>CM041718.1:6379833-6759833 GCA_023373845.1 Nibea coibor | reverse complement strand
TCTGGCGGATGTAGCGGATGTCCCCTGCTGAAGATGGCAATACTCACAGACTGATCCCCTCTAAGCCTGCTTAGCATCTCCCTGCAGATACAGTCCCTCTGCGTCTTTCAATGATTTATCAATTTACAATGTTTGCTAAGATAGCTTTGCTGTGGTGTCCCAGTGGCTCAGCAGCTGAACGCGCTTCACATGTTCCTGAGGAGTTTTGGATTCAAACCTTGATAACTTTGAGGTACAGCTTTCGCTCTGTGTCTCATCTGTCCTGTCATTCATCCATATTTTGTCATAATTTAATATTAATATAACAAGATGTTACACACCCCGATTGACAGTGTGCTGTTGCCTGGCTCTGATGTCAGTAAAGGATGTGGGCCGAGGATGCGAGTTGCCAGAGGGCCCTGACCCTCCGACAGTCCAATGGAGTGCATAGATCTGAGGTTAAGTCATCTGACCTGGCTGGCTGGTCAGTCGCCTGCTTTTCCCCATAATTACTGCTCAGACAACCCAACTTTTTCCCTTTCCTGCTCTTAAATCAACTCCAATCCATCCCTCAGGCCCACCATAACCTCTCTCTCCCACCGGGCACTCACATAACCTGTACATATTGGTCTTTTAGACTCTGTCTGCCAGATTCAATTTGATTTATCAAATATACGTAAACGTATTTGTGTGCTTTGGACTTTTTCAAAACATCAAACTCGTCCTGTCTTGATGTACAACAGCCACTTTATGTTTAAAACATCAAATACCTCAAGCACAGAAATATTTATAAAGAACACAGAAAGCATCAAAGAATAGCACGCTATATGCTGTCACAGTAGTCTTCAAAATAGATGCTTTACACAGGTTTGTTTTGTTTTTGTCATTTTGATTATATTCAGCGGAGGAGACAAAAAAAAAAGCAGAAAATGTGAAACAGAGGAAGAAGATTGCAGATAAAAAACATGACAAATGCTCTGAATCAAATTTGAACTTTTGATTTAATGAGTGTATGTGTACAAGCAGGGCAACACTGTCAACTGTCAGCGTGTCCAACTTATGCATTCAAGCCGGAGCAATCCAAATACAAACAGCTTGTTCTCTCTCAGCGGTTTATTCCGACATCAGACATGCATATGTAACTACTGCTGCCTGCCTGATCTAAAGTGGATGCAAAGCAACCTGGGTAGAGAGGAACAACTAAAAGAGCAAGAAAGAGAGAAAGAAATAAACAGACCAAGAGAAAATAAGAAGACCCAGCAGAAAAGGGAGAGACAAAGATGAATAGAGAGAAAGAAAGCGAAGGAGAAAGAAATCGAGTGAAAGACAGAAACAGCAGAATGGCTCCTGTCAGCGGACGACCACCACAGTGAAACACTAACTGTAGCGACAGGCTGATGAGTCAGTGTCTGTTTAAATGGCAGCTTGTCAGGCCCCCAGCTCTGAGGTGGGCTGCCGACCTGTCAGGGCCCTCGCCACATTAACCAGCTGACCCTATCATCCTTAACATTGCTCCGCCACGGAGGTGCCTGTCACTAACTCTGCCATTTGGCTTTCCAGAGATCTGCCAGAGAGGGCAGGCACAGCCACCTCTTAGTGTTGTTTATTGATTTCTGACCCGCCGCTTAATAGTTTTCCCAGTCCCCCTGAATGGCTTTTGTAAGCAATAGGGTTTGTACATCTCGCAGATCAATACCTTTTATATTTACAATAAAATTGAAACGGCTTCTTGGTGGGTCTCGCAGCACCTCGGCATTTGTCATCCTTCTGCAAGGGAAAACTATGTCATTATCTGAATTAAAACATTTATTTCTGATTAAGAGAGTGTCCTATCTCATTAATTTTCCCCTTTCCAATACAAGGGGAATGGAATCCTATTGATTTTTGTACTTTTTACACGTCTCCACTACTGGGAAGATAATTGAGAAGTTAGCCAGAATAAATGAAGTTTCTAGTCTTGCAGGGCAGCCAATACCTTGGAAATGTGAGGTGTTTTTGTGGGAGCAGGCCTTTAATTTTGTGCCAGCAGAAGACAGGAGGACTGAACAAATTGGATTAAGGCTGGGGATGGGGGGGGCAGGGGTTTGGGGGGGTGGTGGTTGGGTGGCCGGAGGTGTACCAACACTTTGTGAGGTGTATGTGTGGAGGGGGAAAACTCGGTATTTCAGCAATAATAAGACTACACCTCCCCTCCTCCACCATTTTTTTACACGGCGAAGACACCTCCGGAAGCGCAGATTAAAGCATCTTAAGGCCAATAATGATATGTTGCCTCCCACGGCTTATTGTTGGGGAAGAATTGAAAGACAGTAATCAATGTTTGAACTAGACCTTTTAACACAGCGGGGCTCATTGATTAAGCATTATCAAATTAATGAGATTGAATTAAGTTGTGGCTGCTTTTTTGTTGCGTGCTGAAGGAGACCTTGTAGCGTGAAAATGTTTTAACTTTGCAAACATAAAGTTGTTTTCAGATTTAACAAAATATTCACCACATTGATTATCTTAAAATAATTAAATTAATTCCCTAATTGATGAATTAGTTTTTATTATTTTATTATTAGTTTTTATTCTTCATTTACTAATTTAATTGGTGAAATGGTTGATCTGGGAAATTAGTTATATCTGAAAGGATTATACAGAAATGGATTATTTATTATGAACTATCACACTAGCAGAGGTCTTATTTTCTTACAGTTCTGGATGCCCTTGTATGTATGTTTTTCTCTGTTTATGATCTCATATTTCTATTTTGCTCCTTGTGACAAAGAGAAAGAGAGAAAAGTCACAGAGTTGAAATGTGGTTAAATGTTGTGGCATGGCCAGCGTGCAGATTTTGAGAAGACAGGGCCGTGTGGTCAGCTCCAGTTTGCACAAGCCCAGCGCAGCTGATATGGGGGTCGTGAGAGGGGTGACTGAACACAGCAATTGGACCTCACAAACACTGAAAGAGGCCAGCACCGGCCTACCTCTGATGCTGCCCGATCTTGCTTCGGGGACTGAGAGAAAATGTTGTCGGACTCGGAGAGGGCATCGTCCATCATGGCCCCAGTCTGCCTGTCAGCCGGCTGATTGTGGAAGAAAAGAGAGAGTGAGAAGAGAGAGAGAGAAAGAAGCTGAGGAGTCCACCAGGAAGGCAATTGTAAGAGAAACAAGAGGAGAGAAAGAAACAAGGAAAGAGAAAGAGAGGAAGACAAGGAGAGTATAGCCTCTGCGCCCATCCAAACTCACTACCTGGCTTTTGGCCACAGGGCCCCTGAGTGGATACACTCCTCTACTCCATCCCACCATTCTTCAACCATATCTCTACTCCCTCTTCCCATCAAGAACCCATCCTTCTTTCCTCTCTATCACTACACCCCTCCATTCTTTGGGCCCTTTGAAAGTCTGATCTCTCTCACTTTCACCCAATGATCCCTCCGTCCTTCCATCCCTCCTTCATGGACAGCTGAATGTGAGCCTGATAGGCCGTGGAGTGAGTGGGGCAGCTGCCAGCGCCCTGCAGCAGAACCATCTCTGACAGGCCACTAATTTAACAGACAGAAGAGAAACCTCAACCAAACACTCAGATTATAGGTCCAAAGAGAGGGGAAGAAAAGTTTAGAAAATGGGAAAATGAACTAAGAGAGAAGGAGGTGATAGGTTAAGGTCTGGGGAAAAACATTCTCCTGCCTTGAAGGGAAAACAAGAAAGACGTGAAGATCCAAGTAGGGCGTTTTAATGGGAGACTGACCAGATGGGAGTGAAATTGTATTTTGGAAATCTGTTGTTTGTTCTGAGTTTGGTTGTTAAGAAAATTCCTAACAAATCTGATTAAATTCAATACAAGAACGCCTCAAACATGTCCATGCAGCTGAACAAATGTCTTTCAAAGGGATTTAAGGATAGAATTAATGGATGACATCTCTAACAGACAAAACATTTATTGCTAATGTCATGCCATGTGCTCAAAAAACTTGAATCTGGACAATCATCGTCATTGCTACTCCTCATCCGCAGGAGGAATACCATAAAATAACTTTTCATATTCCACATTGTCTCATTGTGCAAGCTATGTGTAAAGCAGAGTGAAGCTAGAATAAGAAAAAAAGGAGTAATAAATACTATATACCTTCTCTACAATAGACCAGGCATTAAAAACCACCGCACCACCTCTTTCCATTTGTTTATCTGTATAAACTTACTCATGGCCGGCCAGGAGCAGTGTTCAATGAACAGCTTAATTTGTGGATGCATTTCTATGCCTAGAGTAATCTAAGGAGGGATGCAGAAAGGTTGGATACATTCATCACAAACACAAGCTTAACATAAGTGAAAAATTACAGGATTCCCAATGACCTTCCAACCAATCAGGCCTGGTAATTACACTCATTCATTACGAAGGAAGGGAGAGATGGAAGAATACAGAGATGACCCTTCAGGACAACAAAAATGTTTATAGATGGGAACAAAGAGGAAAATGCTAATGGCTCAGCTATCTGGCTGGATGGTCCTGAGACAATGCAGAATAATAATTTCCCACCATAAACCAACTATAGCCCCTGCACAGTTTTACATGAGAATGTCTGTTCATGTTTCAGCAGCACAGGGCAGCCATTTTTACTGTAGAATAGGAAAATATTATTTCAAAAAATGTTATACGACACGTTGCTAGTATGTTCCTAAAATCATATAGTTGGTGGGAATATTGTAACTATAAATAATGTTACCATTACCAACATTTTGGGTGACTCAGAGGGTCATCTCACATCTCACATTATTTGATTGATGATCTTCAGTTTTGGCTCTTTGTCTTTTATTCTCTTTTATTGTAATCAGAACATTGTAACACACCAGATAAAATGGAGTTACAGCATAAATCTACATGTTTTTTTTTGCAGTAGCTGTACTGCAACTTTGAAACTTTGTGCATTTGCTGCAGTGCCAAGGAGTATTGATAATGCAGCAGTAAGGCTTGAACATTTCAGATTATTTTCTTAAATGAGATCAAATAATATGTTTTAAATCCTTAATTTGCAGTCCTCAGTGTTTTAGACATTAGAACATAATTATTTTAGAATTTATTCAAAATGTTTTAAAAAAATATTGTGTATTATTATAATTCATGCAGATGTTCAGCTTTCTACAGACACGTGATAGTGTGATAGTGACATTTCATCTTCATGA
Organism: Nibea coibor; assembly: GCA_023373845.1. NCBI lineage: Eukaryota > Metazoa > Chordata > Actinopteri > Sciaenidae > Nibea > Nibea coibor. Next base: position 6,754,688 of record CM041718.1, on the reverse strand, counting down.
AATGTCAGAAAATAGTGAAAAATGCACAAATATTAAGCCCAGTCCAAACCTCAGAAATTATCAAATGATGATAATTTGTCGAGCGAAATTTGTTTGAAAATCGACATCAAAATAGCCTTTTCATTAATCCACCAATCGTTTCAGCTATAGTGAAACAATAGTTATCAGTACACATTACACATGGGGTCAGGTGGGATTAATGTTAGGACAGAGATTAGGTCTAGTAAAAGTCCTCTACAGGATGGAATAAAGGCATTACAGTGACACTTTTCCTGTTCAGTGTCTAGTTTTCATGACCTGATAGATGGCTGAGTGTCATCAGTGGACAATCTAAATAAAGTAGATGATGTAATAGTGTAATAATTGAATTGATTCGTTGTATGCTTTATTAGGTTGTGATCATGTGTCTGCTCCAGAGTCTCGTCTCGTACAGAATTTCACATGAACTCTATTTGTATGTGGCACTAGATTATCTCTTCCTTTTATTTTGCTTGGCTAATAGCTAAAGCACCCACCGCACGCTTATTTTCACATGCACTAACAACATGGAGATTCCTCGCTTGACTTTAAATCGAATCACTATCACGCATAAATAGCACGACGCTCTGGCACTGAACTTTTCGATTCATTCCATTTCCCAGACGATGGTATCTGACTGCTTTTCTCTGATTATGCAGATGATATTACTTTTTTTTTTTTCTTTGTCGATATGTGTTTAGGTGTCATTTGCAGTGGATGATGTTCTCATTGCTCAGTTTACCGCGCCCGTAATAAGATCACCTGTGGTATGAATACATTTTCCCACTCTGTTCGTGTATTTGGATTTGCAGGGTAAATGAGTTTCTCTCAGCCTCGGAGAGAGCGAGAGAGACAGAAAGGAGGAGAGGGAGAGAGAGAACACATCAAGCACGTTCTGAGATTCACTTTAGAGCTTGACACCTCCGCGCTCGGTCAGTAAATGGCTTTTCTACAGCAGGAGGTGGGAAAAGGGGTTTACGTGTGTGCGCGCGCTTGCATCAACATCTGTGGATATCGCTGTGCGAGTGTCTATGCAGCTGCAACACTGTACGCACTCATGTTTGCGTGTGCCTTTTGTAAGCGTGTTTGTGTCAATGTGTGCATGCGGTGGAGAAGACGAATTTTACAGCCACATCTACATCCATACGGGCCTCTTTGTATTCCACCCCTGCTACCCAAGCACAGGCCTCAGCTGTCATTATTCCCTGTCCATCCACAGAGAAGTTATAGTTGGCAAAAAACCCATCAGGTGGGCAGGACAACGGATAATTGAGGTGATGGTCGGAGCTGTTCAAAGACAATTGATAGTGATGGAGACAGGGGGAGCGGGGAGCTCAGCCAGCTGACCGAGCTCTCCGGGGGCTCGGGGAGCGCAAGACCAGAATGTGGAATAACACACAGCATTGTGGTGGTGATTTAGCCAAAAAATTGCATGTTCATTTTTTCTTACAAAAAAAAAATTAACAAAAATATTCAGCTTTCAACCAGATAAAAGCCTTTTTTTCTGACGTATTCACAGAAATATATATATAGATTTTTTTTCTTTGGCAACAGCAGTACAAGATGTGCTGGCCCCAAGACCACCCTGCGCTTTATTAATAGCCCAAATCCCCTTCACCAAGCCTGCCTCAATCACACAGCAACATATTGAACTAGCACAGAAAGCCGTGACCTGAACATCATATTTCCAGCAGCTCCAATCCGAGTGACAAGTTGCCAAACTTCAAAATCTTCCAGAAAACCCAGTTAAGGCAAAGCAAGTTGTAAAGGCGTTTTTCATAAGCCGAGGGACAAGGGGGAACAAATGGAGGTTATTACTTTCCTCCATTCCAAATAGCCCCCTACTGTCTGGCTGAAATAGGGCTGGCAAAAAAAATGTCTGTATATCTCACATCCATACCTGACATCATACCTCTGGATTTTTCTATTACCCACCGGTGCCTTTTTTTTTTTCTTCTTCATTTTTTTCCTCTTCATTTTTCGTTGCCCACACGCAAATGTTATTACCTAAATGTCATCAATTGTGTACATATAAAATCAGCCCATGATGTTAGCTGATGGAGTAGTTTCAGGAACATGTATCTTCAAAGTCCTTGGATGTCTTTGCTGAAAACTTTGGATTCTGCCAGCAAACCATCAGTTGTGTTTCTGAGGCATGCCGGTTTTACCTGACTTGCATGCCGCTGTTGTGTTTCTAGGAATCGATGGGCAGTTTGAGTCCAAGTGCACAATATCAATAACTCCATCACACATGTAGTGACACCTCACACGCAAAGAAAAAGTCACAGGCACACATAAACGCACGCACATTACAGAGGCCTCGTATCAATAACTCTCTCATTCGTACGATGACACACGAGCACGCCGTCACACGCACGCTGTCACATAGTAGACACTGTATCGATAACTCAATATTTCAGGTGTCAGTCTTGTGTGGTGTGCCATGCCCTCTGAGTGGCGGAGGGGGAAGCTGGTTGGCAGCAGAGGACAGGGAGGGACACTCTCTGACAAGGCCGTCACACCTTTCAATACCTCCGCTCCGCCTGTCATTAGCTTGTAAGTGTGTGTGTGTGTGAACTTCTTGGTTGAGCTGGCACCGTCAGCAACTATGACTCACACACCTCGTTGTCTCAACATTCTGCAGACTTCACCTTAAAGCTCACTGCTTTGGGAGGACGACCCACTCTAACTCCCACTTGTGACCCCCCCCCGCCTCCCTCCCCGTTCCTCGATCCTCAACCAGCTTCTGAGTATTGACCCAAGCTGTCACCCTGGCCGGCACCCCTGACCCCCCTCGGCGGCTAGGGATCCATGGCAAGGCCGAAGGTTCAAATGATTTTCCTCCACCTCCCGCCGTCCTGTTTGCCCAGTGAGCTGATTGCTAATGACAACATTAGAACAGGGCATAATGGAGATTCCACAAACAATTTGCCCCTTGGATTTGCAAACCTAAATATCTGCAGAAGTTACAAAAGGGTGATTGATGATTGTTTTGTTTGTGTTTGGTCATACTGCAATGTTAAAACAGGGACGAGAGAATATGTGGTGTTTAAAGACAGCAGACCTCTGCAGGCTTTAGCTCTGAGAAGTTAGTTCATAAAAAGATGGCGAATAATTAAAATAGTAATGAAATAACTGCATGAATTCTTGCTGATTTGTAATATAAAAAAAACTGTATTGATGGAACCTCTTGGTGACAGAGAGGTTTAAGGAACTGACCTTGTTATTGTAACTTCTTGGTTAGAGTCCAGACAAGGACTTTGTTGGACTTTGTCCTGCATCTCTTTCCCTTAATTCTCTTTCATCTCTCTATTATCCTAAAAAATATTGCTACACTGAGAGGCTGTAGTGCTGAAAGGGTCAAAAAGATACACTCAAAGTGTAAAAATTTCCTTTGAAACTTCATTTTTACAAAAGGGAAATGCAGAGGTTGAAAGAAGACCCTGTCTGATGATAATAAAACAGTCCCCACAGTCTTTCATCTTGCATCTTGCGGATTAATGCTAATGTAAGTTTCTCTCTCAGCGCAACCAATAACATCCTGCCAAATATCCTAAAAGGATCCCCAGAGCAGCCCTGATGCTCCTCCATTACAGCCCTTATAATAGCTGCCTGAGATATATGTATTTATGTGGCAGGAAATAACATTAGAGTGAATTGCCATAACAACTTTATAAATCAGGCAGGCACCGGGATGGCAGGTACGAGAGAGAGAGGGAAGGAGAGAGGGAGAGAGGCAGTGCCAAGGTGGCGGTAATGCTGATGAGAGGTATCTGAGATGGCATCCATCACCACTGTGCAGCCATACGTTGTCAAGAAAATGGGTTGGTTCGCCATATTGGGTGCAACCCCACCCGTTGCCCAAATGATCAGGTTTTTCTACACCTAAACAGAAATCCAAAAGCTGCCAGCACCGTCCATGTTGAACCTTTGGGTCCTGCAGGTCGTCCTGCTTCCCTATCCATCCAGAAGAACAGAGGAGATCTACCCATTAATCAAAAGTTACAAACAGACTTCGCCGTGTCATAACTCTCGCGATGGGCTTTTCCGTTGATTGATTCCTATACACACATACTGTCTGATTACCATAATGTGTTCTTGTGGCGAAAATTCTGGCGGCAGGAGCGAGTGGGGGTGGGGGTTGAAGGGAGGGTGGTGTTGGTAAGGGGGTTGGGGAAAGGGGGGGCTTGCGAAGCGAGCGGCAAGTCAATAACAAATGGCCCAGACCCCACCTCATCTGGAGTGATTTCAATCCAATGTTCCATCATAGCTAGTGGAGAGAGGCGAGTGTTTGGGGTTTGGGCTATCAATTACAGATATGTGTAGGCAGGCAGACACTATCATTTCACTGATTGTCACCAGTCCACCGCAGTGACATCAGGAAGTGATTCATCAGTCTATTTCCTGTGACACCCTGGAGAAAGATGACATGCTAAGGCCTGTGGAATTATGGGGGGATCCTGAAAGAAGGGCTCTTTAACATGCTTGGGGGGGCAAACACATTCTAATGCAGACATTTAACCTCTCTCTGCCAGCGATTGCTCTTGACTGACTCGGCCCATTCATTCATTTCAGCCAGAGTCTGGCTGTTGATGAAACTATAGGCACTATTTGTTCACCGAGTCAAAAAGTCTATCTGTGGCACGAGAAACACTGAAAAGTTTTTACAAGTAGCTCCACACAAATCCTCAAATAATAAAAAAATGTGATAAATGAATGTCCTTTACAAAGTAAAAAAGGTGTTACATCTTTGAGAAGAGCTAAATTTGGGGCAAACTGGACTTTGTTGTTGCTCCGTGAGAATATTTCACCTCACATCCACAAGGTTTCTTCTTTCAACCAAGTCCACCTGCCTCAGATTTAACTCTTCTCAAAGAAAGATGACCAGGATGACTGAGAACCTTCACAGACACGTTGGATAACAAAAAAGCTGATTGATAGGCAGAAAATACAATTTGTACATCTTGTAAAATTTAAATATAAGCATGCGTAAGTACTAAAACAATGTTAAAGTTAACAGAAGCATACTTTAATTATGGGGTAATTATCTCAGTGTAATTATTCTTCATTAAGTCAAGGTAATTCCACTGTGATAGTGCCGCATAACTCAAAAAGTAAATTTAAAAGGGCGTATTTGGTTCTTTTTTTTCCTCATATCTAAAAATACTTAAAGTATACGCTTAACCAGCAGAACAAATTGAATTACATCTGATCTGCTGTTATTTAAACTATATTATACTTGACCCACCATGTTTGTACAGCATGTCGCTGTCATTTTACTTCCAGGGACCATTTTATGCAGCTTGCAAAAAAGACACTGATTTCCAGACTATTAACTTTTTAGATGCTTCACTTGAAATAACAGAATACACAAGGAAAGAGAATACGGCTGCAGATAATGATTGTTTTCATTATTAATTAATCTGCTAATTATTTTCTCAGTTTATCTGTGGTCTATAAAATGTCAGAAAACTGTGAAAATGTAGATCACAATTTCCAAAAACCGACATATATTTAGTGTACTGCCACAGACAAAGAAAGGAGCTGAACGCAGGAAATGTTTGAGATTTTTGCTCCAAAATACTTTTTGATTTTGATTGATTTTGCTGTTGATTGACTGATGGCTTTACTCATTGTTTCAGCGCTAAAAGAGAACAATAGAGGAAGAAAAGCTCCGCGAAGCATCACCAGTAGAACATCAGTGCGTCTTTATATATTTAAAATAATAAACAAAGATAATATTGCTCGTTGACATGGCAGAGATCTGACCATGGTGGCCCATCACAGCTGCGTGGATACAAAGGCAACAGAGGTAAATGTCCTGTGCCTCGTCTTGCTCGCAGGTCATCCTTCCTCAGAGATTCATACCAAGCTGGCAGTAAGCACAGATGATACCAGCAGGCCAAACTTTATTCCTCCCCATTGCAATTGCGTCTGTGAGCAGTGACTCTATCAATCTGCTGGCGGTTGGGAAGATTGCCTAATCCGGTAGCCAAGGGACTCTTATCATCAGTCTGCCTCTTCATTGTATGTGTGCTTGTGTGTGTTTGTGTATGTGTGTGTGTGTGTGACCAGCCAGAGCCTTATTGGTGGGAAATGTATGTACTGCTCCTCTGCTTAACATTGTCACCCTCATTTGTACACACAGTCATCCATCAGGTGCCGACCCCCCACTTATCCAAACAGATGAAGAAGGTGTATGTTCTTATAATTTGCTCTCATCTCAGAGAGAGACAAAATAATAATAATCTCTCCCTGATGTACAGTTGCCCCCTCCTCCTCCTTCTCTTTTTTCCCCCCTCCGCCTTCATTCTCTCCTCTTTCTCTCTTTCTCGCTTGTGTATAGTGTATTAATGAAGCGGCCTAATTTGACACCCCACCGCAGCGTAATGGATTAAAACGCAATGCTGCCATCCGTCTGCCAGCCACAAATAAAGCATGCCGTATAAATATTGTAATTCATACCTATGATAAGAATCATGGTGCCACCTCTCGCCCGTGTGATAATAATCTAAACCTGCTGATGGAGATTGGAAAAATCTGACTGTGTGCCTGTATGTGTACCTGTGTTTTGAATTCATGCTTATGCTGCAAATAGCATGTGTAAGAGGATGAACTTTATGTAAATTTTCCTGTTTTCTGCTCTTTAATCAACACATACAGTATACATTATATTGTTACCTAATATTCTAATGTTTTCATTATGAGTTGTGAGAGTATGTGTTGCTGATTTCAGAGAGATCTTCCTGTTTCAAATTTGTCTTTAAATTATATTCTCAGTCTTAACAGAAACAAAGCAATGTCTTGACCAGCAGTTTTTATTATTTCAACTTCAAGACCTGGTTTTGTCTTTTGGTTTGACATGGAGGACATGTCTAAATACTGCAGTACCCATGAGCTTGGCCAGCTTTCTTTTTACTTCTTAACTTCTTTAACTTCTTAATCAAAGATCCAGATATTTATAACACACTTGTTCATCTTTTGCACTGATGGTTCAACATTATCCATCAAGCTGTAGAAATGTTCTGTCAGTCACCTAACTTTGTCTGTGGGTCTGTGGGACTTTTACTTCCAGAACCAGAGACCCCAAAATAAGTTGCCACCTCTATCCTCAACAATGATCATCACCTTCTCCCTTTCTACTTTCATTACACCTCATCACTCCAACTGCTCCATTTTTTTAATCATCATCCTCATGTTCATCGCCTTTACCGTCCTGCCTTCCTCTTTAGCAGCAGGTGTCTTGACTAACAACTCTTCTTTTATAAGCCGCTCAGACCGTCAGCACTTTAGTCACGCTCTCGCAAGGAGCTTTAGTCCTCACTCCTGATAAGAGTCGGGGCCATTGTGCTCCCAGCTTTGTCCGTTGCCAAACATGAGTGACACGCTGAGATAGTCATCTGTAACAACTTTATGAACGGACATATGACGCGTGGCAAGCTGCATGGGAAAAGATCAGCAAGGCAGTTGTGAGTGGAGATGTTGTTGCCATCTGTTTAGGCTTCTCGAGACCCTCAGAGATTTAAACTCTTGTGTCTTTGCAGCAGATATTTCTGAATGTCGAGTATGCTTGCGGCTGCTGCTCAAAAACAGTTTATTGTGGACAAGATGTATGGCACCAGCAAAGTGTGAATGTAGACATCAGGTTGAAAAATGTCAAGTTTTGTGCATGTGGACATTTGAAACTCGATTTATTCAATATGTCATAATGCAGTTTAGTCAGTTAAATACTGTTTGTAGAACTTGTTGAAATGAGTTGTTATTAATTATTTCCTGACATTATTCATGCACTATAGCCAAAAAATTATAAATCTGCCTAATCCCCTCAATAGCATTATGGTTGACTATTGTATTCACAAGTGAACCTCTTGGATAAGCACTCTTACAAAGAGGTCCTATCTCAACTGATGCTTTCTGAATAGCAAACATCCCAGTGCCTCCATTTGCAATGTAGATGTGCGTGTGTGTTCTCGCTCTCTATTGAATTGTTTTCTTAATCGTTTCCTTTGTGCCAAGAAGTAAAGAAAACAGATTGTGTCTGAAGAGCATTGGAAGTGCCAATGACCCCTGGTCACGACAGCAACAGAAGGACTGCCAGAACAGCAGATAAAAAGCCAGACGGGTCACCTACTCTGTCCTGCTGTGATTGCTAGCACCAACATTTTCTTAAAGGGAGACAAATTTGGAATTCTGCGTAGGCTCTCACATTTAAAATACAGAAACTTTTACAAAGAAGTCACAATTATTCTGCAATAAACTCGTTTCCTGCATTTGAAATAATTTGAACCATCTCTGTCACGCATTTGGCTACTGAATGCCCTCTACTAAAACATTAATGACTCATCTATTAATTCATATCTGATTCTCTAATACTGTCACTGAGCATCCCATCCTGTAAACATGAGATATTATTGAAACAGGAACCATTATTTAACTCAGTAATTCAGTACTTACCTTGGGGGAAAAAAGGCACATCCTCAACTTATAAATGTCCCAGGCACTGTAATGATCAAAGGCCAAAACATTGTATGATTGGAAAGAAACCTAATTGCCTTTCAAACCTCTGTGGCACGTTCTATTTATTAATCTAAAAGTGGTTCCAAATCTTGGGGATAATGAAAATCTCTTTTATAAATATGTATGCAGTGAAGTCACAACATAATAGGGGCCTGGTGAAAAACAGGAGGCAGGAAGGCGTCTGAAGGATGAGGCGCAGGCCCTGCAGAAAAGAATGTTCCCCTAGCAGAAATTGGTTTAATTAATAGGACATTTTACATAATGATTACAGTGTAATTGCACCGACTAGCAGAGTGTCATTAAATATATCCTTGCTCCTTTACAACACCCTCCAGCTAAAAATAATGAGTTACATTGGAAATCACTATGCAACAGGTTCATAAATAACATTTAAGCCCATACAAGGCAAGTACTTATAAATAATAAATATTTGCCTTTTGTAATTGAAGAAAAAATGACTGCCTCTTCTTGCCGCCACTGCACGCTGCTTTGTCCTGTTGTAGCTGTGGAAAGGAGATTTTTCCCATTTTTTCCCCTCTTGTAAGTGCTGAATAATTTATTTGCCGGCTAATAGTCAACACTGTCAACACCCGGTGGTTAAAATATACCTGTGTCCAGATAAATGCAGCAGCAGGCTACAAAGCGATTATTCCCTGCTTCCAGATATTTTGTTGGATGCAGTCCCTGTATACACTGCAGTAAATCACCAACTTCCAATTACCTTCCTCCATAAAACAAGGCTCGTATTCAAATCAGGCCCCAAAAGAGAGAGAGACAGAGACGGGGACAACTGAACCCATGCCTGGGGGCGCTGACTGAATGTGTGCATGCATGAGTGTGTGTCTGTGTCTGTGTGTAGAGGGGTGGGTGGGGGGGTAGAATTTGTTTCTTCGTATAATGCTTATTCCATTTTACTGCAAAGTGGCACTGCTCCACTATCCCTGCAATAGCGCTTTCATGCTGGCTGGGTTTTCATTTGCTTAAAAAGTTGGCTACTGAAATATTTTCATTAGTCTTTCTTCAACTGAAGAGCCAAAAGTTTCTCTTGAATATCATCCAAAACAGGATGAAAGAGTTAGATATGCCATGATCAAGTGCCATGATTGCAGAATTACCAAAGCGGTGGTAATTGTTCTCAGGGGATTGTTGTGCTCTAAGTGGATCTATCAATCATTTTTATGTATTGGGGCTTGGAGGCAGATATCGGAGGCCCCCGTTTAAATCCTTGCTACTATTGGATGACTATCTCTCACCTTCAAAAAGTCAACCTTTCAGGGATTAAGAGAGATGAAAAATTGGTTAGAAATATTTTTGAATTATTCTAGAGAAAGTAAACATATCCAGCATAAAAAAAATATGAAACTTTAATACTTTGGATTACAGCTCATTCATAATCTAGAGATTTCAGCTATGTCTGCGTCAGTTTATCAGTAGAGTTACAGGGTTAATGATGTGATTCCAGTTTGTTGTCACTGTGCCCTCTATGAACTCTTATTTTACTTTTAGATTTTTAGGTTTAGATTTAAAATAAGAGGTGGTTTAGATTGAAGGTTTTGTTTTAGGTTTAAAGCTGGAACTATGACTTTGTTAAGTGTACAGTAAGCAGTGTAGCAACTATTTGCATCCTTCAACTTCAGTGTGAATATGTTTGTTATTAGCAAAATGTACTTCAAAAGTATAATATTAAAGGTAAAAGTAAAAAAAGCTTCTGTGAGTAATATACTATTATTAGATTTTTAATGCTTTTTTTCTTTTAAACTATAGTGAAGTAGAATTATGAAGCAACATGATATGTAATGTAAATAACTAGTACCTCAAATTTGTATTTACTGTAAGTACTGTAGCTGATTAAATGTACTTAGTTACATCACAACACAATCAACCATTCTGGGAATTCATGTACAGTAAAGCAGTAGCACAGCAATATAATTTGTATGTACTGTATGCATGTGAAATCCATGTTGCTCCCTCTCACACTCCTCCCACCTTGAATGACCTCCTTCATGTCCCCTTATCACCTCTCCCACTTATGGTTTTGGCTCCTCTCCTCCACATCCTGCTATCCTTCTTGTCCCCACTGAACTAGCACAGAGGGTCTGATAGATGTCTGCCCAAGTATCATCAACACACATGCAGATTCCCCCCGAACACGATTCACTTTTGATCAGCTCCTCTGAGCGGCGGTGGATAAAAAACATTCAGGATGCTCTCCTTGCTGCTCGCCTCTCTGCCTCAGAGTGTATTAAATACCCCGCTTTCACTCCACACACACACACGCACACACATATACAAGCAGCCACCTTCCCCCCACACCTATATACAGGCAGCAGACACCATCAATGGATTGCATTTATGCAGAATGCATCAATAACCGGAAAAACTAAGAGGCCTTGTCAGGAATGGGGAGTTGTCACAGGCGCGGGCAAACGATTCTACGCTGTGCTCATCTGAGCTGCAATCAGCCCATAATCTGAGTATACATCAGGCCTCTGTGACATGGAAATTTCCTGCTCCTCCGCTCTCATTTTCAGAGGCAGTAATCACAGGGAGAGGCGCTCAACCTCACCAAAATGTATAAATAATTTTCATTCAAACATATTAACAGTCAAAATACCAGAATCCATCATGGCGGCGCAGGGAGCTTCTTAAGAAGCAATCAGGACCTCTGCATGTGTTCTTTGTCTTTGGCAGCTGAGAGACAGGGCGCAGATTACTTGTGCGAGTCCTGTTTTGCATAATGGCCTACCCCCTTGGTGCTTTTAAACTTTCCTGCCGATCCATTACGTTTACCAAGCCCAGTTCCCTGCCTGTCTTTAATATCATGCTTCCTTGGGAAGAAGATCTGGACGAGGGTTTAAAGACCTTTTTATTAAGGCAGGCATGTGGGCCTCCATCCATCTTCCCCAACCAGCAGACACGTTTATGTTCCATGGACGGGTTATGTACCGCCATCTTAAAGAGCAAAAACTTGCCCTTTTTACCTCATTGGGAAAAAAGGAATTTCTGAGACGAGTTGGTAGTTTTCAAGGTTACCAGGCCAGATATGCCCTGAGCAGCAGTGGTCTGAAATGTCTCTTAAAGTGTGTTTTGTGTGCCATGAAGCTGTGGCAGATCATTTTTTAACAAATTTAAATGAACGACAACATTGGACCTGAATAGAAACGACTCGTGCCACCGTGGATAGTGTCATACGCTCAACGCATTTACGTACGAAGATATAAAATGGCATAATCCAGGCATAACACCATCTCATTAACACACAGCAAAATATCCCTTTTTTCATGCCAGAGGAGAAAGAGGATGTTAGCGCAATTCACAGGAGGTGAAAATTAAGGCAGTTTGAGCTTGGAAGCCACCCGAGCCTGACAGGACATGGGCTGCAGTTTTATGTCACGTCGTTTATCTGCAGTTTATATTTTCTATGACCGCATTGTCTCTTTCAAGAACCTTTGGAAAATACACAGGCTGTAAAAACAGCCACCTTTTGTCTGCCGTGTACCTCACAAATGCTAATGTTTTTGTAACAGTTGCAGCCCCTTAATGATCCACAAACACCTTTTGCGAGATATTTCTTTCTTCCTATATCGGTTTGAATGTCTTTCCTAAGCAGCAGATGTGGGGTCAGCGAAGGTGGAAGGTGGAGAGTAATGAAACATTCTGAAAATGGCATAAAGCTAGTGAGGGATGCCCTCATCGTCGACGATAAAGCACACTGAGGCAAAGCAAACACCCATGGATCACAACCCTTTTCATTACATCAGTAAGAGGATCCATACTTTCCATTTCTCACCATCAGCTTAAAACGGTAAAACCAAAACTTTGATGTAAAGTTCCATAATAAAAAGAATAATAATGGCTCTCTGTGTGCTTACTGATTAATGGATTGGATCCTAGCAGTGTGCAGACAGAGAACAGAATATATTCTTTTCCAGATAGCTTTAAACTGAAAAGTAGACATGTCTTTTAAACCAAAGATATGGTGCCTGCACCCTGACCTCTGGCACATCATCCAACATGATGCAACAATGCATACAGTACAACATGGGACAGACTAACTCCAAACTTTCTTAACATTTGAAATAAAACAGATGTCATGCACAGACAATTTTCATGTAGAAATGTGTATTACCGTCTATCTTTATGCATGTTGTGACAATGTTTTATTAAATTGCAAATCAGGATGTTAAAGTATGAAATGCTTGCTCTTGTTATATTCGTTCTTCGGCCCTCCCTCCCTCTTCTCTCTTCTTCCTCCCCTCTCTCTGGCCCTCTACACTGTAAGGGCAACAAGGAATTATAGCTCAGTGAAGTGCAGTGGCAAAGCCCCAGAGATTCATAGACAGTCTCAATGATAAAGTCCAATCCGGGAGAATCGCTAGTAGTGCAATAACAGCGAGAGAGGGTCACAATAAAGTTTAGTTTAATGACAAGAACAAATAACTTTAACATTTGGCTGGGGCACTGAACCCCTTCCCGGGGATCGCATCTGATATATCAGCGGGCAACTGCCCGTGACTGCTGGGCGATTGTGCTCGCCACTCTGGCACTAGTGATGCATGTGGGGTCTCGTGGCAGGTGTCCATTTTATAGACTTATTCAGTTCGAAATGTTGCACACTGGCTGAGGCTCGGGATGGGGCGGAGAGGCCTGGCTAGATTATTGTTACTGCACAGCTGACATCTCTCAGGCTCCTCTCCGTGCTGCTATCTGGCCCTGGGATTCGACCTAACTTTTAGCCACTGAAAAGCTAACAGCCAGCGTCTGAGGTGATATCAAGGCTACTGCTGCAGAGCTTGGACAGAGTCCTGAGGACAGAGCCACTTAGCCACTAATCGCCACATAAACGACATAGAGCAGAAGAGGAATTATAGGTGACCAGCTGTTGGTCAGTTTACTCTTCTGCTACTGCCAGCCAATAACATTGGATCGCACATTTGATTTTTCATATTATTAGCTGCTTCAACTAACAGTTATTTTCATTATCGATCTGCCCATTATTTTAAGCAGGTAATGTCTGATATTTTTGCCTGAAAAATATCTGAAGCATTTAACTGATTATCTATATATTTTCTGATACATTTTGTGACGTTTTCTAATCAATTAATCATTTCAGCTGTCATGTGTAAGTTGTTAATTAAGTAGCAAGAGAAATTTTCCATCACAGCTGCAAGAGGTAAAGATGAAAAAAAATTATTATTTTTTTCTCACAAGCTGCCGTGTCTCACATCAACGTGTTAACAACATGAGCATGCACGGCGCATTGATGAGAAAAATCTGTGTATCATAACAATATTCAATTTGCAGCCACAGCACCCTCTGACAGGCTACTTAGCCCCGGTGAGTGATGAGCGCTGATGGCCCTGAGGTGTTGCTGATGGCTGCATGGGTCTGCTGGGCAGCTGCTGGTCTGAGGTTGGATCAGGGGGTTCAGGCTGGCAGCCATATTGTAAGAACCAGCAGGAGAGAGGGAGAGGAGGCCGTGGAGAGACGGATAATAGAAGATAGATAACGGGCAAGGGATCAGTTTCTCACACCTGAAATGATTGGCCTGGATGCTAGATGAAGTGTTTAATTCATATGGTTTGAAGAAAAAAGAGATATATTAGGATGGAAAGATTCTAAGTGGAGAAGCAGCATTCAGAAACTGTTTTAGCAGGCTCATAATCATGCTAAGTCTTTCTATCTGCACTCATCCATCCCAGAAACCCTACTTTTGGTTTGTTGCCACATTTCTAGTTTACACGGCCTGAAAAGACCCATTCAGGATAGCTATTGTTGAATGCAGGCCTCATATGCAGATCCATTTGAAGGGCCATTATCCAAAAAGAATGGTGGAGACAAGGTGAAGACAGGCTAGTGACAAATGATCAACCTGATAATAGGCTGTAAGACACACTTACCATGCTAACAACACGGCGCGCAGAACGTACGCGCCCCCCGTCGAAAACAAACAATGTGCTTCCAATCTATCATCGTTGATCCGTGTCATCATTACCCCTCAATGGCCGTGCGGACATCAGCATGACAATGCAACATGCAGGGGCCGCATTAGTGTGATAGATTATTATCATAAAGAATGTGGCACAAATCTCTTATGGAGCATTATAGCCGGTGTGGAGAGTAACAAACAAACAGATTTATGTCGTGCTCTCTCCAAGGGGGCAACTTGGCTGAGCGCGCGCGCGCGTGTGTGTGTGTGCGTGCGCATTTGTGTGTATTTGTATGAGTGTGTCAGTTGGAAAGCTTTGCAGGTGAAATGTTGTGCTAATTCTGTACAGGTTGGGCTAATGTCGAGCCCCGGGGTCCTGTTCTGTTGGCAAGCTGATTGGTGATTAGAGATATAATTAAGAGCAGCTTTGACACAGACACTGTCCTCCACCTCCTCAAGCTCCTTTGTCAACCCCCCCCCCTCTTCTACCACACATACATACACACACTCCGACTGCCCCAGCCACCCAACCCGCAATGCCCCCCAGGCCACTTCCCATTCGCTGTTTATGGTGCTTCCTCCATTATCCGACAACAAAAGGAGTCCTCAACACACAAAACCCCGGCCAGCTGTGTGCCTGACATGGAGGGGAATACACAGCGCCTCTCCAGCGACAATAAAAAGAAACTTGAGTTTAAACAAAAAAAGTTACACCATATTTGCTCAGACTAACTATGATGAAAGGCAATGAAGACAAGGGCTCCTCATGTAGGTATCAATATAAATATTACTGGAAGGTCAATTAATATGTAAATTAACTCCTCCATTTAATTAGCTATTTAACTATTTTCCAAGGCATGGACATATTAAATCATGCTTAAAGACCCCTCTAACTAGCCTCCTGACAATAGTGCCAGGGAGTCGTGGGCTCATAAACTACCGGCTTGACCTATAAAGAGCCCCGAGTCTGCTAATTCCATCTCAGCCTAATTTTATGACTTGCATAAAATAACCATAGTGCAGCTTTGTAGCTGTAAAGAGGATATGGGTAATAAAACGGAGCCGGGGAAAGCATCAGAAATCTCCTCTTCACTAGTGTCCTCATTTATTATTCTATTATTCTTTGCAGGGTACCGGGCTCATGTGAAAGACAAATGACCTTATTATATTAAATAATTTGTGAGGATATTAACCGTTAATCACACATAAACAGCATTTAAAAGGTATTGATTTTCCAGTGCTCTCAACAGCTTGTTAAATTTACGTCCAATAACATGATAATAGATAATCAGGTGAATGATACTCATTTGTAGGGGACAAAGGAAAGGTAATGGGCATTGCTGACCCTGACTTTACCGTATCTCTCTATCCTACTCTTCCATGACCTTCTAACAGGTATCCGACCTTGAGCACATCTACAGTGATTGACAGCCACATGTCAGATGTTATGCTCAGCCAGGGATTTTACTTTCAGGTGGTAGTTTGTGCTTTTTAGCTGAAACTTGTACAGAAGTACTCAAACCTGCAAACCTTATTAGTCTAATAGTCTACTTTTTTGATAATTGGTCAGTCATTTGTCATTACAAAACGTTCTCCAGTTGTGGCTTCTTCAATGTGATGATTTGCTGCTGTTGTCTGCTTTATATGAGTAGCAAATTCTTAATTTGGACTCAAGACCTTTGATGATGTCATCTTTGGCTTTAGAAATTGATCATGACCTTTTTTATAGATTAAATAATTAATTGATTCATTATTTAAAAAAATAATTAGCAGATTAATCACTGTCTTAAATACGTTCCAATTGTTTATTGCAACGCTGCGAGCCCACTTTAGTAGAATTTCTACATTTTGATACGATTTGACCGGCTGATCAATATAAAGGTAAAACGGGTAGATAGAAGAGGATGAGCTATGCCACAGGTTGAGTTGAAACATAATATTACAAATACTGTATGTAACATGTCTTAGCCCACTGAGCCACAATGATGACCCCACCGTGTAGCATCATCAGAGCCAGCAAACTTTGAGTGAAAAGTTGATACCCGTTTCTTTGTTTCTGAAACAGCCTAACACTTCATCAGAGGCATCACTTTTTGTTTGGCACTGTTGACAGCTGTATTCTGATCTCCATGATTACTTTTTGATGCAGCTTTTCTCCCTCCTCTTAGTGTGTGTGTGTGAGAGAGACAGAAACAGGGTGCGTGTGTGTGTGTGTGTGTGATTTCTACGTGTCTCCTGACCGCCCGCAGATACCATTTAGGTTTGAAAAGTCCTCCAAGTTGCTGTTGGGGAAGCTGACTTGCCACAATAATAAATTTGCAGCAGGTAGCAGAGAATAGCGAGTGGCATGCAAATCCGTCTTGGTGTCCCTCTGGGGCCCCGGTGCTCACTGCGGGAGAAAATGAAGCCATGCTGCTCCAAACACTGTCTCTCTTTCTCTCCTGGGCCTAAAGTTAATTTCAGTGGAGAGAGCCAAATAAGGTGTCGACTGGTCTCTTTTCTCCAGCCATGTAGACACACCGGGGCTTGTTCCAGAGATGGATATGTGAGAGGATAGACTCACACTACCTACCTGACACTGGCCCTCTTGATTCATTATGACAGGCCAATCTTTTATTAGCCTGGGCTTCGTATTCAAACCCTATCAAGAAAAAAAAAGTGAAGAAGCTGAATTTTCTCTGGATGAATACAGCAGATTTATTATGCAGCGCCTCCTCCCCGACCCCCATATAGAGGCATGTAATTATTAGCCTCATGTTTTTGACAGATCTGGTTAGCAGGCTGTTATTTGATATCCATGTTAACTCAGACACCTAGATTGACGGATATACCCATATTGCCTTTCAAACCATTATTTTAAAAGAGATATACTCTGAAGGACATTTTTTTTAGTATGCTGACTGAAAGGATGGGATCAAAAACATCCCATTTTACTATTACTCGCAGATTTGAGAACAGTAAATGAATACAAGGCTGGACGGTAGAGTAATTCAATTACTGTGTGGCAGTGCAGGCCCAGTTTTATAGCCTGCTCTCTGCTCTGTGAACACATCCACAGTTAAATGAACATGATAGGCAATGGTCATCTCCCCCTGTTGTTACAAGATAGCTGTTAGGCTGCCTCAGTAATGATATGAACCAGGCCCTGGGTTCCCAGACTATTTATGAGGCATAAAACAATATTTTAATTTGGTCAAAGGATTTCAGTTTTTAATAATGTATGAGCACAAATCAGTTCATGAAAACATCAGCACCAATAGGAGCTGTCTCATTAAACTCGCAGAATGTTTGACTTTTAACTTTTAAAATTTTGCTTTATTGCTTTATTTTTGCTTTATTATTTTTTACTTACATTTTTGTAGTCACAAGAGCAGATCAGGAAGTCAGTAAATGCTCTCAGTTAGGGCTGTCACAATATCAGTTTCAGAGTTGATTAGTGTGGCCAAAATAATTCACAGTAATGATATTATCGTGATTTTAAATGTGTCTTTTGTCTCCTTTTTGGCAATTTAATTTCACTCTGTATCACTGGCAACCAGACCTGATACTGTATCACACATAATCATATATTTGAATATGACAATTAGTAAAACTATTTGAATTTAATCAACAACTATTTTTGATAATTTGCTGAATTTTCCCCAATTCCATCTTGTTGTGTGGAATTCCTGCTTTTGTTTTATCTGATGTGTTTATTTAGACTTTATCTATACTTAGTTATATAGTTATATAGTTTAAGTGATTAATGCAATTATCAAGAAAATAAAAAGGTTGTAACAAGATGAATTGATAAAGAAAATAATTTAGTTACAGCCCCGGTAATGTAGTAATGTGTGAGAATATTTGTGTTTGTATTAAACTGTAAAAGTACTGCTGTTTATGTAGTGGTAGTAACTGTCACTTGTTTATTATCATCTTCTACTGCTTCATATTATTGCAACAGAGGGCTATAAAACATCATTTACTCACCTGATGGTCTGCTATAATGAAATAAGTCACTACTTTAATACCACAATACATCACTACGAGGGCACGCTAGTGGTCCAAACCCTTTTTTTCCAAAATGTCCTGATTTGGCCTCTCCATGGCTGAGGTGGCTTTCTAGTCACGTCAGACGAAATAAGAATTCCTTAGTAAAGCATCTGGTCCATCCACAGAGGCAAGTGTTGCTGTCTGCTGTTGAACTCACAATAAATCTGTGAATCAGTTTTGAGTCGCGGCCCAGTCTTTCAAAAGCAATGCTTTTGTAAAATAAGCCCAGCCTCTGTATGACAGGGAGCCGGCTAGCCAGAGAGTCAGGCCTTGTAGTGCAGCTGATTCTGAGGATCGCCTGTGATGGTGTTGGTGGATGGATGTTCTCTGGTGTTGGGCAAGAGGGGTAAACTGTATTGATCCTGATCTGGTCTCATTTTTGTAAGCAGACGGCATTTCCCTCTGTGTTTGGGTACCTTTTTGATGGCCCCTGACAGCCCCTGCTGAACGCTGTCGGAGACTATTTGACAGGCTGGACAAGGTGGGAGGAGGGTGTGTGGGAGGGGGGAGGCGGAGAAGGAACGGAGGGAGGAGGAAGGTAGCTGTTCAGCACAGCGCCGGCTGGTGACAATCGCCTCAGCCTTGGAATCAATTCCCTCTGTTTACAGACCATTTCACAGCCCTTTACCTGTAACATCACTTGTGTCAGTCCCATTAATACCCCCAGATATATAATGGTTGAATTAGCATAATGGCTAAAGCGAGGCCCTGGACTGTGAACACATAGCAAACGTCAACATGTTCTCTTCACTAAGCCAATTAGAGGCCATTAACAGGTCTGCTTGGCTGCAAACATCATCAAAGTTAAAGACAATTCCAAACAGCATCCCTCCAACCCCCTTTTTCAGCGTTGTAATAGCTGGGCCATAGAAACTGAAATGTTAGTAAACACTTGGCCAGCTTAGTCTTCTGCTGGTTCATCTTCAGTCCGCCAGTGTATTCAGGCCTGGAGCTAAATTGCTGCAGCCGTATTAAGTCTGTCTTCCTGGTGGTGTAGTTCTGCGACGGTGGTTCTAACATCTGGCTTACAGCGCCTTAACCTTTGTGTTGACTGAACACTATAATGTTTTAAATGTATAACTTTCACTGTGTTTTTGGAAAGAGCTAAATGAATCAAATGGACTCGTATGAAGGCAAAACCCCACTCCCAAGAATATAGATGCAATAATATTTGAACACACAGTGTTGTAAAGACAAAAGGGTAGGCAGGCATTTGCAGACCACTGATTCCGACATGTGCTTAGCGTGCTTGGCAAAATTTAATGAATTCAAATGCATATTTCGAGTTGGCCTATTAACTTTTTTTCAATTAACTGGTTCAACCGATTTACTCAATTGCACAGAGTCTTGAGACAGCTGGTAATCTTGCATATGCTAGCAAATTAGTGATGAGATAATGAACGCTGTTTTAAGATAAACACCTAAATTTATTATATGACTAAGAAAATACATACAAATGCAGTTTTCTGACAATTACCAAACAGGAGAAACGGGAGTGATGAGAGTGAAATAAACTGGTTTTACAGTTACACAACAGTCAACACATGTTGTATTTACACATACATTTGAGCAGTGCGCTTACACTTTCGCTGTATCTTGAACATTTAGCCCTTGGCCATCATATAAAAACTGAGAAACAATAGTGCTAGTGTTAAATAAAGGCCTTGAAAGTATTGTCACAAAACTGCAGAGGCAAGCAAGGCCAAGAGTCAACTGTTCAGGACCACACATCATCCGATATGGCCTTCAAGAACAGTTAGCTGTGTACCGGCCAGATTAAAGTTCTCTCGCTCATGAAAAGCTCTCAAGATGTCAACACAGTACGTGAGTTTATCAGCATTAAACAAAGGGCTGTTCATGCGCTCAAACTGCTATGTGAATCATTCTGTAGGCGTAAGTTGGTCAAACAGAAGGTTGTCTCATACTGTGCGCCCTGTAGTGCAACATTTGCAGTGTAAAGTAGCAATATAACGCACCGCATGAGGTGAGATGCATCACAATTTTATCAGCTGTTGGAGTTCATCACATCTTACTTATATAATTTATCGTCTTTAGGTTGGACGGGAAACTTTTTATTTATTTATTTTTTACCAAGCTCCAGTATATAAGGCAGACATTTGACCAGTATCGTTGCCAAGCATTAGATTGGTGCATCTGGAACAAAATAGATGGTGATTGTAGTTCATCGTCCTCATCATTCATCATTTTCTGCACCACAGTGAACTGTTTAGACTCAGTTCACAAGCATCACAAACACGGGGAGGAAATAGGCACACATTTGACAACCCACATGTACTTCTAATGACTGAGCAAGAGTATGCAACACTATACTGTGGCCAACCCAGAAAACATGAGCTGTTGGACCATTAAAGAAGGTAATCCAATAAACTTGTTCCACAATATCTACATTTAAGATTAACTACATTATAATCCTGCCTAATTATTAGCTAATTTTTCTTTTTTCTTTTTCTTACATTTCTTTGTATGAACATTCTACTGCAAAACAATCATTTTTACTCATAAATGGCGTTACATTGATCTTGACTGGCATTGCATTGTGGGTTGAAATGGTGTAAAGATCCAGCGCCCCCGTCTTCCACCATGTTGACTCGACAACAAATTGGTCACTGCCTGGCGGGCAGGTCACCAACAGGCCTCACCTCACGTCTGCATCAGGATGCAGCCCACTGTCTGCTGCCCCGCTCGGCTCAGCTCAGTTGAGCTCTGCGGCCAGCCCGCGATGATAAGTCACCCAGCCAGCCAGTATTGATTGGGGGTCCTCGAGGCTTATACAAAGGCAAGGAGGGAGGTGACTGATTGTGTTTTACAGAGAACATTATCACTCCACTCAACGCAGGAGGGCCGACAGAATTTCCTCGCCCAAGAAATGGAGACGACCACCCGGGCTGGGAGTATATGACTTGACTCACTGAAGCGCTAAGTCCAATTTGAAAGCCAAATTGTGAGGCTTAGAACAAAGGGGAAAAAAGAGAAATGGTTACAGTTTGTCTGGTGATTTTTCTCCCTTTAGCGCTGACCAGTCCATATAATACTACCCTTTCTATTTGCTGCATTTTCTATAAATTCATAAAAGCACTGAAACAAATTGCCTTCTACTGTACGTGCTCTGCATGCTCTCACTTTAAAGCCCACACAGAGAAGAAAGTCTGCCGCTCCAATCTCAGACTTCATCTCATTTTTCCCATCTCACATTTGGTTCTTTTATTGCGTCAGGTGGATATAGTAGGATAGTCCCGGATGACATTGTCAAAGGTAGGCTACAGAGAACAAGGTGCTGTCATGCACTCTTCCTTGAGGGAATTTAAATAATTTTTATCCTATTTTTTAGGAGGATTTATGCCGGAGCATGAGCCTTGGCGTGGTTTTTATCAACTCCGCTTGCAGATTAAATGTGGATCTGGGTGAGAGCTGCTCACACTGAGTGCCATAATGCACAATAGAAGATGATCGCGACTGATAAAAAACTGCTCGATGCTGATGATGATGGTGCTGTTGAGTCTCCAACCCTTGTGTCAGCTTTGTCCACTCATCTCCTCTCCTCTCCTCCTGACTATCTTTCGTGATCATTTTCCGGCTAAATAAAGCTTGCACTCTCCCCGAGTAATCAGGCAAGAGTATCAAGATCTAATAGACTCACACAAGCTCCCTTATCAGCCAGGTGCAATCTGAGGCTGCTGCCGCTTAACAAGGAATTAAACATTTTTCCATGCTGCTGCCAGCACTTTAATTGATTGATGCTAAAAGTTTGGAAAATAAAAGCCTAGTGCGTCAAGCGCGGCACGGCTTTCCAGGCCCTGCTGGACCCCGCAGAGATAGGAACCCTCGATTAGAAGTGGCAGCTCGCATTTTCAGCATCAGCCGGCCCTGTCATCTCAGGCCCAGCCAGGATGTGTGTGTAGGTGTGAGCATGTGTTAAGTGTGTGTGGCAAGTGTGTCCGCTGCCTCACATGGAGAGCAGCGGCTGAAAGACACATGTACTCGAAATAAGGGAATCAATAGAACACTTAATGAACAATTAGGAGAACAGCTGTAGGCCTGTCAGACACCCATCTGTACACAGATCTGCTCGGAGAGAGGGAGAGCGAGTGTGAAGCCTCACTACAGCATCGAGGCTATCGCTTCAGGACGTGTGCAACCCCCGAGGCCCCCCCACCCCCTTTTAGCCTATCTACATCCATTTACACCACGCTCCCTCCCTCTGCTCCACGCTGCGAGAGCCAAGCCCAATTTAGCCAAGCAGACCTCCATCTCCTTCCATCCCTCACCTCACATTAGCAGCAGAAGCCACTAAAGATATGGAAATGGCACAGGACATCCTTCAGGCTTGTGTCAGGGGAGGGGGGGATCGATAAATTTGACAATTCATGGCATTTAATTAAAATGGCTGCCGGAAGCTAGGCAGTTTGTTTTTCTGTGTGGGACCCAGCTCGGCGTTTATTGCTCAAATGAATACATAAGTGTATTCATAAGCACCCTGTACATTAAATCCACCTCACTCTTTGAGATGGGTTGTGTGGAGGTGGGGGGGGGGCTTTCAACTTTCAACGCTGAGCGAGCACCCGGACAGATGAAATTAATATCTCCACCTCTCCCCCCAGTGATTTTTAACGTATTCTTGATGCATAAAGAGATATCCTCCTCAACGAGGGCACTGACAAATGAACGTCGACCACAGTCAGCTCTCCTGATTTGCCTGTCTGTGACAGTGGCGACCTTATGTGCCAGTCAGGACGAAAAATAGTCAACAGTAAACGTACACCGACAGAGGTGTTGGATAGATAGGTTCAGCCTTCGTCTGGGCGTCTGACGTTTTTACGTGTAGATCAGCAGGCTATGACTGACAGCTATTATGGTTAACTAAGCACGGGGATCTGAGAACAGCATCAGAGGATGGGCAAAGTCTGATAATTGACCTTGTACAGCCTCTCAGTCGTTCTTTATTAAAACTTCATTTAAAGAAGAACAACCCCGGGTGGCTGCTGCTGAAGACTCTTTATCTCTCGCTCCCTCCGCAGCCATAATGGATTACATAGGAATCCATTATGCATTCCACACAAGAAAGAAGTAGGGCCCAAGACCTGCTTAAAAATATATTTTTAGTACTGAAAATTAATGTGTTCACACAAGCCACTGAATCATTTTAAATGTTCTTTTTTAGTATATTAGGTATATGTGTTGAAAAGACCTATATTTCAATGAGGCCTTGGGCCCAGCAGCGTGAGAGTAATGGGCGCACTAATTTATTCATGATTTTAGCTGTGTCGTTATCTGTGTTTTTTCTTGTGCTTGTTATTGTTTAATAGTGTTGTGTACATCGAAGTCTACGTCTGTTGTGTTGTGCAGCACTTCTTTCATAAACCTCTATTTTATTATTATTGGGATATTAGATTGGGGATAATCCGCATGTGTGCTCCTTGAAACACTTTTACAGTTGTCAGGCTACTCGGACACCCACTTTGCACTCCATTGCAACTACAGACTATACTTAGGTTAAGATTTTTATAGTTTGTGCCACACAGAGTGTAGGCCATAGTCCCATTTTACACCTGGTACCTGTTTCTAGCTGCTGAATCACTGCAGTGCATTGAGGGAACTTATTTTGTACATTTTGTAACTAATACAACTAAATGAAGCAGAGATGTTATTAGCCCCACTCAGCCCTCAATCCAAAAATCGTTCCAGCATCTTTGCAAAACAGCAAATCTACTGATTCAGGCAAATATATTTGGACCAATAGGTGTGAATGTGAACATGAATGGTTGTTTGTCTCTATGTGTGATGAACTGCTGACCTGTCCAGAGTGTACCCTGCCACTCGCCCACTCAGCTGGGATTGGCTTCAGCTCCCCTCGACCCCAATATGGAAAATGAATGAACGGATGAATGTATTTGTACCATCCAGCCCCGTTTCACAACCGAGTAGACATCATGCGTCATCTGTTTGGTGGAGCAGTTTATACTCAAACAGAGGAGGGCCACATAAAATTGAATGCTGTGACACAGTTAACATCAGCTCTTTGGTTCTCTCCATTCCCAGGAAGATCAACTCTGTCAAGAGCGTTTGAAATTTGTCAGTAGTGAACGTTTGTGCATAAATGTCAACCAAGAAAGCAGAGCTTGAATTTACTTTGTCTCCGCAAGCAAATCCACCCATTGTGGACTTGATGTATTGTGATTCTGCTGTTATAAAAGTTACGGTGACAGGGCTTGAACAGTATTTTAGGATTCATTTGTAGCTAAGCTTATATACAAGAGGTGTGAGTGACCAAGCCTTTAATTCTTGCTCCCTGTATGCAACTTTTTGGCATCAACTATGAACTACATTGATTTAATTATTGCATAATCTCCAGATCATTTTCTTGATTCATTACAAAAACACCAGAAAATAGTGAAAATCAGAATTTACCAAAACCTAAAATGACTTATTTGAATTGCTTATTGCTCTAAAACACAAATATGTTCATTTTACTATCACAGGAGACAACAAATATTCATATTTGCAAAACTGGAACCTTTGCAATTTTGCTGCTCGATCATCAGAATATAGTTAGATCAGTTAAATTTCTGTTGACCGACTAATCATTTAATCTTTTCAGTTCGAATATAAACACTTGGTTTCATGTCATTGTCCCGCTTCTCTCTCTCTCTCTTTTACTCTCTCTCTCTCTCTCTCTCTCTCTCTCGTACTCTCTCTCTCTCTCACACACACACACACACTGTCTCTCTCTCTCATATGCCCACTCAGCAGACTGCCGCTTTAATATTTGCCTTGGACAATGGTCCACTCATTGTCCACTCAAGAGTTTCAAAATACAGAATGATTATCAGGTGTATAATTTTTTACAATTCTAATTTCTGGGGTATTAAAAGGTTAGATTGCACCATTAGGTTGACTGTGAGCACAGGTGCTGATTAAGTTGATTCACTGAGGCAATTACAGCCAGATCCCCTTTAATTACTGTGGGTTTTATTGCAACTGCGTGATAATGGTGCACAGGGCCTGCAGGAGTTTTAGATGGAGATGAGATTGCAGTATCACACACAGACACAAATCTACAGGATGGAGGAGATCTTTCACACACACACACACACACACACACACACACACACACACACACACACACACACTGACATATGCACACACACAAAAAAGTGAAAAAAGCCACCAAGAAACAAACAAAAAAAATAATGCACACGGCTTTCTCTCTTGATTTATCTCTCTGTCACACACACTCATCACAATCACACACACACACACTTGGTGTCATTAAGCAGAGGAGAATACTAACTAGACAAAACTTACAGGCCACAGCATCACAGAGACTGATGCTAGTTTCAAGAGTCAGGTAAGACTTATAGTGTGTGTGTGTGTGTGTGTGTGTGTGTGTGTGTGTGTGTGTGTGTGTGTGTGTGTGTGTGTGTGTGGTGGATGATACACTCCGAAATTCATAGCATGTCCTGCCATACACATTTACACACACAGACAGGCTGACACCCTACTAACCTCCATCCTCCCACACACACACACACACACACACACACACACACACGCACACAGCACACTTGCCACCCTGCTCAACACAGGCATGCAATAAGAAACAAGTCGACAGCTACACAGCAGGCAATATCCCCTGCCTTCAGCCTCGGTGCGTGTTTCGGATGCATCTGGTTAGTAAAAGCTGACAGAGGGCCGGCCATGCCTCAGAGGACAGCAGAATGAGGAATTTCGGCGTTCCTCCACATCACCTCTGAGATGCAGGAAACACAGGAGTGCCCCCACCCCGCCCACCCCCCAACACGCACACTAACACAACCTGTGATGTGCTCCTAACATTCCCTGTCACCAGGAATGGAAATCGAAAGCGGCACACACATCCGTTATCTAAATGTTAACTCCAGTGCCCTTCTTGTTGTCACAGCCGGACGAGGTTAGCCAACACAAGGAGAGGAGCTTTGCTTTGGGCCTCTGCCACAGTATACCCTTCTCAGTAGAAGGAGAGGAAGACTCAGACGCAAACTAATTCAGGGAAAGGCACATTCAGTCCTCTCTCGTGAGTTTTGGTGCATTATTTAAATAAAGATAAGCAAGGAATTTTCAAACTGCTTTATAGTCCCACTCGGTACGTTTTGTACTGAAATCTAAATGATGAAGCATTCAAAGATATTTTGCTCTGAAAGTCCCCACTGACCTTGTCCTAAAGTTTCATTTCATACATCTATTGTTTATATCAACACTGCATCAGGTGCTGCGACTTCAATGAATGATGTCAAAAATAATTGGAATTGATTGATTCAACTCAGATGAAACTCTTATCAGACCTAAAGTAACCTCCTATGATATGACAAGAAAGTTGATATTTATAGGTTGCCATCTTCTAGTTTGGTTGTTTTCAGACGAGGATCATGTCATATTCAGATGTTTGATTTCTGAATCATAATGAATAAAACCAGTCAAATTTTTTGGGGTGCATAGGTACAAAAATGAATCTATCCATCCATTTTTCAAAGCACTTCTCCCATTCAGGGTCCTACAGAGCTGAAGCCACAAACAGCAAGTGACTGACACAGTTCAGTTAAGTCTGAACAATATATAACACAGTACTATTAACAATGCTTTTCATGTCTCTTTTTTCTCTTTTTTAAAGCAACAAATGAATTTAACCAACTATATCTCTCTGAATTATCCTCTGAATTATTATTAAGTCCTAGGATGAGTCTGTGGTTCATCAAATTATTATTTCACAGGTGATTCTTAAAAGGATACGCTGCAAGAAAAGCAATTTTAGCTAGTCTAAAAATATGTTTCTCCTGAATGATTCCTGTAGTGAAAAAAAGTTTAAGCTCCTTTGACCTAATATGTGCTGTAGGTCATGTCCACAGGGTGGAGAACCCTTAAAGCTCCTGTCCTGTTTGGTGCTGATTAATCACAGCATCATGACATCTGCCTGGCTTCAACCCAGAAGAGATGTGCGAGGCATGCAATGCCTCAGCACTTCTCCAGGAGCTCCTGTGAACAGTATAGATAGGCGGGAAGGTGGGGGGAGTTGGTAGAAGGAGATGGGTGGAGACAAGTGGACAGTTGCGTGGACAGACTTGAGACTCTGAATGCAGTCTGATGCAGCACAGGCGGTATTTACGCTCTGACGGCTGCGGGATCCGGGAGCCGGATATATTTAGCCGCCTAGAGATATCACGCCGAGATGAGATTTCAAAGTGAAGTACCTGTTTGAAGATGCATGGCATTCCACAAGGGTGGGCAAGGGCTACCGGGTATAAATCTAGCACCCCTGCACCTGGTGTGAAGACAGGGAGGGAGTGTGACACCTAAGATTTAGAATGACTTACACACAGGCCGTACATGTGTAAACTACACACTCATCCATAGAAATTTACACACTACCTATGAATGGAAAAGACTGGACACTTCACTTTTTAGCTCTTTAAGACACACACACACACACACACACACAGACTACGCATATTACATTTCGCGCTGTGTCTTTCCCTTTTTGTCTACATCTAATTCTCCTGGATGTTCTCCGTGTCATCCATCATGGTCTGATCTTGGCTGGAGGAGATCCTGAGAACCACAGAGTTAGAGGGAATAGAAACGACACTTTGTGGTGCATCATTTTTCAGCACAGCTAAATGAGACTAATTTCATTATATTGTCACGGAAAAGAGAATTTTTTTACACAACGTTGTGTGCATAAGACACCAAACTGAGGATATGTGTAGCTTTTATAGGCCTGGATGGGAGGTAACACATTAAAAAGCACCTTCCTGCATCATACAATATATTCATTTCACACACACTCTTAATGAGGGATCTACATTTTTCTTGTTTATCCAGTTATATCCAAAAAAACTATAAATCCAAATCACAAAGCACATTTCACTGAGAATGAATAAAGGTGATATAAAATGTTCATTTGTACTCTGTTTCCTCTCCCATTTTCCATAAAATGTTGAAGATCACATCAAAGAAGTCAAACTAAATGCCTCTCTTGCTATCAGGATTCACAACTTTGGCTTGTGCATAAAGTCCCAAATGTCTCCTTGTTCCAGTGAAGCTATAGGACTAGACCTAATTAGGGGTTTACCCCCCCCCACCACCACCACCACTCCGCGTCCATCCATCCATTTGTAGAACAGAGGAGTGACTCTCATGGACTCGCTCTTTGTGAGGAATTTGCTCAGCAGCAGATTAGATTTTCTGGAATCTGCAATGTCAATGACACTTTAGGCAGCTGCGTTAAAAGGGAGAGCGTGTGTGTATGTGTGTGCGATCGGCTTGCTTTGTAAAACCACCACTTGCTTATTGCATTTCCCCAGAGCCTGACTCATTAATCAAATATTCATACATCCCCAGTAAATACATGGAGAACACAGTCAATCCTCAGAACGCTGTGTGCCCCCCAGCACAAATGCTCTTTCATGTTTCTGACAAAAATCCCCAAATGTCCCTACCCCTCCCTCCTGCCAATTCAACCCTTCCTCTTTCTTTCCATCTTCCAAAGTTAGAGAATGCTGCTCCTCCTTTGCTCCTGCATACTTGATGTTCCCGCTCTGTCCACACAGCCGGTCGGCCGTCTACTAAAAAAAAAAAAAAAAAAAAAGACACGGACGAACACAGAGATCAGACAAGGGATCTAAATGATGCCTTTATGTGTTTTGCCATTGCTTTTCCATGGTAGAGAAGAGAACAGATGAGGGATTCTTCTTCATTTCTGTCCATCCATCCTCACCCTTGCCCTGGCTCCCTCACTGGAGGGACAGTTCCCTCCTTTAAAAAGCAAGTCTCATCATAATACAAGAATTTGTATTGTACAGGAAAACAGTCTGGCATAGCTCAAACTAAGGGGGCAACACACAGATTATCCATGGTAACAGAGCTTTGCACACAAGGATATTTTCTTTTCCTCCACAGAGGAACACAATTGCCGCCAGTGTCACTGGGTCACATTTTTTCCGGTCCCTGGTTAATGGGCTGTAGAGATGGTTAGCACGTACGATTAGTTTTAATCTACTACATTTGACTGGGAGAGAAAGGGATTGAATACATTTCAACACACCACTGAGGTTTGTATCCAGCACTGAAAACGAAGCAAACAATTTCTTTTCTACTAGAGTCGCTTTAAATTCTTCAAGTGGACCCAAAAGAAGCAAACCGATTAATGAAATCAAATATTTTGACTTTATTCAACTTTTTTTTTGCCTGGCAGTGTTAAAAACATTGTAAAGGTACATTTTGTGAGTTCATTTACGCAAACAGACATGCCAAAAACACATAAAAAAAAGAAAGAATCTGTACACTTTCTGAAGTGATAAATCAAAGTGCATGGTCAAGTTTTCTTGCCTAACGTGTATTCCTGTACACTTGTAGTTTGTTTAGGTGTAGTTATTGTTAAAGTGTTTCGTAAGAACAGCAGTAGATCTTTTAGTTACTCACTGCTGGAGACTAGAATAGGAAAAAAAATCAAATATAGTAAGAAAGTATAACCTGAAATTTTAGAAAATCCCTTTTCTAAGAAATTATTTCAAAAATGCTTTGAGATAATTGGCCACAGCTTGTACAAATAATAATATTGATTTGGGGGTTAATTTAGCATGTCTCTATGATAACTTCATGTGTCCTAGATTGCTACTGTCCCATCTACCTGACGCTGTTTTAAATGTGTCAGCCAGCAAATCCTTTCGCATCTAAAGAGTTCTATTGTAAAGGGTCATTTATAACAGATAGTGTCTACTGAGATGTAGCACATGACATTATCCCTTTGACAAACTCTCCTGTCACCACTGGTCACTGACGCTGTGATGCATAACTCAGTCAAGATTAATACCGCTCAAAACCGCGCGGAGGCAGGCAAACAATCATATAATCACACAACACCTTCATATATTATTGCTCGGAGAAAGAAATGAGCTCTAGTGTGAATAAATAAAATGAAATGTTGGCAGAATTATGAAGAAAGTGTCCTTCAAAGTGTGTGTCCCATATGCTCCTGTTGTGGATAGTATTTTTGGCAGAGAAGTTTGGACAAAGTTTCTCGGCTCCGACTTCAGAGAGCCATTGGCCCGTAATAATAAAGGCTTTTACAATACTCGTTTGCACAGTGCTGTCCACATTTTAGAAACTAAATATTGTAGGTGTTGCCCCGTGAAAAGATTGTAAAGCGGGCCGACACTGATTTTGGCCACATAACATTGTTGGCCATGAAAGCACGTCAAGTGCACGTCGGAGTGCTGAACTGGACCTAAGCAAACCCCTTCATGTAAGGTGCAAGAAAAGCCTACACCGAAACTCCTATAATGTTGTTTGTTCATCTAGATGCTATCCTCAGCCTGTCTCAAGTCTATAAAATTAGAAATAATGCTGCAAAATGAGTAGTGTTCCTCTTCTCTGCGTGGGCATGTAAAACTTTTTAGGTCATTAAATGAAGCAGGGCACTGAAAACAACATCCCAATGCTTCCTGACAAAATGTTCAGCTAGCTCACATTGCTAGGCAACAAATAACAGTTAATAACAGACAAAATTGCTCTTCAACAAAGTTTCCAGGATGTATAAACTGAATTACTGTAGTTAAAAAAAAGTTCTGTAACCTTCAGTGTCACAACAGGCTCAGATACAAGACTTTAGACATGAAGAAATTTGATTCATTAGAAGAAGAAGTTTCCCGTCAGTAGTCTTTTAAAGGGCGCTGTCAAAGCAGCACAAAGTCCCCGGTGGTGGTGACCGTCCTCCGCGGGTCACGGATGAAAGGCCATTCTTTCTTTTCCGGGGTCAGGCTGGCCGACAGGTCGTAATCTCTGCCATGACCTTGTACAAAAGTGAACGCGGGGTATTTCTCCTTCGCTGACGGCTGCAGCACCTGGAACAACAACAGACAGCTTCAGATGAGTGCTAGTGTTACACCATACTGTACATTTCATAACAGTTTGCTTTGAATCTCATCGCTTGGCCTAACGAAGGATATCCTCTCGCACCTTATTTGTTCTCTCTCATGTTGCCACCAGAGAACTTAGACTATGTTCATTTGAATATCACTTCTATAGAGCCTTCTAAGCAGATGCATGATGGGTTTAAGAAGGAAGCTTTACAGCATCTAGCCAACATGTTGACTGCTTTGAGGAAGTAAGAACTCAGTCAGATTCATGGCTAAATGGTGCCACCTAGTGGTCAACTTCTATCACACAGACCACATATTTTCAGGGCACAAAACAGAATTTATTTAACATTATGACAGTTCTAATAACAAAAACAACGATACTCCTACTAATATTGATAAAAATAATAATCACTATTATGAGATATGTGGTGGTGAAGTGATTTTTAAGGACTCTGTGTTAAGGCAGTACTACCTTGGACAGCTCGTGTCTGATTCTCTCATAGTCTTGAACACTCCTCGAGTAGAAACCTATGGTGCAGCTTGGGTCCATCTTGCTGAAAGGCATCTTCTTTGGTGAGGGGCAATGATATGACTAGACAAAAAGACACAAACTACATCAGAAAATATGCATCAAACTGAAGGACCAGATAATGTACAACAACTGCAGGGCATGCATACACCGCATGGCAGCAGTCAACGGCGAATAAGATGTATTCTGCATCATTTGATGAATGAAATCCTATTTATCTGCTGTCACAGCATCCATAAATTTACAACTCCGGTGTGTTGTCACATTGTATACCACTGCATGCAAAAGCATAAAACAAAGTTGCTATACAGTGCTGTGTGCTGATTTTTATGTATGGGTCCTGAAATATTCAGGCTCGCAGTACCTGATCCGGTATTTGCCATATTTCTCTTAAGTGGCAGCTTCACACATCTGAGCAGCAAATAAATCAGCAGATAGGGACTCTGTAATTGGGCCGAGGGCTGCTTTAAGATTCATACCCTTAAGTACTAACAGAAACTATTAAATTCACATTACAGGGGCCCCAGTCAGCTCGTCTGTGTAATTTCACATTACCTGGAGAGGGAAATCGCTGGTGCTGACATCCACAAAAGACTGACAGTAATGAGGGTCCATGTAAATCAAGCTGTCATCTGCAAGGACAAAACAAAAGACAAGTTATTCAAAAACATTGGATTATTACAAAAACGCGCTTCTCTCCAATTTCTATGCAGAGTAGCTCAAAGTCACCCGCTCGGCCTACTGTTGGGCTTGTGTGCGTCAAATATGCCTCCCAGAAGGTTGTTGCTTTTTAATATCCACCGGGGTGGATTAAATTCTGCATAATCAGATGCGTTTGTACAAGCACATTCTTTACGCCCGCAAAAAAAGGGGTTGTCATTTAATTTTTGTGTGGGGGAATTACTTTTACAAACACGCAATTATATTCGACCATTTGCATATGATAAATGCCGCGCTGAGCTGCGCCCTGGCAGGGAGAATGTATTGCTTGTCATTTAGACATCATCCACCACTGTATTTCAAATTGGTAAAATGTAAATGCGTAAATATTGACTGCCAAGATGTACAACTGAAGGTTCCTCCTGGCTCCTGAAGGTGATGAAGAGTGGCTCACTTTGGGGCCCGGATGAAATTTAATGCATGCCTCCTATGGAAATCAATTACAGCTCACAACTTGGGAGGTTTACTTGTGATAAATGGGTGAGGCTTTGATGGGTCAGAGAGAATAAAGTAAGCCCTGCTTCACTTGCCTCCATCTCCACTCCTCTCCGTTTTCCTCACGCAAACAGGAATACATTAACTTACTTTGTCTCTTCACATAAGAAGGGTATATTATGCAAACTAATCTGTTATTCACACCAACCCCTCTCTCTGTGTGTCTTTCTCTGTTTTGCATTACGCTAACACTAACCTTGAAATCCTACAAAGTAGCAGGCCTGTTTGGGCTTCCCTCCGATGATGCCTATGCAGTACTCCAGACTCAGTATGCTCTAAATGCGGAGAGATGGACAGAAAAATACAAAGTACATCTGACTGTGAGCCGAAATACTTTCAATTTGTTTCTCACATACTATATTTCAATGACAGTAAAACTTACTTTACCCCCGTACATCTGAGCACCAACAGAAAAACTAGCCCTGCTCTTCATGCATCTCTCACCTTAGCAAAGTTAAAATAGTCAGGGTTTGTCTTCTCCCCTCCCAGCCGTACAGGGATAAGGATGATGACAGCTCGGCTGTCTGACAGGGTGGAGGCAGGTACTGGTTGGTTGTCCTGTGGGGAGGGAGGGGCATCTGACATCTCGGGAGAGGCCTGCCCTGGTCTCGGTGCCCTGTGGCTATCGATGACATCAGCACTGTACACTATGGAGGATCAATAACACAGAGGTCAGATGTCTGTCTACATGTCTGCTCTGCTCTGTGTCATTCAGCTAGTCTGTCTGTTCATCAGGCTTTTTTTTATTTTTTTTATTTGAGGGCGATGTCTTAATGTACATATGAATCGATATGGGCAACTGATGATTACTTAGCTGTGTAAAATGCAGTAAAATGTCCAGCACAATTTCTCAGTTGTCAGAATAATTGTCTCAACTTCAAATTCCACTATATCTAGTCTGTTATGTGCCCGTAGCTCAAACCACTCTCTGATAAGACATCAAGACAAACACCCTTAGTCCAGCCATCGTCTGCTTTGGCTATTGAGAAGACAAACATGAATCTAAGCCCAAAGCTATCGGGGTTAAGAAGAGGCTGGATGTTACAGATTTTTTGTAGCGGATGTGTTTGTTGTGGTATAGATACAGTCCTGTCACCCTTCTAAGCAGCTCCACATTCTCTCGGCTGCAGAGAGAGATGGTGGAAAACGAAGGGTCAGTTTGGGCGCTGTGCCCAGTATCCTGTTTTATCAACAGCAGGCTCATCTTTCATACCTGTGCAGTCCTGGGAGACATAAGCAGTTATACCCGCCAAGCCAGGGTCCATCGCTTCCTCGACAGCTTTCCTAAGAGAGAGGAAGAGAGAGCAGGCCGAGAGAGTGAGGGTTTCTAAAAGTTTACATCCAGAGCTTATGCTAAATAACATCAGCATTATATATCAGATCAGTGTCTGTTCAAAAATATAATAAACAGTATATTTGAATGAGTAAGACACAGGAAATTCAGCAATGAGCATCTCAGTCATACACAATTTATTGGGTCGATAAAGAGCTGGAAGTGATCACTGGTTGCTATAATTAGACTTACTTGAGGATGTGTGCCACCACAGCAGGCCCATACCAGTCCCCTGCCCGTTTCCCCATCGTCAGGCCCATGCGGACCAGCCTGTGGAGGCCTAAGTGAGCAGAGGGGCTGTCCCCAAACCAGGATACTAGAGTGCGGTGGTACATTTCTTTTAAATGCTCATCAGCCTCCTCTGCAGATCCCGAAGCCTGGGCTTGGTGCACGGGTGGTGATTCGTGATTGGAGGGCCCGGGGGAACCTTGGAGGGAAGACTCCAGAGAGGCCACCAGACGTTTGGCTGCAGTGGTAGTCCACGTCTCTGTGTCTAAGGGCTGGAGTGCCAACGCCTTCGACCAGGTCCAGTCTGTGGAAGAATAAAGAGAAGAATAATATAGAACGGTCTACAGGTTTTCAAAACCTGATATCAGGATAATAATATATAATAATAATAATAATAATAATAATGGAAAATAACAAAAGGCCTATTACACCAGGTATCTATGGGGATCTCTGAACTCTATCATTCAGCACATCAAAATTCCACTTGAAGCATCACCACTGAGAACAAGAAGTCTTTCAGAACTTGTGAAATTAAAGGTTTTTTGCCTTAAACAGACAGAACATAGTGCGCTTCAGTAAGAGAACAGGAGTCATTCTGTTCAATTATAAGTTTGAGGGTCCCAGTATTTCACTTTAATGGTGCCTTAGCCTTACAAACAGGGTGGGAGCCGAAGGCGGAGAGAAAGGGAGTGGCCCAGGCTATAAAATGGGCCAGAGTAGAGTCTAAGGCATTAACAAAATGACCTTGATCCAAAAGTGAATCAAAGTGAAATTGATCAATAAATATATTTAAGTGGCCATTAGTCATTTTATAGAGAAATATTTCATTAGTGGCATATTTTAGATTTGACAGAAGAACAAGTTTTAAATATTGTTTTCTAAATGACTGCATTAAACGGGCATTCATCTCATTATGCGGGCCCATAAAGTCTAGGACACTTAAGAGACAATAGATCTGACAAAGATGTGAGGAATTCACTCATTTTAAATGCCTTGCATCAACTAAATTAAACTTGGACTTTAGGCTGAGGATGAGAAAACTCTCAACACTGGCTACAAGAGACACTAAAGTGAAAGTAAATAAAGAGACTTAACATGCGATACAGATGCACTGCATTCAAAACTTTCCTGTAGTCTAATTTAAGACCATTTCTTTAGAACTAGGACATCCCATATTCTTTATGTTTCTCACTTTTCCAGATGGATCACTTTTTAGCTGAGTGAAGACTGTGCTGATGATATCAATTCCCATCTCCACATTCATACAGCAGTTCCCAAATATCTGTCATATTAGCAGCCTCTTCGCTTCAAAAGTGGCTGTTTAAAAATGTCGTTAGCCCCCTTCTCTAACATTTAGTTCAGTATCTGTGTTTGAATCCTTGTTTGATATGCTTAATATAAATCAAGAGCAGTTTAATGATTTTCTTTTCTCAAATTGTTTAATAAATCGTTTTAGAGGCCAAACAATCCAGCATTTCACAATAAATTTAATACTGTAAGAGTAAAGCCAAAAAAAAAATCTTGTGTGGAAGAAATATATTCCCTCCTATCACATTGATCATCTTGTCATCCCTCAGACTTATCTTTGGGGTTACAATCATTCCACTCACCTCTGCCCAAGAAATGCAGAATAAGTGCCTGAGCCAGCATCATCTGCCCTGCTCTCAGCATGCAGCCCCAGCCGCAGTCGGAGGTCAGGGTGGAGCCGGGCAGGGGAGGGATCTCCTCCCTGTAGGTGAGCCACACTCTGGATGTAAAATCCTTGCGGAAAGCCTCCACATTCCCCATGACGAAGTCCTCTTCAGAGGGCTCATAGCAGGCTTCTATTGGACTGTCATCATCTGAAGCAAATAAATGACACACGATCCACTCAGGATTGGTTAACATTTGTCATCTCGTGAGCTGTGGACACGCCAAGTCTACTGATCACGTTTTTCCGATAATTATTGTTTCTGTTTTGTTCTATGAGCTTGTGTCAGATAAAGTAAGTGGCGGGTTTGCATTATTATTTAGTGGCATGAACATGATACAAATAAAATATTTTCTCACTGTAACTACCTACATATTTGTGACCACGCTTACTCTTAACTACAGCAGAAAAAAAATCTCTTTTTCTCTTCCATTTTTAAGTGTGTTCTAAATAGTTTTCTCTCCTGTTTGTGTTCATGAAAGCAGGTTTTTCTGTGACCATCATTCTAAGTTCCTTGCATTTTTTTGTCCATCTATGAAAACAAGTGAAAAAGAAAAACGTTTTTTGTAAGGACACTTTTTGATGATCCACACAGTGTTACA
Source organism: Nibea coibor (assembly GCA_023373845.1). NCBI lineage: Eukaryota > Metazoa > Chordata > Actinopteri > Sciaenidae > Nibea > Nibea coibor. Next base: position 6,717,684 of record CM041718.1, on the reverse strand, counting down.
TAATTTGCTGACACACAATATACGATATGTGCGTTGTGTTTGGAGTGAAGAAATAAAATTTAAAAGAACTCACCTGGAAGCTTTTAGTCTCTTAGAACATGAGGTAGGTGGTGCACTTGAGACTCTTGTGGCCAAAATGAGTAGTACAACAACAAACGCTTAATAAAAATAATAATATAACAATAAAATAATACTGATAGAAATTTTTTTCCACACCCGTTTCATAGAAGAAAAATATCAAGGAACTTAGAATGATTATCCTGCCAAAGCAAAACATTTTTTTCAGTTAGTGTCATTGCAAACAAGCCGTGTTGACCCTATTATTTCATGTCAAAATGGCTGCTGTGAAAAAGGTCTATTAAAAGGTCAGAAAAGATTTCACAAGATTTTTTTTCTCACTTTTCTCTCAGGGCTTCCGTATACAACAGTGAGAAAACTGTTTGTCACACAATAACTTGGTTTATACACTGCTTAATCATCATTTGTGGTTGAGTGTTTCGTAATGGTTTCACTTTGTGTTTGTGTCCTGACCGGACCCCAGATGTCTGTTACAGTATTAATGGCAGTATTAACGTGCTTGGAAATGTGTCTGTGTTTTGCCTTTGGATATGTATGCACGTGAATGAGTGTGCACACCATACCTTCAGCCTTAAAATGGTAACATTTTCCGAGAAGGAGCACCGGTGAATTTCTGCTGAATGAGGTCTTTGATTTCAGAGCCCAACCTAAGATACACATAAAGAAAAAAAACAATGTCATGGTGCGGTTAATGACTGGAAAAAACTAACTCAGGGATGTTATATTTACTCAGTAGACTGGCACACCTACTCTACAATGTTGGGTCGCTCCCAAGATTCCTTTCTTCTATAGCATTATGTCTTTATTTACCTCCTATTACATAAAACGGGTGGACTATTGTGTTTGTAAGCAGACAGAAACAGCAGATACCTTTAGAGAGAACACAATATTGCACACACGCCAGTGTGGACAGTATGACAAAGAACTATTTTAAGGGCTGACTCAACAGCAGTAGGTTCTTGTCTCACTGAGTTCTGATGCTTGTTTTTGTTTGTGTACAGTCTCTTCTCTGCAGTACGTTATTGTTGATCTCTCTACATTTCACTTCCAGTCTAGTTAACCTAATTCAAATGTAGTCAAGAGAATAAGACTGCGGACTGTATCGACAGGAAACAGCACACAGCAGTGACGAATGAAAGCAGAAACGAACATGGACAGAGGGGGCTAAGCTTGGGTGGGTGGCTGGTGTGTGTGTGTGTGTGTACTGGCCTCAAGCAAATTACTTACTGTACTTCACATTGTGCCACACTGACAAGAACTTTGTCTTCAATTTTTCCACCTCGTCGCTCCCTTTATTCTCCATTTGGACCAGACAGGGATGGAACCCATTCCCACACAGCCTTTAAACTCTGGTGCAGAGTAAACACACGCACACACACCCACAGTAAGTAAGGAGTATTACTTCACAATGTAAAGTGACTGAAGTGAGCTCGTCTTTACCTCACAGCCGCTTCGGTACAGGTGTTTTCCCGCTCACAGTTGATGTGGAGCTCCCTACAAACGTTGAATCGTCACATTGTGTTAAATAGATCATTTAAAACGGCGTGTCGCCCATGACTAGGTTAGCTATGTAACTTAACATTCCGCCGCGATCGCCTATGTTTACATGGAGGAAGTAGAAAAGTCAAATCACGTGATCTCGTGGCGTTTCCGCCGGTAATAAGTCAAAGAGGTGTGGCGAGCAGTCTGCGGAGGCTCACTTTATTTATCGAAGTAGCCCGAGCGGGCGGCGTTTAGGCAGTTTTGCTCCACTCACGCTGTCTTGAATGGACACTCCTCTCGTTTGGGTTGTTCTGTGTAGTGAAACAAGCGCTCCTTGTTGTATAAAGGCAGAGCGACGAATAAAAACCCAGGGACACAGCTGCCACCTCCATCGCACCACGTTTAATTAAAGATATGTCTAAGGTTAAGAGGTTCATAGAAACAATGTACCTGTTAACCTGTGCTGAATAGTTTGTATGAATTGTTCATTTATAAATATGTTAAAGGTTTTCTGTTATAAAATTGGCTTTTGTTAAAGTGAAATTTTGCTCATATAATAAAAAGATTAATAATGTAATTTTGGTTATAAACACAAAAGAACCAACAAAAATAAGTTTGTAGGATTCTTTTTTCATCACAATGGATAATAATATAATTAAGCTAATATATAAGATGCACTTATTTTTAAATCAAATCAGACAAAAGGAGAGATTTTAATTTTCTGTTACCAATTTGAGTATGCATAAGAACAGGTTAGATTCAGATAAAATGATCTTTAAACATAGTTATGGCTGCTGTGTTTATTTTGCATTGCCCAAAAAGACAAAATGTTTTTCATATTTGGCTTTACGTATGTCTAATTTTCCAGGTAGATTAGACAAAACTTTGCTATGTAACTGCTTTTCTCTGAAAAACTTTCTCTGAAAAACAAACATAAAACATTATTAACAAACATGGAATCCTGTGCATCCACATAAAGAGTCTCCAAAAATAAAATAAATACAAATAGCCTAGGAGAAACAAGTACACAAGTTTTGGCCAAATTACCTTATCACCTTGATAGTCCAAAGTAATCAGTTCTAAGAATCTTAATTTTTAAAAAGTGTTTACTGTATTTTTCATAATTATAAGGTTTAAAATAAACTTGACAAGTAGTAGTAATCAGTACTAAATATGAGAATTACTGTCTTGCAATGAAGGTCTAGCAGGGTGACCAGAATTCAGGGGGAATTCATAGTGGACAATAAGAATGAAAACGCATATTGTACACATTCAGTACCAATGCATTTTCATACATTTATAATGGTAAATATTATGTAAAATTACTGAATTAAAGCTGTCCGGCTGCTAAGTGTCTAAGCCTTATTCCTCCTAGTAATAGTGCGCAAAGTGATTTCATTGGGTGTGTTCTATTGCACACCATGACTGTCATTACGGTAATGATCCCATTCTCCCGTTTTCCCGTTTTCCCTGTGGCCGTAGTGAGTGAGTGGAAAGCGGAGTCTGCCTGCAGCCTGCCTGCCTGGGAATTTCGTTAAAGCACATCAGCGGCCACTGCCATGGCTGAACGCCGCGCCTTCGCCCAGAAAATCAGCAGGTAAAGACCAGAGACCCCGAAACGAGCTTACAGAAGGGCACACCGAGCACTTTGTCGCGTTTATATAGGTCGCCTTCAGACCACAGCTGAGGGAACCCTGTGAAGGAGGCCCAGCCACCACAACAGCCTGGCTGCTCCGAGCTAGCCGCTCGCTAGCCATATCGGCAGAGATGCTCAGACCCACCCAGACAGGCAGCGATACCGCTAGCTGCTGCTCGCTTTATTTCCCACTGAGTGCTAAACAAAGGAGCGGGGTCTAATGCTGTTATATTAAATGTATTTTGGCTAAAGTAGTTATGTTCTCGGTAATTATCCGCACACAGGGGGACTTACTGTTAATTGAAAAACCGTTAATTTTGGACAGTTAGCTAGCTATCTTGCCTACAGTAGCTAGCTATGAGCAGCTAGGCACTGCTGGCACTGGTAGAGATGGGGCTGAACTTTGTAGAGTTATGCTTTAAGCCAGGACCCAGTGACAGGAGAGAACAGATATTTGTAATACAGTAAGACTGTGATAATAAATCCTCACTCACCAGCTATCAAATAGCGATATTATAATCTCTTCCCCGCCCCTCGGACAGATCAAAGTAATCTCTTTAACAAAGGGCTTTGTGCTAGCTGTCAAACACTATCATCCCAGGCTAGAGAGATAGATAGATAGATAGATAGATAGATAGATAGATAGATAGATAGATAGATAGATATTAACTGTCGTGTCCCACAGCTACCAACACAAACTTGTTTTGATTACTGTCACTGAACTGAACTAATAAGCAGGCAATTAAGTAAATCAGCTTAATTGCCTGCTTATTAGTTCATTTTTTTTCTCTTCATGCCTTTACTGGATGAAATAAGATTGTACTCCCATCTAGAGAGATTATCATGCTGATCTGAGGTATTTTGAATTGTTAATCCCGTTGAGCTCAGTTCATTTAACTATAGGTAAGGCATTAAACAGACATTATGGGTGGAATGAGAGGTTGTAGCAGCTGCTTGATGCCAGCGCTAAAGCAGTGTGTGAATCCACTTCCCATTAATCAAAAGCACATGCAAGTACTGCAGCCTCATATTGATTTATGTGGATTGAACACACGCCCTACCTCATGTCAGGTTATTCACACAGGAGGAGACAGACCCCTCATACAATGGTTAGCTGGCTTCAACTAAGACAAGACTTTTCTGACAGGTGACATTTACAACAGAAGGTGAACAAAGGGCACATTTACTGTTCTTATTGTGATATCCACTGTTTTGATTCAGGCGGTTGCAACCCTTACTACCTGAGGTCAAGGTCAAAGAGTTGTTCACTGTTTTTCACCCTCTCAGATGAGTGGACAGTGTTTACATGCCTGCTGACTTTTAGAAATTGAAATGTTATCCTGTGTCACATGGCGAGGCAAATTTAGTGACTTAAATTACCAGTAGCTTTGCCCAGAAGTTTAAATCACATGTCTCAGTTGAATGGTTTGCTTATATTATGGTCTTCAGTTGCCAGTGGTTTATATTTTGTCTTTATGGAGCTAATGTTGGTATCATGTTGGAGAGGTAGTCTCAAAGGCGCTTTGTATAATCGAGTTATTCCTCTGTGCAGTGACCAGTGCTAAGTAAAGGTCTGGTAAGAGGCATTGGGGAGGACTGTGGAATGTGTTTGTCCGTTCAGTGCTTCTGACTTTCTCCACTTTGCTGCGGGGGCCATGCATCTCTGCTACAAGTACATTATCATGTTCTCTTAAGCTGGCAGGTTTGTCCACGCAACTTTAAATTTACCTTTGTTTGTATTTTTTATGACGAGCAAGGCAAGTCAACACTACAGTGGCTGCGGGGAAACCAGACTCAGTCTAGACATTTGTGGTTTTGCAACCTTACTGACTGGATCATACCTAATCCTTGCTCCTCATTACTGTAAACATGTCCAAGAGTTTAAAGCAACCTTGAAACTAGCTCTCGTGGTATTGCTCTCATAATGGAGAATGGAGAGAAAGAGAGAGAGAGGAAAATGGGACAGCTTGTTGCTTGTGAAGAAAAGTGCAATGAAAAAACACAGTTCATCATAATTGTTAGGTCCTTACAGCCTCTGTGTTATCTGTGTAACATAACCTTGAGTCGGCGGTGTCGTCAAGCGCTTATCCTTGGTTCTAATTTGTTATTTGTTTGTGTCACTTTGGGCTACTTGCTGCGTTGTTGTTTTGTTCAAGGCAAAGGTCTCTGAGTGGTTTTGGTGGCTGCTGTGATTTAAAGGACCTGTGTATCTGTTGAACACCAAGAGCTTTGTGCTGACCACTGGGGTCCAGAGGTTTTTATTTTTTCCCCTCGGTGTCCGGATGTAATATATGATGCTGTTTGAGGGGACACGGAAAGACTATGAGCACAAAGAGGAAATCCTGAAAGGAGGAGTGTAATAAGTGTTGAATTCATAAGCACTAAACCTCGATATCATAAAATATTTCACGATACAGTGTTGCAGAATGTTCATCACATTGCGAGTCCTTATGTTCCCCAGGAATAACAGTTTGATACTGAAGTCAGTATTGCAGTTTACTGCTCCTCTTAATTCATAAAAAATAAGGCGTTAATAAAGGGATAAATATAACGTATGCTCGGGGCTTAATGTATTTTGTTAAACTGGGACTAGGACATTCAACTTTGGCTTTGAAGTGTTTCAGTTAGTTTTCAGTGCCTGTTTAATTTTAGCCATATGGGTGGGACAAATACCATAATTGCAGTGTCAGCTATGCTATTTGTGTATCTTGTGTCTTGTAATACTGTTGATAGAGTGGCACCAGTGCTCCTCTTTCAATAATTTCACAGGTGTCTGTCTGTCTGTCTGTTTCTGCTTATCGATTATGGAATTGACATCTGAATTTTCTTTTTTTTAAGATTGTTTTGTTGGCATTTTTTTTGACAGTTACTATTGATGTTACTGTTAAGCCAAGCACATCTAATTTATGGATCGTCACATGTATTTGACTGTATTCACTCATCCTCATCCTCCCTCCACCTGTCTCTTCTGTTTGCAGGACTGTGGCAGCAGAGGTCAGGAAGCAGATAGCTGGCCAGTATGGGGGCTCCCCACAACTCTTCAAAAACCTCAATGTTGGCACCACAACAAGCAACACGGTGAGGACTCTCAAAGACTATTCAAATTAAAATATGGGTGTCACATTTTCAGTGTCTGCACTCTAGACAGTCAAGATACTGATTTTTCACATTTGGTTGAAATGTAGTTTTGGTGTCTGCTCGGTTGGACAAGCAAACACACGAGCTAATGATCTGTCTGCCTATACACCTTTCTGTTTTTTGTGTAAAGAAATCTGTTTGGTAAACAACATGCTGTGCTCAGCTCAAACATACATGATTTCATCACTCATCACTCTTCTCGCTGTTGCTCGGTGTGCAGCTTTAGAGTTTTTATCTAAACATTTTGCAGATTTCAAGATTTGAGCTGTAGGTTAGATGTTAGATGTATCATCAAGAAAGTACAGCAACACTGGGCATACCTGCTGACATCGGTCGAAGTACACCACAGTATTACAACCTGAGAAGTTTTCTGTTGAGTTGGTGGTTATTTTAATGGCTGCACAATTGTTGTTTATGTCTGGCTAAATACCATGAGGGATAGCCATTGATTGGCCTGTTCACCACATCCACTAACTGCTGCACTTTAGTAGAGTTACAAGTGTATGAGGCCAGGCAGTGTGTTTGTTAACGTGGTAGTGCCAATTGACCCTCTGCTGCCCTGAGCCAGAACACTAGCAAACACACCCCCTGTCCTCCTTAATTAGGCTACAGTGGCTTTTAATTAAGCTGTCAGCGGTATTTGTGTTCAAATTCCTCAAGAGAGAGAGATAGAGAGAGAGAGGGACAAACACACCCGCATTTAAACTGAACGTGCTGAAACAAAGATTCTCCCTGGGTTCATCATTTTAGAAGCAGACTAAGACCCATGAAACCATTAGTCTAATCTTGAAGCAGCACGCTCTCTAATCTGGTTACTTGTATCAGCCTGAGGGCATTTTAAAGCATTTGCCCAAATTGCAGTCTCATCGTTCAGAGAACTGATTTTCCTGTTTGGAATGGAAAGATGATCCATAAGCTGAAACTGCTGTCTCAACAGAAATAACAGAAATTACCTCATATTTTGGTCCTGTTGGTGCTGTACTTGGTGCAGATTCATAGGCTGACTAATAACCCATAACTCCTCTACCCTCTCAGAGGTTGCATGGGGAATCAATCCCCCAAAGCCTTGACTTAAAACTCGAGACTTTACCAAGACATTTAGGTACATTAAAAAATAAGAAGACAGAGCTAAACAGCTGACTACATCTTCACAGTTAATGAACCTTTCCCCATTTCTCTGATCTCTCCCTCCTGCTCATCTCCCACCAGGTTCCCCTCACAGAGGCAGTGGAGCCGGTGGATTTTGAGGAGTACCTCATCACTCACCCTCCCATCGTTGAGTCAGGCCCCCTGAGAGATCTGATTGAGTTCCCACCAGATGATATTGAGGTCATCTACACACCAAGGGAATGTCGCACAGTGGCGCAAGCCGTCCCAGAGGAAGGGTAAGGCTGCTGTGTGGTAGTAACCTGCACAGAGTTAAGTACAGTTGGAGTTTTTTAGAAAAGGGCCTAAAGGAGCTTGCAAGTGTTAGTGTTAATATGGTGGTAAATTATTTTAAGAGACGTGTTTGTGTTTTTTAATTTAGAATTTGTAGGGTGGTCCTCCTATTTGTATTTTTTCATCTTGGTTCCACATTTAATTTCCATTTTCCAATTCAATTATCATTCACTTGATGGAAGCACCTTATCAGTTGCCACGATGCCCTCTCTAAATTGTATGCCACATAGCCATGAGCCTGTGTTAATGCTATCTTTGCTTGCTGGATTTTATTAGATACTGCACACAGGAAGTTTCATTTTGTGTATGTTTCTATTGTTATCATGTTTTCACATTTTGTTATCTCTTATGGCGACTTCAGGAAAGGGAGAGCATTTTTCTAGCAGTGGTGATTAATCACGTCACTGCTTTATGAGAAAAGCGTGTACATCCCTGTGACGTGTTCTGTAAGACTTCATTATTCCTGTTTTTAATTATTGTAAAAGCTGTATCACATGCTTAATGATGAACGATCTGCAGGCTTGTCATTACTTACTGTAGCGCTGGCTCTTTGTATTTTAGACGAGGAGGCACAAACACTGCAAGTGTGCTTCAGTGTGTGATGTACCAGAAAGATTAAATGACATCAGTTTAGTGGCTTGCCATCTTTATTGACTTAGACTAATGCATTTGTAGTCTCACTCTTAAAATAAAACTTGTTTGATTGATTGAGTCTGTCTGGCTGCAGGGACACTGATCCTCATGTCAGAGACTGTGTCAGATCCTACACAGAAGACTGGGCCGTCGTCAACAGAAAGTAAGGCTTCACTTTTTTTTATCAACCAGCATCACTTGTTAACTCTTGAAAATTGGGATTGTGTCTGTAAAATTTAAGTTAATGACAATGTTCTAAATGACTGCTCCCTCAGATACCACAAGCTTGGTACGGGCTTTAACCCCAACACTCTAGACAAGCAGAAGGAACGTCAGAAAGGACTACCCAAACAAGTGTTTGAGGCTGATGAAATGCCAGACCACAGCAGCTACCAGGATGACCAGGTACCAAATCATCCAATGGTTAAAAAAAAAGATGATTTGTCCTCGTTTTTAGCTTAGAATATTATCTTAGCTCAGATTTTGTTGTGTCAGGAAAGTAATAATTCTACTTTATGTTTAACATCGATATTGTGGTGCTGTTGTACTGGTGTACATTCCATTAAAAGGTGGCCCTCTCATGTATGCAAATGGTGTGACCAAAATATTAGAAACACTGCTCAATTTAATGCAGTCCTTCAACACCAACTAGTCTGCAAACTACAACCTCAATAATAAACTCTGTTTTAATAAAGTGTTCAGTTGTATTGTGTACCTGATGAAGTGAAGAGTTTGAGTTGGTGTGTCTGTGACACTTTTTTTTGTGTTTGTTGTTTGTCCCGTAGGATGATCTAAAACGGCGGTCGATGTCTATAGATGACACCCCACGTGGCAGCTGGGCCTGCAGCATCTTTGATTTGAAGAACTCCCTCCCTGATGCCCTCCTCCCTCACCTCCTTGACCGTGCCCCCAATGAGGAGATTGACAGGCACAACGAAGAGCAGCGCAAGGCCAATCGCCACCGCGAACTCTTTGCTCTGCACCCCGCCCTTGATGAGGTATTATCTTCACCTATGCTGAAACATTTTTTCTTGTCAACAAGTTTTGGTTGACAAGAATGTTTGTAGTTTACTTAGTCAAGTCATGAATACATTTGCATGAATTAAGTTTCATCACATGCATGGACATGGAAGAAATTCCTCGATGTTTTGATAATTGCTCATTTTGTCTGTAAATGTTTAGGAGGAGCCCATTGAGCGCCACTGTGTGCCTGAAGTACCTAAAGAACACTTTGGCCAGAGGCTACTCGTCAAGTGCTTGTCCTTGAAGTAAGTGGTAGACAGCGTTTTTTTTTTTTTTTTTCCAGAAAAAAACCTTTTAGCTCTTTTATTTAACTGCTGCTTTCTGCTGACACACTCCTTTTTCTCTCCCCTTGAAGGTTCGAGATCGAAATTGAACCCATATTTGCTAGTTTGGCCTTATACGATGTCAAGGAAAAGAAAAAGGTAAGCTGTTATGCTTTCCACAGTGCCTCCTCAGCCCTGAGTTGTTGGGTCACTTCAGCAAACCATTAAAATTGTTGGGAGGCCAAAACGAATTTGATGAGTGGACTATAAAATTTTATGTTGTGGCCCTGTTATGCTTGTGGGAATGCAGTTAAATCATACACTGGAACTATGTATCTATCTGAAGAAGATCATCCGCTGCTGGTTCATCCACTTCCCTTTAGCTGGCAAACACTAGAGGGTAGCAGTTGCCTTGATAAGTAGATGTCTCATATACTATATTTCTCTGCACAGGAGCTCCATTATTTTACAAGTGGGTCACTTGTCACTGAAATGTTACCATGTTTGTCAGAAACCACGGGCAAGAAATCAGGTTGCAGTAAAACAGCCATTCAGCCAAGAATTATGATTAAACACTCGTGGCCATAGCATTACATTCAGCATTTATGTTACAATCATGTTGATGACCTGTATGTCTGTCTGGATGTGTCCCACAGATATCAGAGAACTTTTTCTTCGACCTAAACTCTGAGCAGACGAAGGGGATGCTGCGTCCTCACATTCAGACAGCAGCCATCTCCACCCTGGCGCGCTCTGCCATATTCTCCATCACCTACCCATCACAGGATGTCTTCCTCGTCATCAAGGTCAGACAGCTGTCAAGTCTTATTTTGCAAATAAATAAATGCGTTATAATACCACTTGTATGGTGTGTGGTTGTACAAACACCTGTTTTTGGAAAATAGATATAAAAGATACAAAACACTTTCAAACTAGTCTTGTTGGGAAAGTTTCCTCAAGCTACTAGAAGTCCAAGGAGAAGAGTCCTCATCCTTGTAGCCTTGTACAAGTGACAGTAACAGATGATTCAGTCCCCATCTGTTTCTGCAGTATAGACGTCATGAAATGTTTTTCACACATTTATTTATTCAGCGTTAATTCCGTCATGGCAGCAAAACATGTTACATGAGCCTTTAGAAACACCTGTAGATGTAAATGGACTTATGGAAACTAATAACGACTAATAACGTTAAGGCTACAAACAACTCATTGGCTTTTATTTGACAGTCAGTCTTCATCCTATGTCGTCACTTTCATGTTAGTGTGTGTGTGAGGGTGGTGACTGAAAGTGTGTGTTTTGTCCACAGTTGGAAAAGGTACTGCAGCAGGGTGATATTGGAGAGTGTGCTGAGCCCTACATGGTCTTCAAAGAGTCAGATGCTGCAAAGGTATGATCACTGCTGAATGAATGAAGAAATAATATCATTTAGAAGCTGTTATTTTTTTTTGGATGTAAATCAACTCAACTAATCACTATTTTTGTTGTAGAATAAAGAGAAGCTGGAGAAGCTTCGGAGCCAGTCAGAACAGTTCTGTCAACGTCTCGGCCGCTACCGCATGCCCTTTGCCTGGACGGCCATCCACCTAATGAACATTGTGAACAGTGCTGGCAGCCTTGAGAGAGATACAGAGTTGGAGATGAGCCTCTCAGGTCTGGCATTACCTTTTAATACGAACCTTTATAAAAGCTGTTAAACAATCTGTAAATATTTTTTTATTTTCGCTGATTAACGCACTCCCTCACTCTCATTCACTGTCTCTGTCTCTAAACCAATGCTCACTCTCCCTCTCTCAAACTATTGGACACAAACCAGAGAAACTTCTGTAAATTCTTTTGAGTGTAAATTCTGGTTTCCACCAGACACAGGAAACCAAGAAGCTGGGTACATGAAATAAACAAAATCAGAACACGACAGCTGGATTTCAGTTTAGTCAGTTTAGTCTGTGAATCCGCCTGAATAGCGTCAGTTTCAGTGACATTTCAGGCTGACTGTGGTGGGTTTGACAAGCCTGAGCATCTGATTGGCGGCCGCAGCTGACGTCAGGCTGCATTTTTCCAAAAGTTGGGTCTGGCTCAACTTCTTTCCCACTTTCTTTGGCAGACACCTGTGTCTTCACCCCAGTTTCAGATTGTTTTTGACTGTGCTCCAACGGTCACAGTGTGAAAGCAAAAAAAAAACCTTGGTTAATGTTTTTATGCTTGTACCCACTCACTGCCTCAATGTCACATGTAGTTATGCAGGGGTAGAGAGTGTGACAGAGTGTGTCATGCATAAGGCTCATGGGCATGGTGATACATACTTTATCTAAAACCAACAAATCTAAACAAAGAGCAAAACTTCCAAAGCGTCCAGCCATATTGATCCTTGGTGTTATTTTGAGTTTGACCTTTGGTGTTTGTCTAAACTTTGACCTCACAAGGTATCTTTGATGCTGATTGTGGTGGATCCATTTTTGTGGCCAGGCAGATCAGAGAAATGTTTATGAACTGATAAATGGGACAGTACTGTGGGATTAATCTTGAGCCTTGTCAATGAACAGAATTGAACACTTTAAAATGATGTTTTTTTTTTTTTTTTCGCCTGCATGCAGAGAGAAAAGGCTCGTGGTCAGAACGGAGGAACTCGAGCATCATGGGGAGGCGTTCCCTGGAGAGAACTACCAGTGGAGACGAATCATGCAGCCTGACAGGCTTTAGACCTGCAACACTTACCATCACCAACTTTTTCAAACAGGTCACATACTGTTCACTCCGCACACGTCTATAATATGTATTTTATGCACTTCCACTGACAAAAAGGCATATGTCCTCTAGCTTCATCAGGATGCATTTTTAGTTAATATGTTGCACATGTCTGTTTTAGGAGGGTGACAGACTGAGTGATGAAGACTTGTACAAGTTCCTAGCAGATATGAGAAGGCCTTCGTCAGTGCTGAGGAGGCTCAGACCCATCACAGGTACAAACAAGGATTGAGTGTGCTTTGATTTCTTGAATTACTTGAAAGTTTTGAGAAATAAACCACTTGTGTTTCAAATAAATTTGTCTTACTCTCTTTCTTTACCTCCTTGTACACTCTCTCCCTCACCATTCTGTCTCCTGTGACTGTCACTACAGCCCAGTTGAAGTTGGACATTTCTCCAGCTCCAGAGAACCCGCACTATTGCTTGACTCCTGACCTACTACAGGTCAAACCTTACCCAGACAGCAGGGTACGCCCCACCAGGGAGATCCTGGAGTTCCCTGCCAGGGATGTCTACGTGCCAAACACCACATACAGGTACAGAACAAACATTTGGATTTTTTGTTTTTAATCTTTTCAGCAGATTTATCTGCAGACTATATTCATTTGTCATGATGAAGCTTTCTTTCCAAATAATCAGCCAATAATCAATAATCTGATACAAGCTGTTTCAATTATAAATGACTGAATCAATTAATTTGTAACACAATTACGCATGTCGTTCTGGCATAGCTCCATTGGCTTACATGTGAGTCAGCATCTGTACAAATATTTCATTTCAGTAGTTCAGACTGCTTTTGTTGGAAAGCATTTAGATTGAAGGACTACGGAGGGATGCTATATTGAGAGTTTCATTGATTCTTGTTAGAAAATATAGATCAGTATAGGAAAATTCATGGCTTTGTGAGCCTTTGTAACATTTTAATGACCATTTAGTGAAGGAAGGTAACTTCAGTCAAAGCCTAAATGCTTCTTCAACCTGTCGAAATAAGTACACATCTGTTCAAGCTTTGCACAGTGATCACTGACATTGGCTTGTTAATGGTTACCTTATGCCTGCCAGTGCACATGTAAGTGTGCATACATATTCTATCTATCAAGGTTAAATATCCTTTTTAATCTTACATCTCTTCTGACCTGGTCTCCCTACCCACTAATATAGGTCTTGTTTGTCTTTAGAAAACTCAGTCAGTTTCCTATTGCAGATTAACTCAGATGGAATGGGGTGATAGGAAATCATAATGTTGCATTTTTAGTTGCATTTTATTCTGATTTAAAGTCCTAATGTTTGATATTCTTATCTGTCATTATTTATTTATCTTATAAGTATATGTATGTATATGTTATTGACATATTCTTTATCAATGTTGTATATATGTTAAATATACTCTCAGTTCATTGGACTTTAACAGTGATGCCAGGTTACTAAAGTTTATCAAGCAACACTGTTTTATAAGCAATAAATAAACATGACAATAACACATTGTTTTATATTTTGAACCACCAATACAGCTTACAGAAATATGGAAGCATGTAAAGCACATTTATGAGAACATGCTTTTAAATTGTACTTTATCTTGCTTTAAAGTTATACCAAGTCAATATCTAACACAAAGCTATCGATCAACACAATATAAAAAATGTACTCATGTTCGTCATTTGGTCATGATTTTTATTTTGACTCCATAAATATGATTTGTTAGAGCACATAACTACTTGACAGGTTGAGGTGTTAGTATGATGCACGTTTACAGTACCGTTCATTTATGTTCTAATAATAGACAAGAGTCAATATGACTCAATAACATAGGAAATACGCGGAAATTGTGTTTTTAAGAGTACCAAAATAAATCAGGTAATGGCATGAAGATGGTTTAAATACTTTACAGAGTAGAAAAAACATAGAACAAACAAGGGAAAAACATCACCAGTAGTGTACTAACTCTGAATTTTGATTATTATTTTTTTTTACTCTCTTATACTCTTTTGTTTTGTAATTCACTGCTAAGGTTGGCCTCACTTTGTAGATTGTAAAACTAGCGATGATAAGCGTAAAATACCAGGACAAAAATTACAAGCTCTTCACAGGAAAGAAAATACCTCTATGGACACATGGTAGAGATGTTTCTCTTGAGCCCTGACTTAGTTTTTGCATGCTTTATGTATTAACCTGTTGGTATTTGTGCCAAGTAGCTCATCAGGAACATGCAACAGTTTCACATCACAAAGATAAAATACAATTTAAATAGCTAACATGGAAGCTGTCATTCATTTAAGCTCACTTAAAACATAGCCAAGCAATTGCTCTCCTCATAGTTTTGTTTTTTTCTTCTGCAGTACTGTGACATTTTGCCTCCAGCACTGAATGAGGTTACTGATGTGGATCAATATGTCCATTTTGCAAGTGATTGCAGACGTTGCATAATGACAGCTCTACTGTCCCTGTTGGATCAGACCCAATAGGTTAATGACCTGTGTGGCATGGTTGCATCATTGCGACTGTTCAGCATATTCTGGCTTGTGACTCTTCTGGCCTGTCTGTCAACTGTTGGTCACCACCAGCCTCTGACAAAATGATGTATGGAAGCAATTGGCCTAATGTTGCAGATAAATTAAATTTGGTGTTGTTGATATATATAATGCCTGTTACTTCATTTCTCTGGAACGAGAAGGCATGACTAGTGGGGTTCAGTTGAAGCTTTTAGCAGTAGGGTCTGGTCGTATGGTGATCTTGGTCATCTTGAGGGAATATGAAGGCCCTGTGCCAGGCTTCCAGTGAATGACCCTCCTTCTCATTGAGCGTCCTTTTGCCTTCAACCACAAGGACCTTCCATTAAGGTTTGTTTCCCCACAGCCATTGAACCACCAACCACCTGCCAAAGGGTCAGAGGCATAAGTTATATACTGGTCTTTACAAGTTGTTTGTAACAAAAAGACTTTTTTTTGTTAAGTGTTTTTATACTACCAAGAAACCATTGTTGAGTGCATTTTGTTTATGGCTGTTGTGAGGATATAGGTCTTCCTTGTGCTGTATCAGCTTGTAAAACTGTTTACCTGTGTAACTGCGAGCGCAGTTGGAGTTTCGATGGTTGTCATTGCTGCTGTCTTTTGTGGAGAATCTCTTGCCGGTGTTGTTGGCCATGGCATCAGGCAGGTCACCAGAAAAGTGGCTGACATGAAGGGTGTAGTCCATGGAGGGACCCTCCAGTGAGAAGCGGTACTCAGCCCAATGCTTCTCCTCCTTCCAGTCCTCCAGATCAATACGCATGATGTAAACTCCCTGCTGTGTTAAGCTGTGGATCTTCTTCAAGCCCAACCAGAAGTCCTCTGCAAAACATCAGGAATCTTAATTTAACTCATTTCAAACAGGAGACTTCTAGAGTTTTCTTTTCTAATATTGAGAATTTCTCTCACACAACTTTATTATGTTGTTATTCTTGTTCTATTTCATTAGGCTTTGTAGATAGTCGTGAGAGAAACTTGTATACTCAGACAATACAGGAAGTCAGTTTGGCGGTTCCTGTCTGATATGTAACAATGACTATTTCCCTTGACCAAGCCTGCAGGAAGTACTTGGTAATATGTGCTTGAGTGTGCTTTTAAAGGGTGATCAACTAATGTGTATTTACTACGGTTAAAGAAAATGTCTAAATCAAATTGCATGGATTTGGCAAATGATAATAGTACTCACTTTCCAGATCTCCAAAGCCTTTCTCGTACTTGTTCAACGTCTGGTCAAAATCCACTGAACCATCAACCCTGCGTTGGATGACAGTTGAACCCCCATCTATATAGTGGGTTAGAAACATATCTCAAGTCAAGTTTCTGTTGCGCAAGCCTCAAATGTTTACACAAGATCAGGAAAGCCTCCTTATCATAGATAATGTGAATGAGATATCCACCCCATTGTCTGCCCTTTTGGATGATAACCTATTGATTTTTGTTCCTTACCAGATTCCCTGTTTCAGTGCTGCTAAATAAAAAGGCTATTGATACTGGCACTCAGAACTCTGATTGCTGTACTCTCACTCACCTGAACCCAGTTCACAGTAAACATTGAATGGCTCCGATTTGTTTGGCTTGATTACATAGATTCCACTGTTTGCCTCTCCTTTGTTAAACAACTCACTGCAATCCACAGGGAGGTCTGAAACACAATGAAGAAAATCAAAATGAATACATCCAAATTTCTCTGTTTGCATTCTCCTTCATATTTCGTACCACACCACACCCTATTTTAAATCATTTTACCATTTGTGTCCAGGCCAGTTGAGTTTCCTGTCAGATATTCAAACATATCGGAAGCAGCAGAGTCTGAATCCATTGGCTTATCAACTGTATCTTGAAAGCTGTCGTAGCTTATCTGCAAGAGAGTGCAAATTATTATTAATTATGTTGTCAGCCCTAGAAAGCAGCCCTATCTGTAGTATTTAAAGCTCACAGATAGACCTTTAAAGACTAAATCTTGTAAAATTGTATCAGTTTAATTATATACCTTTTCCTCCAGATTTTTAATCTTGATTTTTTGATTGTCGAGCTGATCATGCTGCTCCCTCACAGCTTTCAGCAGATCAGTGATAGTTTTCTCTTGAGCGTCAATCACCTCCTGAAAATGCCACAATACAAACATTATTTTTCCAGTCATAGTCCAAACAACAGAACACATTTTTTTCCAGACGCTTTCTTTCTGCCAGTACACATTTGTGTGATCCTGATGGCCATTTGTCCCCACATGCTGTTTTTTTACAGTTCATTTTAACAGTTGGAGTTGGAAATGATAATGCAACAAATATATTTATCAGTAATCATTACAGAAATAGGTAATTTCATCATGAAGATACATTTTACCAGATAGGCTTATCTTTGGGCTAGTGCTCTTTTTGTGTGTCAGCAAGCAGATGGCATGTTGGTTGATGTTACCCAACTTTGCAGAGAGTATTGAATATATTTCTGTTGTTGATTTGAGGGTTTAATTTTTTTGAGGTGCACATATCCACTAACTAATGCAGTCTTAAGAAATTGCTTCAGCATTTATCAATGGCTTACCTTGAGTGTTGTGATTTCACTAAGCTGGTCAACAGGGACAATACTCTGCGACAGTCCCTTCAACCTTTCTTCGAGGCTTCCCACCTTGCTCTGCAGCTGTGTACGCTCCTGCAGGATGCTGTTGATCTTAGAGTTGATTTCCAGCGACAGGTTCTTGATCTCCTCATTGTTGGCCTTCAAGAAATTTGTGGTCTTCTTCAGCTCCTCCTCTTCCTCCTTGATCTCTGACGTGACCACTGAGAGCTGGTAAAAAGAGCGGTCGAAAATGTTCAATTTTTGGAAAATGTCGTTGATTTGGGATTTAGTCTTGTGGACAAACTCCCGTAAACTCTGGCCTAGCTGAAGTAGGCCGTTTGCAAGTAGACGAACATCATCCAGCATGGCAAAGCGAGACTTTGCTTCGGTTGGGTTTGGTGCTGTGGCAAAGACCTGGGAGGGCAGGGTGGGAAACTCTTCTCTACCTGATGATTCCAGAGGGACAGCAGCAGTGGTACTAGCTATCAGCAGCAATAAGCAAAACAGCTTCATCATGACTTTCTTGTCTAACGAAAGTGTTTCACTGGTCTTGCTTTCCTCTACTTTGTGCTCCTCTCAACAGTGTTTTCTCCCCCTCTGCCTATAACCTAGACCTCCTTGCTGTTTAAATGATGTGAGAGCAGCAGGCTGCCCTGTGTTATATACTGTCCACTCGGTAGAGGAGGGGGGATTAGCTGATCATTAAACCCTACTATGTTTTAGCTCTGTACCCTACCTCCTCCCAAATCCCCCTCGAGCCCTCCCTCTCTCGAACAAACAAATCACAGCAGTGAGCAAATGACATATAGGCCCTCCCACCCCCACCCCTTCTCTACTACCCATTTGCCCCAATCCCCTCTCCATACCACACCCTACCCTGTTCTCCATCTGTGGTGCAGAGCTTTAGCTGATCAGCAGAAAGCCAACAATGGCCATCACAGGTTTTTGATGGATCGTCAGTCTGATCAATCTCAAACCATATAACCCTGCACACACTTTGCTCTGATTGATAATGCTGTGTGTAATTAATGCTCTTGGGTTTGATTTAGCATCCTGCTGAATCAGCCTAGCACCAGACTCTCTCTCTCGCTCTCCCTCCTTCTTCTCTCTTTGCAGTGGGAGGCGAGTGATCCTGTCATCTGTGCCAGGGTTGAGCTTCTGGCCATGAATGATGTTAGAGAGTTTGGACAGTGTGTACTCATCATCTCGGTTTTATTGCTCAGCCTTGTCATTTTTTCCAAGTTTGTCATGCCCTGTGTGATATTTTTCAGTGCCACCAGACATGAAATGGGGAATATATAGTTTACTGATTAGCTTGCAGCTTTTAAAGGATCATTCCTGTCCTGTCGTAAAAAACAATCTTTGTGGCAAATTCTTAGTAAGTTGTTTAAGCAGACTTGCAATGTTGGTGAAATATGTCCACCTTCAGCCAGATAGGAATGAGGAACTAATCAGTCAAATTACTTGGTTTAGTATTTAATACACATATTTATACTTTTTGTACTTTGTAGTTCCCAGCATCTAAACTAAGCTAGTCCTTTATGTGGTTTGAAAAAGGCCCTCCAGACCAAGGAATTGCTATGTCATTGCATTTTTTGGCTAATCAAAGATTAAAATTAGTTCTTGTTCAAACTGGCAGGTATATATTGGAACAAGTTTAGTGGTATTTTACTATTTATTATTGTTGTATTGTAAAATATATTTTCATTGGACATCAGAGCAGGCATTACAAGGATATTTGGCCCATCACCTCTGGTTATCTTTGCTTTAAAATGGAAACATTTTAACACTCTAGCTGTTAGATTGCACCTTAAAATACCACCCAGTCTTCTTAATGAGCTTTCTCTAGTAATTTGCGGTTATGTGGATGGATTACCTCAGTTCTCAGAAATGAAGGGCTGCCACCTTTTTATATACGAACAGGGCAGAATGGAAGAGCCCTATGGAAAAAAAAAAAGACCACGAACTGAGTAAATGTGCAAGGAATTTACTTGATCAGCATAAAGCTGGTAATGATATTCAGTATCCTGCATGCCAGCTCAGTGGTTAGCAACTTGGCTTAACAGCAAGAGATTTAAAGGTGTGAACATGGCTTTCAGGGGCCTTTTTCTGTAAAGCTGCCATGTTCATGCCAAAGTTCAAATTTTCAGATGAATTTTCAGTTGACAAAGTACAAACAACCTCATCAGACAGTAGTAATAATGGGATGTCCATTATCCACTGCTATGTATGTTTTAATTCTGCTTTTTAATTGCCATACTGATGTATCTGTAACTATACTGATGATTATCATGCATACTATCAGTCCTGACTTTGTAGCAATTGTATTTCTGTGCACTGATAACCTCTTGTATTGACCTCTGGTTGAGAGGACTGTTCTGATAACGGGCTGTGGGTCAGTCCTTTGTTCCATGGTTGGATGGTGTGGATACCTTCTCACCACTGCCCCATCCTTTGTTTATCACAAGGTGACAGAAAAGTCACGTTCACACACTATCGGAGTGCCTAACTGGCTGTGTGTGTCATTATTTTGTGAGATGAGGCCTTTTTGAGAGTGAAAGTTTTAGTTTCACTTAAACTGTCAAGAAACATGTTACGGCTGGATTGACGGAGGAAGGGTTAACTTGAACTGAATTTAGGGATAGATTTTCACATATTGATTTAGAGGAATATGTGCAACATCTGTGTGAACTGAGGACGAGAAGAAGGCTTGCCTAAAAAAAAAAGTAATGGCTGGTGCTGGTGGGATGTAATCTAGTTCTTCTAGGTCACTATCAAGAGGCACTTATGACTGTACAAGAAAAATGCATGCTGATCTATGTTTAGAGCTGATAAATTATGACTTTGTCCCCTTATGTAGCCCCTGGGCTCAGAATTGGGAAGTGGGTAGCTGTCTTCTGAAAGTTTGGAGAATGCTGGGAGACCTGTAGAGTATGCATTCACAGTAATCATTTGTACTGATTAACCTTCTGAAGTCAATCTGAAGTACTGACTAATCAGTGATATGGCCTTTTGTGCTTATATGGGTATCCCACATCTGCCACAATAAAGTTATCTTGGTGTCTGTTTTCTATCCAAAACCCACTTTAAAGCTTCCATTATAATTGCTGGGACATGCTAGTTGGGGGGTAAAGAAGAAGGGAATGAGTAAAATATCTAATCATCAGACCAGAGAGATTCCCACGCTTCCTTGTTAGTTGTGGTTCCAGCTGTGGTCTCTGTGGGGCCATTCCCCACAGACTTGACTACGTCATTGCGGTTTGTCAGCTGATCTCGGGTTAATTTGCACTTCCTACTGTGTTCCCTCTCCCCCTTCCCTTTCTCTTATTTCTTAAGTAACTGAATTTATGATGTACCTTTTCTTCTCTGTGTGTCCATCTCCATGTATGTCTTTTAGGAATCTGCTGTATGTGAACCCTCAGAGTCTTAACTTTGCTAACCGCCAAGGCTCTGCCCGCAACATCACAGTCAAAGTGCAATTTATGAATGGAGAGGACCCCAACAATGCAATGCCGGTATGCAATGATGACATGTTTTCAGATAAGACACAGCTGTCTTAGTTATAACCAGTGATTGTAAAGTGAGTGGTAAAGCCTGTGTAGTAGCATTTGGTAACACTGTGGTTGTAACAGCTGTGCAGTGTAACAGCATTATATTATTCTACATCTGTGTACATGCTATCAAATATGCTCTGTGTAAATACTTAACTTCATGACCATCTCAAAAACAACCGTTTCCTGTATTCCCAGGTGATATTTGGGAAGTCCAGCTGTGCAGATTTCGCTAAAGAAGCCTATACAGCTGTGGTGTACCACAACAGGTAAGTTCTTTGAGTGTCTTTTGGTTGGACGAGAGCACTGAAGGGAAAGGAAATGGTGTGACTAACAACATAATAGCCACCGTAAACATCAGTATTGAATCAAAAGAGGTTTGCGCCCTCCGAGTGCCCTTCTAGTTTAAGAATAGTTTGAGTTAACCTTCTAGATATTGTCAAGTTGTGTCCTTGGCACAAGTTTGTTCCATCTCTACACAAGAGCTGAGGGGTCGCTCATATTTTATCACCACTTTAGGTGTTTTTTACGACATCCAGTGGTTTGTCATTTGTCACCCAAGGGTCACACCTTGAAGGCTAAAATTAATCAACCTGTGAATAATGTAGCACTGTGACTAGGACAATCATGCATCAGGACTTTATCCAGCCCTTAGAAGTGCTTATAGGTAATGGTCAATTACAGTCTGCATTTCACTCAGAAATGGTACAATATTTCTCTTGTCAAACCTTGTAAAGGATCATATGGAGGAAAACAACTCTCTGTTATGACAAAACTTTGTTGCAATATATACTGCAATATATTCTGCTTTTGGACTTTTTAACCAATAACCCACTAACTTTTCCACTTCCTGAAAGTTGCTCTTGGTGTTGTTCTGCCTTGGTTTTTCTTTTCCTAGGTCCAAAACCCAAATGTTCGTTCCCATGAGAAATGGGGGACCTTTTGTGACCTTTTTTAAGCAGTTTTGGTCATTTCCAGGCTTGAGGCGATCATAGTGGGTTTGTTGATTGGCTTGCTGTAGTTGTGGGTGTGTTGTTTGTTTCTGGGCATTGGCCTGCAGACAAAATTTCCTCCTGGGGGACTATAAAGTAAAGTGAAGTGAATTATGATGTGTTATTTCTTTCTTTTTAGAACACTTGACTTCCACTATAAACCCCTGCTCTGTCTTCACACAAAGATTGCCAAATTATAAATGGACTTTGTCTGGAAGCACAATATTTACACAGATTTTGTACAGATGTACACATGCAGAGATGAAAATGTACTGATATGCAGTTCCGTAGCTAGTATGTATGATTCTACTTAGAATCTTAATTCTAGGCTCATTTGGCAAGCCACTCTCAATGGTTTCCAGGATGCGTTTCATACAAGCCCAACGGTGGGACCTGATAGGTATTTATGACTTGTTCCCCATTGATCACAGAGCAGGCAATCAGAATAAAAGCAGTGGCACCATTATAGCTTTGATGTAAAAAAAGAGACATATAATAGGCAACAATTGAACTGTTACCCATTAGCTTTGTCTAAAGTGAAACATAGTCATAGTCCCATAGCCATCAGGCGAGGTGAGATCCATAGTCAATATGGGTATAATTAGAACTGTAAGTTTAAGTGGAATGCCCTTGAGATGACTGTCCGAACCACATTGGTTAATATATGTCTACGTAGTTTGGAAACTAATCTATTTTGGCTGTCTCCCTCCTAATCGATCAATTTATCCATCAATATAAAGCAGCTTGTTGTTGAATAGTTTTATATCATTGTTACTACTTGCTGTGAACAGATCCCCTGACTTCCATGATGAGGTCAAGATCAAGCTGCCTGCCTCCCTGTCCGACCACCACCACATTCTCTTCACATTTTACCACGTCAGCTGTCAGCAGAAGCAGAACACACCACTGGAGACCCCTGTGGGATACACGGTAGGTAGCAGTCACAAGCTATGATAACCACACAGGCTGTTGCTGTGGTTGTAGGTCACAGCTATTCTCTCATTCACCTCATTCACCTCATTCAGATATGTATTACACACAGTTTGAGTCACTCTTTTTTCCACACAGGCTGTTTTAGACAAATGTAAGTAGTGTACATTTGAAGCCTTAAGGAGACCATACTTCATTTAGAATGTGTGCCAAATGAAAAATCATATTATCCTCTGTGTGTTTTTCTGTGTCTCCTCTTTTAATCTAATCCCCCCCCCCCCCCACCCCCACCCCCAGTGGATCCCCATGCTGCAGAATGGACGTCTGCGGACAGGACACTTCTGTCTGCCTGTGTCTCTGGAAAAACCACCACAATCCTACTCTGTCCTCTCACCAGACGTAAGGCACAGATTTTTTTTAAGAACAGAAATGTTTATAAATAAGTACAAATTAGTTAACTCAAATATGAATTCAGTAAACAGTAAAGAGTGCTGAGTCCAGTGTGCTGCAGACAGCTTAGGTTAACTGTTGGGCAGAGTTCAGTGGCTTTGTTTTTGAGGAATATATTTTGCTGCAGCATGTTGTCAAGCAGCCCAGGAGAGCCTTTTTGTAATAAAAAAAAGGTTGAGATGGTATAAAAAGGCTTTGGAACAGTCTTTTCACACACACTGGCTTTTCGTTTATCTTCACTGGTTCTTAAGTGTTCATTTTGCCAATGTAGCACAGATTGACTTTGGTATTATTGTACATCAGGTTCCTCTCCCAGGGATGAAGTGGGTGGACAACCATCGAGGAGTATTCAATGTGGAAGTGGTGACTGTTTCAACCATTCACACACAGGTAACAGTACTGCATACAGTAGTGTAACCAACAGTGTTTTGGGAGGGTGGTTATTATCATCAGCTCTCATCCCATGTCAGTATATGTTTGAGCTGCTCATGCTCCCAAAATGGCCTGCTTTTTAGGGAAGAACAGTGTTATTACTGTATGTATGTTATTATCAATTGCCTCATAATCATTTTCGTAAACACTGCGCCCAGGATCTCGTTTAAAACTTGAGTTACTGTAAAGAGAAACAAACACAGTGTTTTCACATTTAGACAGTAATTCCTCCCTAGTACCAGTTCATTAGCGAGTGAAGCTCGCCTCGCCAGTAATTTACTGGAGTCTACTCCATCTCTGTGTCGGCTGGGTGTAAAGGGCTTGATTGTGGTCCCTAGGAGCCTAACTGAGACTAATGTGCTCATAAATCACTGCTCCTAGCGCAGATTAGACTTGCTGGATTCTACAGCGTTCTTGTGGTAAAGTTCGTTTTGTGGTTTCCACTTGGTGAGCCAACTTACAGACGAGAAGATCCAAGCTTACTTTCGTTTGTCGGCTCCTCTCCCCCTTTCTCTCTCTTTAACGCTCATGTTTTTCTCTTCTCTCCATCCATCTTTATCATCTCTCTCTTATCTTCTATTCCTTTACCATCCATGTCCTTCTATATCCCCTTTCGTGCAATGTCTTCCATTTGTTTTGCCAATAAACTTTCTCTCTCTCATCTGCTATGCACCCCACCCCCACCATTCTACCTATCCAGGACCAGTACCTGGATAAGTTCTTTGCCTTGGTACACGCTCTGGATGAGCACATGTTTCCAGTCAGGATAGGAGACATGCGCATCATGGAGAATAACCTCGAGGCCGAGCTCAAGACGAGCATCGCAGCGCTCAACTCTTCGCAGCTGGAGCCAGTGGTTCGATTCCTTCACCTTCTACTCGACAAGTTGGTGCTGCTTGTAGTGCGGCCGCCAGTCATTGCTGGACAGATAGGTATGATTACATTTAACTAAAAGAAACAACAGAGATTAGACATCGATTTTAGCTTGAAGATAATTCAATTGAAAAACAATCCACCAAGTACAGTTCGGTATCAACTGTACTTCTTAAAGCTCTAGATTTTTTTATGATTATTTACAGAGATGATGAACATCATTCAAGGTTTAAGATTTTCCTAAATTTGGTCATGTCACGGTAGCTGTCATTTGGTAAAAACATGCTCACTGTGTGAAACTCTGTAAACACATTTATATAGACACAAAATAAATTTGGGGTGTGTCTAAAATTATGTTTCACACAGGAAATGATTACATGCAGAATTCCTAGTTTAAAATCATGGTCTAAAAAAAACCTGTCCTGATGAGAACTTGAAAAACAGTTTAAAGAACATAGAAATAACCATTTACAGTCTCTAAGACAGCCATGTGAGTTGTTACAACTCTTATACAAGTATTTGTATAAACACTATTTTCTATCTGGGAGACGTAGGAGTGTAAATATTTATGTGATGAAATGTCTTGTGGAGCCCACGGGTTCATTTTGGTCCATCAGATGTTTCTAGCAAAAACCAAAAATGTGACTATTTAAACAATTAAAAGAAAATATATAAGTAGCTGTTTATACTGTTTCATTTTTTGTGGTGCAGTGCCTTTTTTAAATATGTAGGTTCCTTAATTGTTAATTATTTTTCAGAATCTGAGCACAGGTGGGCAGAGTTACACGCTGTGCAGGAAGTCAGCCAGTTAAGTCATGGTTTTTAAATACTCGGTGTGTGTACGTCTTCAGTGAATCTGGGCCAGGCATCGTTCGAGGTTATGGCATCCATAGTGAACCGGCTCCATAAGTACCTGGACACCAGCCAGGACATGCACGGCCGCAACGGCCTGCTATCTTCTTACATCCACTACGTCTTCCGTTTGCCCAGCACCGACCCCAACTCACCCTCCCCAGGTATTTCAATGTCAATACAGTTTACCACCTCATATTTTCTTTATTCTATGTCTGTTTTTCTGTTTTCTCCTTTTAAGTTAACTTCATCCAACCCCCAACTCACCTTCACTGGGTGTCTTATTATCAAACCTACCTGCCATAATTTTTCTTCTTCTATTTCTTTTTATCTTTTGCTTTTTTCCTCCCACATCTATTTTGTCTTCTGCCTGCCCAACAGACCCCAACTCATCCGTAACAGGTAGATATGGCCCACTACTGTCCATCCTTATCTGTGTACAACTGTTCTTCCCTGTAAAATTACATTTACATTGACTTCTTCATGTAGTATTCCATTTTGGTAGAGCATTTGATTTCCAGCAAATGTCCTAATAAACCATCCACTGCCAAGACTCATTTGTGAATAAATACATGTATGAACTACTTACCTGTGTGCTCGCCACATACAAAATGAAATGTTTGCATACATTGGCTTTAAATGTGGCTATTGGAAGCAGTTAACATGCAGCCATCATGTCAGTGGACCTACAAAATTGTATTATTTTCTTTCCTGTGTGTGTTGTCCCAGGCCCGGGTGGGTTGGGAGGTTCGGTTCACTATGCCACCATGGCTCGCTCAGCTGTCAGACCAGCCAGCCTCAACCTCAACCGCTCCCGCAGCCTTAGCAACAGTAACCCTGACATCTCTGGTACACCCACCTCTCCTGATGATGAGGTCCGCTCGATCATTGGCAGCAAGGTAAGGTCATTAAATAGTGTCTCTGGCTATACTTGATAGAGATATTATTTAATCTCTTATATTTTCTGCTTGCATTAAAGAGGTTCTTGAACTCAAAATGTTACACGTAGTCCTATTGTAGACATAACGAGCAGGCATGGACTTGACTTGTCCACATTGCATATGGATGTCAAATATGAAAGTTAAATATTTAACCCTGCTGTAGTCCAGCAGCTCTTATTGATTTGTGATGTACTGTATTTCAGACACACACATGAGAGGTGAATCTGTAGTTAACCCACATCAAGGCAGAGGCCTTCCATGTGCACAGTGACCCAGGGGACTGGGTTGATGTTCATCAACATGTAAACTGTATAGCATTGCGTAAACACAAGCCTGGACATCTTATCTCCCTAACCGCTGTAACAGCAACCTGACACACACACACACACACATACATATACATAGATGCATGCATGTACCATGAAACATATTGTGAAACACATACAAGGCATTTAGTGTAAGGTCACATCAAAAAGCAGATGCTGTCAAGAAGATACAATAGCGCATTGTTCCATTGGTCTTTTGAAGACATTAAGAATTGCTTAGTCTCTACTGAGTTTCTTTTTATTTTATTTAATTTTATTTATATGTTGTCATGTATTTTGTCTTGTATAATTTTTGGTTTCCCACTTCAAACATTTTTTATTTAACCCAAAAGTACCTGAGCAGTGAATGAATGCAGCCCCTTGTTTGATGAATGTTCCCTTTGCTGCTAATACTTAACCAAACCTTTCTTCTCTTGTCTCTGAGGGAGGGGAAGTTATTTCTTACACAGAGAGAGAAAGGGAGAGAGAATGTGCTTTGCTCATCTGTGGTGATGTTTTGGATTTTTAATTTACTGACGGCTAACCTTGTTTTGGTCCTCTGGCATCTTCCAGCAGTCCTGACCTCTGAACCTCTTTAACCTGTCATTATTCCTTCCCTCCTCCTTCCCCCGTGCTGCTCGCTCGTTCCCTTGCTTCCCGCCCGCCTTGTGTCCTTTGACCTTGGCACGACTAGGGCTTAGACCGCTCCAACTCGTGGGTGCACACCATGGGCTGTAAGAGTGCCCCGTGGGGATCCAGCCCTGGGTCCGCTCCAGAAACCATGCAGGTGGTTTTATGAATGCCCCGTCCTCTACTTTGCCTCACTGCAAAAACAACTCACCCTATTCACCTTGAAGGGATACTAGGATATTTGGAGTTTTGGTTTATTTGTGTTCTTTGTCAGAGTCCCTAACACTAGGGACTTCAAATACTTTAATAATTTTTTAATACTACATTTGTATTTCCTCTTGTCACAATGTCTTTCATTTACAGACATAAAGCTACCTACAGAGGTTTTAAGTCATGCTGCTATGTTTGCTAATCATCTGAGTTTCTTCAACTAGAGATTTCTTAACCATATTCAACATGATTAGTGTAACACAAAGGCATAAAAGACCAAAACTTCAGAATATCACAGTATTCTGCTAAACTTTAAATCACAACCCTCCCATGATCCCATACATGGGAGTCACAGCCGCCTCCATGACCCTCTATCTCTCATCTATCGCTACAGTCTCCAGCATCACCCCTATTTTCTTATCACTAACTAACACCTAACACCTCCCTTTTTCTCAGTACTGGCATGAAAAGTCACGTAGTCTAAATCCAACTATTTCACTACCAGTTTACCAGAGTTGTTCATGGCAACAATTTCTTCAACATTGTTGGCCTTCTGTTCTTTCTGTCAAACTTGCCTGCAGCTTTGGGTTTACACCGGCAAGTTAAGGCTAAACCCCCAACCCTATATCACAAAGGGTTGTTTGAGTGGTCAAGAGAAAGAGTAGTGTTAGAAATCATCTCATAGTTTTTCTTTTGCATTCTCTTTGTTTCATCTGTTATTTCATTCTCTGTTCCTAACACAGCTCTTCACTGTCTCTGCTTTAACCTCATAGTCTCCACTCTCAGCTAGTATCCCTGCATGATTATCTGCATTACCCTGCATAGCATTCACTTTGTCACTGGAGCATGGTATATCTGTGAGTGTGAGTGTGCGTACGTCTACATGTGTGACGTCTTTGTCGGCTTCACTTTCCATCTTCACGTGATGTTACGTCCTCTGTCATTTTCAGTTGTCCTGGCATAAGTCTGTGTTTGTCACTAATTTACACATTCAATATTATGACTGTCAGGGATAAAATTAATTCTGCATATTGTAATCTTAGAATCACAGCTAGATTGAACATAGAACATTAACAGAGCATGTATATTATCACCATTTAACCTGGGATGGAACATTGTCACTCCACTTATAAATAATAATAACTTAAACACTGTAGGATGGTATGTCCGTATGTCATTTTACATCTCTGTAATGAGTATTGTGTTGTATTCACCTGGAGGGAGGCAGAATGGCACACCACTAAGCAATGTTGTAACATGAAAGAAAAGACAACCAATACGATGTCTTCATTTGATGTCACGGCTCTTTTTGCAGCCATTTTGCATCCCTCCATTTAAGGCTACCAATGTATCTGACTGTTTTAGATTGTGGTTACAACACCTCAGTGTTGTGGCCCTGTCCTTTGTCTAATTGTTCTGTGTATTCATGTGTTAAGAGAGATCACAAAAGTGTGTAGTGTGCGTGTTTGTGTGCGCGTGTGTGTGGGCACGTGTGACCCAGCAGACACATTTTCCCTGTGTGCTGAGGAAAAAGGTGCAACCCCACGCTCTTGTTGCTCCTCCACTAACTTTGTTGTCACCGTTCCATTCATCCCACCCATAGGCCATGGAGCGCTGTGGCAATCGCATGTCTTCGCACACTGAGAGCGCCAGTTTCTTGCAAACTTTAACAGGACGGTTGCCCACAAAAAAGGTAGAGCCACTTGCACCGGGGGAGGAGCCAACCCCGCCCACCTCTGTACTCGCCTCCTCACCTGTCTTGTCTGTGGATGTGTGCCTCTGGATTGGTTGATGTCGTATTTTGGTGGTTGTGGAGTCTTGTTGAATGCTGAATGTCACTGATCTGCCTCTTGTTCTGAATGTGTCGAGGAGTTTTTTAATGTTACATGAATGTTGTTTGTAGTCTGGCTAACAGCCTGCCTGAGTCTGGGAAGTCTCCTTTCAGTGTGCATTTTGCACTCAGCAACTGAGCACATGTGTGTTACGTTTAAGAAAGTACAGCTGTACATCAACTTTCAATCACTTTACTATGACCCTTCAAGAGATATTGTACCAGAATCAGCTGTAAAGTTGACTAATATTAAAGTTAATTTCCCTGAAAATTCTTAACACACGTTCTACTTACCAGCTTTTTTCTCCAGAACTTTCTTTCAGCAGATGGTCTTTGCTCAGTTTATACTGATCAATACGCAGCTATCAATACTGACTGCTTTAAAGCAGTAGAAATTATGATTCCAGTCAATACACTCATAAAATCTAAAACTTTCTGTACGCTGGAAGACTTGACAAGAGTCAGTGTGTTAGCCAGACTGTTTTGGATGTTGGTTTTGAATGAAAACACGGCTAAAGAAATGCTATTGTTGCTGCATAGAGCTTAAAAAAATGAAGAAGAATAAATTCTTCTCTCCATGCAAACATCTTCTCCATGCACACAGGACAAAAATTTCAGCTGTTTATACCGTTATCAAGAAAATTGCATGGTGATAAGGGTGCATTTTTTCACTCAGAGTCATCAGAGTTTGAATGCTTTTGTTTAGAGTGTTCGCAGATGATAATCCGTCACATAAAATTGTCGGGTTAAATCTCACTTTGTCTTTAATCAAGTTAATTTTCAGTGTTGAGGGCGCAGGAGCTCTCCTGAACTGTAATTTTTACTGATTGCTAATTAAATTAACTTAAATTTACTTTTATTTCAAACCCCCCATCAAGTAAATACACTATGGTATCCAGTTAACAGTATTTGTATTTGTTCAACAGTAATCTGTTCACAACATCTAGACCTATATATTATATATTTTAATTTAAGATGATCAATACTTCTCCTGGTGCCTCACATTCTCTGTTTTTTGTCTGGCTCTATTGCCTCTCCTCTCCTCTCTACTTCTTTTTCTCTTTTTCTGCTTTCCTGTTCTCAGCTCTTCCATGAGGAGTTGGCCCTCCAGTGGGTGGTGAGCAGTGGAAGCGTCAGGGAGGGCGCTCTACAACAGGCCTGGTTTTTCTTTGAACTCATGGTAGGAAACAACATAAAACCACCCTGACTACATGGATATGTCTCTTATAGTCGTTATTAGTCATTACAGTGCAGTACTTTTTCCATGACAGTAGCTTTTGTGTCTTATCCAACCTTTAACACAGGTGAAGAGCATCATCCACCACCTGTACTTCACGGACCGCTTGGAGTCACCCAGGAAGAACCGTTTCCCAGAACGCTTCATGGATGACATCACAGCCTTGGTCAGCACCATCGCTGGCGATATTGTGTCTCGTTTCCAGAAGGTAAGTAACGGCTATGATATTACAGGGTCCCAATGGGCAACGCAATTTAAGGGAAGTCATCTTTATATATGTTTATGCTTGGTGTATGCATTGAGCTTTCATAATGTGGCACAGTAAGTTTATGGCCACAAGGGACGTCCGATATCATCCTTTTTGTTTGTTTGTTTCATTGATTTTCTTCACAAGGTAATAAAGCAGAAATCACCTTCAAACTGCCAACTCTTTTTAAGATGTGTGTATCTCTTCCAATCAGGACCTCGAGTTGGTGGAAAGACTAAACACTAGTCTGGCTTTCTTCCTCAATGATTTGCTGTCAGTTATGGATCGAGGCTTTGTCTTCACTCTCATCAGAGCATACTGGAAACAGGTGAATGACTTATTTATGTTCATAAATATGTTATACATATCTGGTATTACTTATTGGAAACTACTGCCAGATAGTGTTCTGTTGTATAGAATAAATAATGCATTTCATGTGGCTTCACAGCCCTAAAACTACATTAGGAACTAATTTGTGATGATATCTCACATTATTTTATTTTTAAACTCTGTGTGCTGTTTCCTCCCTCCAGGTGTCCACAAAGCTTTATGCTCTGCAGAACCCAACCCTGGAGTCTTTGAGGCTAGATTTCTTGAGAATTGTTTGCAGTCACGAGCACTACGTCACCCTCAACCTGCCCTGCAGTCTGCTCACCCCACCTGCTTCGCCTTCCCCCTCTGTGTCTTCAGCAACTTCACAGGTCAGGCAAACAACACTTGCATACAAATAGACATTGACACTGTGATGACCAGTACAGTACAGTACAGTACAGTACAGTACAGTAGTCTGACAGCAGCAAAACAAATTGTGCAGTGATTTCCCACCCTGCTCATGGGTCATATCTGCAAACTTAACACATTAGAAAGATTTAAGCAAGTACAAGTTAAGTCCAATCAAAATATTTGTAGATTGTCTTGCCAGATCACAAGTTTAACACAAAGAGGTTGTAAACTCACAGAAGACTTCATTTACAGCTACAAGTCAGGTAAAATCAGGTAAAATATTAATGTTCTTACTTGCTCTATGTCCTCTCCCACAGAGCTCTGGGTTCTCCACACATGTCCAGGACCAAAAGATAGCCAACATGTTTGAGCTGTCTGTCCCCTTCAGAGAGCAACACTATCTAGCTGGACTGGTATTATCTGAACTGTCTGTAATCCTGGACCCAGAAAATGAAGGGTTAGTATCCTTTGGATGTGCACATATGAAGGAAATATTTATGTCTGAGTGACAAATTTATGGTTGAGTTTCAAGGATTCAGGACTGATAGTGGAAGGTCCTTGCATATCACATGTTATGGATGAGTGCTATTGTGTGAATGTGTGTCTAGCCAATAAACTGTCAAGTATTGTAGGGAGAGGAAAGTGATATTTTTGGGTTAAAGCCTCTATCTGTTGGCCAGAGATAAGCCTGTGCAAGCATGGGACTGAGTTATGCTTATCCAGCATTATCTTAATGTCAGTGGGTTTTCTTGTTCTCTTGCTTTTCAGTCGACATGAAATACTGTCTCTTTGTTCCTTTCTTTTTCTTTCTTTTTTTTTTTTTTTTTACTTTTGTATGTTTTGCTGTTTCATTGCAGGATGTTTGGCCTACATAAGAAAGTGGTGAGTGTCGTTCATAACCTCCTGTCCAGCCATGACTCTGACCCACGCTACGCCGATCCTGAGGTCAAGGCCCGAGTCGCAATGCTCTACCTGCCTCTCATTGGCATCGTCATGGAAACACTACCACAGCTTCATGACTTTACAGGTAAAGATGGGGAGCTATTTTGAACATAATGAGCCAAAAACAAATAACCTAAAGTTACAGTATGACCTTTACAGTAGTAGCATATCCTTTGCAGCTTATCATTTAAGCTGCAAACTACTAGCACCTCATATATATAAAGTCTGAATAAAATTTGGCCTGTTTTGTGTGACTGGTTCTCACTTCTTTTTAAAAATGGTAATTATTTTTAAAATGAACAACATCCCAGTTAGGTTTACATTTACTTTGACTGTAAGCTTATTCACAGTACATGGATGGAATACAAACAGCCGTTTAGTTCATGAGCACTGGGATCCTCTTCACTTTAAAAAGTTAATCCAGCTTCTTTTATCTTTTTAATTAGTTAACTTGTTACATTTCCCTTTTCTCCTTTTCTGTTACTAGAGTCCCATAACCAGTGGGGCCGGCCAGGCGGTCCACAGGGGGCAGCAATGGGCAGTGGTGGGGAAGAGGCAGAGGCAGAGGGCAACAGTCTGATCAGCCAGACTGTCGCCATGGCGATAGCAGGCACCTCCACCGCCTCCCCAATGTCCCGACCAAGCAGCTTCTTGCTCAACTCGCAGGTAAATCCTATATTCTGTATATCGTCACAAAATGTTCAACAAACACAAAGCCGTTGTTTGTTTCCCCTCTGTTGATTCCTCCTGGTCCGTCTCTCCAGGCGAGTCGTCAGCACGGTAGCTTCTCGGCCGAGTCAAGTCGAAGTCTGCTAATCTGTCTGCTGTGGGTGCTGAAGAACGCTGACGAGCTGGTGTTACAGAAGTGGTTCACAGATCTGTCGGTGTCCCAGCTCAACCGCCTGCTGGATCTCCTCTACCTCTGCGTCTCCTGCTTTGAGTACAAGGTAACGTCAAGAGTGTATACACTCACTCACTGAGTCAGACTGATGATGCACACAGAGGATTGGGTCACCAGCAGTAAGCAGCGTGCTGGCCTCTTCACTGTAGTTTTCTTCTTTTAACACATATGTCCCACCACTAATGTGGTGATAAAATAAAAGTAGACACCTTGCTGCTCTCTATGCTATAATCTATTCCTCTCTGTGTATTTCAAGCTGTTTCTGCTCTGCTATCTTTTTGCCCTTTTGCTCTTTGTGTGCTTGAAAATTTGCTTTCATACTACTAACCTGCTTTGCTTTGCTTTGCTTTGCTTGAGTGCTGTGCTGCAAATAACTTCCCTGCTGTTGTTCTCTGTCCATTCACTCACTCTCTGCCTCATGGATACAAGGCCCATGTTGTGTTCACCATGCAGGGGAAGAAGGCGTTTGAACGAATGAACAGCCTGACCTTTAAGAAGTCCAAAGACATGAAGGCCAAGCTGGAGGAGGCCATACTGGGCAGCATCGGAGCCAGACAGGAGATGGTGCGACGTAGTCGTGGACAGCTAGGTGCGGGGGCACACACATTTGACACAGATACAAGCAGAACCAAACACATGCAAAGGAAATAAACACAAAATACAAAACCCAACGAAAATACACACAGCAGCTGCAGCAAGTCAAACTTGGTCATGTTTTACTGTGTACACACTCCCTATTTCACCTCCAATAAAAATAAATAACCCTTTCTCCACCATTTAGAGCGGAGTCCATCTGGAAGTGCTTTTGGCAGCCAGGAGAACCTTCGATGGAGGAAGGACATGACCCACTGGAGACAGAACAGCGAAAAGATGGACAAGTAAGCTCTCTCTAACAGTTAACCCACTTTCCTAATAACTTCTTTTATGTCACAGAAAAAAAACATAAAAGATACTCTCAGTACACTCAAGACTGATTATTGACTAAACTGTCTTCTGTGGTTTTTGTTCTCTTAAATTCATCTAAAGGGACAGTGTGTTCTCATTTTCCATTTTTATAAGTTAAATCACCAGTCACCAATTCATTATGTACTGTGTTCAAGTATGAAAATGATCCATCATCCTATCACTGCTATTTAGTAATCTGACTGAAAAGTTTGTGTTCATTGTTTTTGTCGATATATTTTTGCTGGATTTACTTAGGAACAGAATCAGACAAGTGTTTAATCTGTTTTATATCCACTTTCTAAAAAAGCTCAAGCTTTGTATTCTATTCCACATGAGCTGTGCGATGCTTTTTTATGTTGTGTTTCTCTCTGTTCTTTTGTAAATTCAGCTCCAGCCTTTGTTTTCTGTTAATTTCCATTTGTTCTCTCACGTTGCTGTGTGTTTATGTAGGAGTCACAGATCAGTCAGGTATTGTATGGTCCACATTTGCTGTGTGCTCCTTTTTGAATTCCCCTCTGCTTTAGTTCCTCATGTATGGTGCATTCACATGCTTGTGAGCAGTTAGACGGTTACAGTGGACACAAAATGAATATATCAGTTTATATTACATTTCTTCCTGATTAACTTGGCTTTGAACAAGTCATCAGTTGCTAATTCATTTTGTTTTGGGAGTCCCACGTGAATTATTCGCTCCCCTGACAGCATTTTAGGATTCATTTCTTCTCCACTTTGACCATCTAAGCTCATACATACACATGAATGCACCAACAGAGACCCCCTGATCCTGGTTCTGACCCTTGAACACCCCCATGCCATCAGTCCCTCTGTCCTGGTAACAATGTCTGTCTCAGGGTTGGTAGTGGTTGCAGTGGGTCTGTTTTGCTTCTTTAACCAGTGTGCTTCTTGTTTTGGGGTTCTGACTCTTGTGTCTCCCTGGTTGCTGTTTCAGCAAAAGGCAAGGCGTGTAGCAGATAGTTCTTGTTTGCTATAGGTTATTTGTTTGATTTGGTATTGATTATTTAATATAAAAGTCAGATAGTTTCATGACGTTTCATGTGCTCAAACATAGCCATTTTAGGACACGTAACCTTAGTCTCCAACCTGTAGACCAGAAATGAAGAACTCTTCACTTATAATGAAGAACAGACTCCTTAATGTCTTCAAACCTCTTAACCCTCTGGCGAGGGAGGTTATACGTTTGGACTAATTGTCTACATGTGGATCAGCATGCACTGTGTCTGGATCATTTGAATAGTTTGAGGTCTGTGCCATGCAGGTTAAGAGACATCGAGCAGCGTACAATGAATTAAAATATAGATCGATGAACAGCTCTTTAAACTTGATGCTTGTTTAAATCAGGCACATTTCATTCAAGTTTAAGGTTCTTCTGGGCACATAACATTTTCTTCTGGATAACGATACCAACATTATTCATGGTTATGGACAATGGCTTGAATGCGGTAACTGGAGGCTCATGCAGCATTCAAGGGTACATCATTATCATCACAGTTTGGCAGTAGCAATGTTGTAACAGTGTTTTCTGGTTTCTTGATTGTAGGACCAGAGCAGAGCTGGAACATGAAGCACTTATTGATGGTAACCTTGCGACGGAGGCCAACATAATTATTCTTGATACTTTGGAGATCATTGTACAGGTATGCAAGCTTCTTTACATTTACCCATGCGAATGAGAACATCCATGGGTGTACTCATAAATAATGAAGTATTTTTTTAAGTTATGTGGACTGAATAAGCGTACATAAACACAGACATGCTCCTGTAATAACTGCGTGTGTCCCTCTTTCTCCAGACGGTATCAGTGACAGAGTCGAAGGAGAGCATCCTGGGTGGTGTGCTGAAGGTGTTGCTCCACAGCATGGCCTGCAACCAGAGTGCCCTCTACCTCCAGCATTGTTTTGCCACACAGCGAGCGCTGGTGTCCAAGGTTAGACTCCTCGATGTTTATTAAAGTACTTCAGATCATTCTTACCATTTCTTCCAGGACTTGTGTTGCATTATATCAATCTGGGTGTGTTCTCTCTGCCTGTGAAGTTTCCCGAACTGCTGTTTGAGGAGGAAACGGAGCAGTGTGCTGACCTGTGTTTGCGACTGCTGAGGAGCTGCAGCAGCAGCATAAGCACCATCAGGGCCCACGCCAGTGCCTCCCTCTACCTACTCATGAGGCAAAACTTTGAGATCGGCAATGTGAGTACAACAGAGTGTATGGTTCATAGAGCTACTTACAAAGTATGTAACAGGCACCACGCGTGCCTCCAGAAATGACCTCTAATTGAACCTCGCGTTAAGAAGCCTGAAAGAGATTGTTCAAAATGATCCATTCACTTTTAAAAGCACTGCTATTAGAATTAAATTGGTCATTATGAGAAACTAAATTACTGCTGGTTGGCCACTTTCTTGTATTGTTTTATTCCTCTTTTTCTTTCACATCACCAGTTTAGTACAAAACCAAACACTGCAATCATCCATCCAATTTAGGCCCAATTAGTGGTGAATGCATCATTTCCTTTGTTAGAGTACAGCCAGACTCACACACAGTCTAACAGCTACTAACAACCAATCAGAGTGCTTCCTTCACAGGCCATATCCATCCTGTGAAAGCCAGTAGCTTTGACAAAACATTGTTGTTGTTTTTTTTTAAAAAACTTTTTCTCTTTGTTGCTTCACTTTCAGAACTTTGCGAGAGTGAAGATGCAAGTCACCATGTCTCTTTCTTCACTGGTGGGAACGTCTCAGAATTTTAACGAGGAGTTTCTGCGTCGCTCTCTAAAGACCATCCTCACCTACGCAGAGGAGGATCTGGAGCTGAGGGAGACAACATTCCCAGACCAGGTACTGATTTATCCATCCAATGAGAAGACTGTTGACTGACTGACAACTTAATATAGATGACTGATTTTTAGACACAGATTTTCACTTATGTGCTCCACTTCAGCTTGATTTATGTAAGGTAAAAGATTTGGGACGCAGTAGCTCATGGTCTTGCATTATTTTCCAGGTTCAGGACCTTGTGTTTAACCTACACATGATCCTGTCTGACACAGTCAAGATGAAGGAGCATCAGGAAGATCCTGAGATGCTGATCGATCTCATGTACAGGTAAAGAATACATACACACTTAAGCAAACACCTGTTTATACAAATATATTTCTATGCCATGATCGCCATCATTTTGTTGTTTGTGACCATCTCCAGGATTGCTAAGGGTTACCAGACGTCTCCAGACCTGCGGCTGACCTGGCTTCAGAACATGGCTGGAAAACACTCAGAGAGGAACAACCACGCTGAGGCGGCTCAGTGTCTGGTGCACAGCGCCGCTCTGGTCGCAGAATACCTAAGCATGCTGGAGGACCGCAAGTATCTGCCTGTAGGCTGTGTCACCTTCCAGGTAAGGAGAGTACCAGATAACTGTTCTTTTTGGAAATAGAGCTCTGCTGATGTTTGTGCTTGCGTTGTCTTTGTTGTATTTGTGCTTGTGTGCACGCACACGCCCCAGAATATTTCCTCCAACGTGCTGGAGGAATCTGCAGTCTCTGACGATGTGGTGTCACCAGATGAGGAGGGCATTTGCTCAGGGAAATACTTCACTGAGATCGGCCTCGTGGGACTCCTGGAGCAGGCTGCTGCCTCATTCTCCATGGTGAGAAGTGGAGGAGGATGGATGGGTTATTAGATGAATGGATGTTGACACGACATGCCAGCAGTGTAGTCAGAGACTAAAATATCACCTAGAACAGAGCTACTGGTAAGATAGTAACATGATTCAGAGACATTCATCCTGAA
This sequence comes from Nibea coibor, assembly GCA_023373845.1. NCBI lineage: Eukaryota > Metazoa > Chordata > Actinopteri > Sciaenidae > Nibea > Nibea coibor. The sequence continues at coordinate 6,679,395 of CM041718.1, read as the reverse complement.
TCTTTTATTAGAAGATCTGTAAACAACAATATACATGTAGTCGGGTGTCCATATACGTGTTTTTGTCTTATTTAGGACTTCGAGTCTGAAAATCTATAAATTTAGGCTGAGGTGTGTTTGATGACTGATTGTGCCATACCAACATTTGTCTTCATTTCTCTTCTAGGCGGGCATGTATGAGGCGGTAAATGAAGTGTACAAGGTACTGATCCCTATCCACGAAGCCAACAGGGACGCAAAGAAGCTAGCCACCATTCATGGTAAACTACAGGAAGCCTTTGGCAAAATTGTCCATCAGGTAAACACACGCTCACACACATACACATCTCCTCTTCCACGCTCGGCTCCAGTAGCTTGAGGTGCAAAGCCGATGCTGGTGTTACACAATAAAGAAGATATATTTCAGCGTGACCCAGATTTTTGTTTCACTGCTTTGTAACTTCACTGACACAGTCACACAGACAGGTGCACATTTGTCACACATATATATTACACCTGTCACGTTTATCTGGCAGCGTGGAGGGGTTCACCTTCTTCCAGCAGGATTTCATATCGAAAGAATGGGACAAAACTGGGGTTGAGCTACAATGTCTGAAGTATTTCACCTACAGTGCCTCAGAGTAACAACACCAAACACAACTGGAAATATCCTGCAGATGTAGTCTGAAGACAGACACACACGCTTTGCATGATTTTATTTTTTGGCGTTTTAGTTCCAGTGTATTTATCCGTTTACATTTTGTCAGGTACCTTGCATGCTCTATTATATTTGTAAACAGAATGCATGAGGCGTGTGAAGAGCCTCCTGTTGTGGTTTTTCTTAGAGGCCAGTTGTGTGACTCATAATGACGATGTCAGGTTACAGTTTGGGAAGGTTACGGTCGTCCGGTGCGCAGAGCAACTGTGACAAAGAACGATCCTTGATTCGGTCACAGAAAGGTTGTTTTTTTTTGTAGTTTTGTCTGACACCAGTTGCTCTGTTCTCCGGTTGGACCGACAGTAACCTGGATTCCTTTCAAAGAGTCCATTCTCCTCGCTGTAACGTCGCCGTGTGTGCGTATGCCACACTGCGTGTCAGGGGTGTATGTGTGTTGTCGTTCACTTGTCCTGTATTCTCTTTGTCACACAGAGTACTGGCTGGGAGGTAGGTGGCTAAACGGTTCCTGCTTGGCCCTGCTCATGTCGTTTATCTTTTTGTGTTATTATTTTATTTACTCTCATCCTTTTATTTGCTAGCCGCGGGCATCCAGGTGCTCTCTTTGCTTTGTTACATACATCCAATCCATTAACATCTGCAGACAATTGTCAACTGTCTGCCCCCCCGCTGGGGACACTGGCTGTATAAGCAGCAACACCTTCACCGTTTTCCTCTCTCCTCCCTCCTCTTAATGTGCAAGAGGAGCTTGTTTTTATAACGTGACAGTGTTGGCAGTCTGTGCATGGGAGCCACAGTGTGTGACACTAATGACAAAAGTCTCAGTGAATGCATCACCCGCACAATCCGCACTCTCCCCGTCCTCCATCTTCTTGTCTGTCTGCCGCTGTGTTAGTCAGAACACACTCATTGAGCGTCTGCTGTCACACCTTCATCTTCATCTCATCTTCAACCACAGGGCTCGATTTCAGTGCACCGCTTTCACTCGAAGGAGACACGTCAGCCTCCGTGTTTTAGCCATTGGTCATTCTCTCCACACACCATTGAATGAGCCTTTTTTTAAAAAAAAAAAACAAGGTGTCTCGCATTGGGTCGAAGCTGGAACCAAATTCCTGAGGCGGTCAGGTGTTTTTTTTTTTTTTTTTCAAGAGGGTTCAACTCACAGTAATCTCAGGATTACTTGATTTATCCCTTTTGATTTGGATTAGTTCTCATTCTTGCCCTTTCTTTTAATAGATCAAACTAAATCGACCCCTGATTTATTTATTTTTTCATCCATTTTGTACTTCTGTTAACAATATTAACTTCTGAGTTTCCATGGTTTGTTGCATGAAACGAACAGAGCACTCTGTGTTCCTTTCGGAAATGCACCGAGTGTGCATGTTGTGCCTCTGAAGGTGGTGGATCTTTCCTTTCTCACTTCCCTTTTTCTTCGTAACCGTCTGCCTTTGCATGGTCTCGATCCTCCACAATGAGTTTATGTTCTTTCTTAAAGTCAATGGAGATATTTTTGCTGTTGTGTGTTAGTTTGTGTTGTTTTTGTAATTCTCCGGAGGAGCCCAATCCTCATTAAAATTTGTTCTGTTTTCTCCTTTTTGATTTCCCTGGTTGCCGACCCTTCCTTCCCACTTTACTTAATTGTGTCTTGTGGTAAGTTCCTTAGTTTTCAGGGCCTTTTTAAATTTCTGCTTTACATTTCCTTTTCAGTCAACAGTTGATTTGACACATTTGCCTCAAACCTGCAGTTTCTAGGTGGTTTTATTTTTACGCAGCTCCTCCCTTTCTCATGTTGCACTTAAGAATACACACTTGTTCACTCGCATCAGACCTGCAAAGCTGCTTTCGGGACGGTCTGTACAGAACAAAGCTCTGACTCTCTGGATTTGCTGGCCATTTTCTCATCACTGAACTTTAGTACTTCCTAAGATATCAGCGAGTTGGTTTTAGGCTTCTGTTAGTTTGAGTTATGGCCATTTTTGTTGAGTGGAAACTCTTTTCTCATGGTTTCTTTTCTTCTCTTTCTCCCTCCTGACTCTCATGGCTGATGTATGCCATCTAAAGCTGCTTTGGAGCAACCTTCTGTTGCTTTTACCTTTGAGAGTTCTTTATTTTTCTCAAAACAGGCAAAATGCAGCAACAGAGAATGTGTGTGTACAGACTAGATAAAAAGAATTTTAAGCTGATTCAATCAGGTTTTGACTTATTTAAGTGTCTGTTATATTTGTGAGTATTCCGCCAGAGGTTGTTTTCTTCTTGTTTCTTGTGTCTTCTGTCCTCTGCCTGTTGTCCTGAGGTCAAACACTCGTACTTGTAGAGGTGGAAAAGCTGTAGAACAAGCTCAGAGAAACTTGCACAGTGGATGCAAATATGTGTCTCTCCTGTCTGTCTTCTGTCTGACACTGGCTTACATGGACCTTTTATTTCAAACCATTTACGTACTCTTGTTTAGATGAGCACACAGTGGACATAATAAGCAAAACATTACTTTTAAAGTTCTCATTACATCTATGTTAGCTCTACGCTTACAGATTGCCGTGCAGCTGATGAAACTCATTTCTCAGAATGACTCCAACCTTTTCTTGCTCCATTTACACCTGTGAAGTCCACAGACACAACAGAGTCTGAACTCTGACATTTTTCAGTCTGCATCAGAATTAACGCTTTCTTAAATGAATTTAATTCCCATTCTTCCTCACTGACGTTTACCTTCCTGTGCTCGCAGGATGGAAAGAGGATGTTTGGTACGTACTTCAGAGTTGGATTTTACGGTTCGAAATTTGGCGACTTAGACGAGCAGGAGTTTGTGTACAAAGAGCCTGCCATCACGAAGCTGGCGGAGATCTCTCACAGACTAGAGGTAAATACCAACATGTAGGCGTCATCCACATCTACATGTGTTAACTCTTTGCTGTATGTGCTTTCAGCCTTCTGCTGAAGACTGATCAGGCTCTGTTGTGCGCTTCTTCTCAGGGTTTCTATGGGGAACGATTTGGAGAGGACCAGGTGGAAGTCATTAAGGACTCCAACCCAGTGGACAAGTGCAAGTTGGACCCGAATAAGGTCGGTGTTGGACAGGTGGATCAGTTTGTCAGTGCAGTTTAGACTGACTTTATTAAAGCTTTAGGTCCGAGCATCCACCTTTAACAGAAGTCTAAAAACAGCTCAAAAATCGGATCTCATTTATTTCCCCAGGCCTTCATCCAGATCACTTACGTGGAGCCGTACTTCGACACGTACGAGATGAAGGACCGCATCACTTACTTTGACAAGAACTACAACTTGCGTCGCTTCGTCTACTGCACCCCGTTCACTCTGGACGGGCGGGCGCATGGGGATCTGCACGAACAGTTCAAAAGGAAGACCATCCTCACCACCTCCCACGCTTTCCCTTACATCAAGACGCGCATCAATATCATCCACAAAGAGGAGGTGGGAGAAACCTTTGATTTCCAGTGGACCACTCACTATGCTGTGCGTCCTGTTCACTAAAACCGACACGTCCGTTCATCTTATTCCAGATTATATCCACACCCATCGAGGTGGCAATCGAGGACATGCAGAAGAAGACTCAGGAGCTGGCCTTCGCCACCCACCAGGACCCTGCTGATGCAAAGATGCTGCAGATGGTCCTACAGGGATCAGTAGGCACGACTGTCAACCAGGTAAAGTTTCTAACTTATATAAATATAAAGCTCTTCTTTAGTTCTTTATTTGCATTAGTGCATTATTACATTATTCCAAGATAACTGAAGGTGGTTAATCTACATTCTTATCTGCTTTCCTCAGGGTCCTCTGGAGGTCGCTCAGGTGTTCCTGTCAGAGATCCCCAGTGACCCAAAGCTGTACAGACACCACAATAAGCTACGGCTCTGCTTCAAAGACTTCACCAAGAGGTACGGACTGTGCGTGACGGATGGCAGGGCACGTGTTGGACTGTGTCTGAGCGGCACAAGATTTAATATAGAAGCACATCATTATGAGAAAACAGTCTCACAATTACATGATCTGCACTGAGACAATTAATCATGTGAAAACAAGATTTTGATTATCAGCAGTCAGCTGAAAAGTGATCGTTGAACTACGTCTATAGATAGAAAGGATTATTTCTGTTTCAGCCTGGAACTCATTTCACCATGTGTTTGTGTCCGAGTTTTGAATTTGGTCCAGTGCAGAGGGAGAAAGTATTGTACCGAATGTGCTGACTTCTCTGTTAAAGGTGTGAAGATGCCTTGCGTAAGAATAAGAGCCTGATCGGCCCGGACCAGAAAGAGTACCAGAGAGAGCTGGAGAGGAATTATCACCGACTGAAGGAGGCGCTGCAGCCCCTCATCAACAGAAAGATCCCTCAGCTTTATAAACCCGTGCTGCAGGTCAACTCACACAGGTAGGACTGAACAGGAGCTCTGTTTTTGTGTGTGTGTGTGTGTAAGTGAGTGGAGGTGATATGTTTCTGAAGTCACTTTTTTTTCCTTTTGTTTTTTTTTTTTTGCTTCTGTAAAAATCATGCAGCAAACGGACAGCTTGACAAGGTAGTGCCCGTGTCCTGTGTTTGTATTTTATGTTCGCTTCCCACTGATCACTGAATGTGTTTTAAAGGCAGCTGAGTCTAGAAAAAAATATCTTTTCTTTAAAACTTTATAGCAAAACAGTACATTTATGAATTGATAACAGCACGACCGCAAACTTAAAGAAAACCTGAATAAAATTCGTAAGTCGTGTTTACCGTCTTGCTTGGCATTTCATGTAAAATTCCTGGAAGCAGCTGCTGGATATTTTGGGTTGGACGTTGACGTACTTGCCTGAATACTTTGCGGGTTGTTGCTGGAGGATTCCACTGGAGGGCACGACAGAGAAGTCAGACAGAACTTCAGGATTTGCATGATATAAACGATTAGCAACATTCATGACGATTTAGTTATTTTTCTGTGAATCTGTCACATTTATTGTCACATCACCATGCCGCCTCTGCACTTTTCCTGCCGTTCATGTGCACACTGCATGTTGCGAAAGATGTGCACGACCAATGCTCCAAACAAAAGACATGCGCAGCAGCCATTATGTGCACATGAACACACAGTTAAAAGTAGTGCATCCCACCAGCCTTACAGTCTTGGTCTACTCTAGAGATTTGTTTTTATAAAAATGGAAATAAAAGATGAGCTACATCATCTCAGAATCATCAGTGTCTAGTTAACCCGCAGATTATTTTCTTGTTCATTTTTCCTTTTGTAAATCCAAACATGTTTTCTGTTTTACAGAGATTCCTTCAGCAGAATGAGTCTTCGCAAGCTTGATATTTGAAGATGAAGAAAATACACACACACACACACACTTGCACACACATAACAGAAATTGCAATATTAATTTATTCTTGAGTGTAAATAGGAGTGTCCTCAAAGTCGGTCAGTGTTTCGGAGGGTGTGCTAAAAGAAAGGCTAAACATGTTGCAGCTTGGTCCGTCATTCCAGTGTCTTAAGTTGTTTACAGACAAACTGTTACACAATCAGAGGGACGAACAAGTGGATCTTAACGATTAAAGAGATACCTTGGCATTTAGAATTTTTCTTTGCTGGCAATTTGTCACAAAAGGGAACAAGTCTTTCTATTCGTCCCTATGCAACCATTTCAAAGAAGCTAATGTAGTTAGCATTCACTTTTGAAACCAACAGAACCTGCTGGATGTAAACACAGCCACTGAGAAAGAAAAATGCTCTGAGATCCCTTTATTAGTTACTTCTAGTGCCAAAACCATTTTGTTCCGCAGAAAAGGTACGATTTTAAAAGTCAAGGTGTCTATTTAATTATGTACTGTGTCAAAAATCTGTATTCAATTTCATGTGTGCACTTTTTTTATTACGGTGTAGCAATGCATTTTACAACTTGAAAGTTTATGTAATTCAAAACGGGGGGAAGAAAAATGAAAACATGCAAAAAATGGTACCATTATTTATCATGATGCTTTATTATCATTTTTAGTTGAAAGAATGTTTTAAAGTTAGGTACTTCAAACATCCTTGTATAATTTTATGTAGTTTTGTTTTGTTTATTTTAAATATTTTACTAAATAAATATTTTAATGTTCAGTTGGTGTATGCTGGTAGTTTATTCATTGCTTGCTAATTTTTTTTGTGGTTAGTAAGCTTCTAAAAAATATTAGGAATTGTTTTCAGAGTCCAAGTCCTAAATATTTTGTAAAATCTGATCTTTGAATTGTACCGAAGCCTGGAAGACATTTTTTACCAACCATCTTCCCTCCAGGGGCTCCAGAAGAAAGTTTGAAATGCACAGGGTTTTATTTTTTTTTTCTACAAATGAAGGTTCTGTTCCACGCTGTGCTGCATGTTGACTCACTGGAAAGTCTCTGCTGCAATAAATGGAACTGAGCCTTTAATTAGTGTCATTGGAAACACCTGTGTACCATTTTGTGTCACAGTGGCTGCTGTGAAATGCTCTATGCCTTGTTAACATTTTAGCTTTTCCACTGTTCTAATAATCACCTGCTCTGGTCCATATAAGTCCTCAGTTCAGAGAGTCGATGTGAAAGTGCTGTTTATATAAAAGGAGTGTGGCCTGGTGGAGATGACATCTCCTTGTCAGAAAGAGCTGAGCACAAAGTAAAGCGGTGAAAATGTTCTAAATATATCGTGCGCTTAAATTGATGCTGGTACACAGCTGGGCTGTCAACATGGGACCTTCATATCCACACAGGAACCAGGTTTTCACTGAGTTTCATGGATGCTTAATGAGATGCTCAACTTTGATATCACAGATGCATTTTTACCATTTGAAGCCACGTTTAGTATTTCCATCAGCAGTGTGGACTTGAAGAACCTGCTAACATGAATATAATTACAGCTGGAATGAGGTAGAGTTTAAAGGAGACAGTTATTGGGGCTGAAACATTTTATTCATTCAGATCTGTAAGCACTCGGTTCAATTCCAAAACTTGCTTTGGAAGCATTTTCCAAGTGTAGATTTGTGTTGAAACTGAATATGGCCCATGAAGAGTCAGAAGCACAGCTAAATAACTGATCCAATCCCTGAACCCATGCCTGGACTTGAACACTGCTGCACCTGAGATGAACACCGTCACCTTTACTGAAGATTTAACTGCACCGTATATTTTTCAGTTGCGAAGCTATGTAATATTTACAACAAAACACTGAACATGCACAACACAGTAGGATAGGCTTGATCAGTAGGATAGTCATTATTTGAGCGTTCACAGGGACAAGTTATGAGAGCAAAATCCTGATCTTGTGTTAAGGACCAAACACTTTTAAATAGCAGATCTGGATTTGCAAATTGTTACAAACTAAATTAGATATGAATGAGGCAGGTGTTTTATATATATAATTATGCTAACTGTATATTATAAAAACCTGATAGCTTACTGACGACATACACATTTAAAATATTCACGCGTCTTCACTCTGAATTGGCACCTTGAGAAAGCTTCTGATGTCTGAGCTGAGTGAGAGTCAGCAGCATGAACTGTTAGAGTAGAAACAGAACCAACACGATATGGACAGCTACTTCACATTTTACTGTGTTGTGTGTAAAAATATCCCAATATTGTAAATGTTAGTCTGTCCAACACTAGATTTTTCTTGCATAGTTTGCATCAATTTGAGGCTTCGGATTTATATATTTTTTTAAAAAGATGTAAAAACTTAAAAACAAGGAATCTGTGCAAAACTTTGAGACATTGATATGAGAGTTAGACAAAGGCTTGTCTTCAAAACTACCGCAGAAATAAAAATGTGCAGCACCATTAAGGACATACTGCACTGCTTTGTAAGGATTGTGTCTTTTAGTTGAGGAATGTGTGCTGGACATGCACAGCGCTGTCCTGTGATGGATTGTAGAAAGGTAAAATCAGTTAGAAAAACATTTCCCAACATTTTGCATTTTCAAATTTTAGTTCAAAAGTGCTTTTCCAATTTGTAAAAAGGAAACATAAAAAATAAAGAGTTCATGTTACAGACTGACAAAAACCATCAGCGCCAGTGTCCAACAAAGAATAACACAGACACCAAAAATGACAGTTTAAAGTTTACAGAGTGAGCATCACATCCAAAAAAGAAAAAAAAAAAAAAGTCTTCCCTGGCACATGGACACATCCCCATCTGTCTGTCCCAGCTACAGGTCCATGAGAAGCTTTGGTCCCACAGTGAGACCGGACTGTTGCAGTCTGTCCTCAGTTCAGGTGCCAATATGGCAGCCACAGTATTTTCAGCACCGTTCGTAGTATTGCAAAATACAACTGTCCTCTGCCTGAGTGCTCAGCTGCCAAAGCGCCCGATTGTCCGACACTGATCCTGGTGTTCATGTTAGTCTCTTGGTTCGGGCATTCTTCTGTAGAACAGCAGGTAAGGCGTTGATGAGGAGCAAGTCTCGGGAGAGCAGGCTCGCAGGAAATCCTCCTCCTCAAACAAACGCACCTCAGAGTCATCAAACAGCATCCATTTGCCCTCATATTCAAGGAGGCTGTTCAAAGCCTGCTGCTCTGTGGCCTCCACCCCACCACAGGCCGTCACTGATGCCTCCTCTCCTCCTCCAGGCTCCTTTTTAAGCCCCGCTTCAGTATTTTGGCTCAGGCTGCCGCTACTGATGGTCTTTCTCCGTTTGGATCCCTCGGTTGCTCCGCCGCTGGCTGCTTTCTCTGTGTGTTTGCTGCTGCTGCTGTTCCCCAGGTCATAACTGGACAAACTCCTCTGGCCACCCAAGAGTCCGACCCCGCCCTCTGACAGCTTCTTACTTCCTGTTTTGCTGCTAGCCAAGCTTGCTCCTCTTCTTGTATTCAGGCTGAACGACACTTCTCCGTCATCAAAGTCCAGCGCTTCGTCTTTCACCCTTGTTCCCTCTTTGCTTTCCTTCTCCTCTTCCTCCTCCTTCGTTTCTTTTCTGTCCCGCGGCCAGAGCTTCACATCTTTCAGCTCAGACATGCGGACATAGGCGGTGTAGTGGCCGCTGCTGATGGTGACGCCACTGTGCATGACCACAGCGAACAGCTGATAGGGTTGACCCTTTGCAGACGAGGGCCGGGTACACCACTCCTCCAGAGACAAGGTCAGAGGGGTCTGCAGGGGAGTGTTGACCTTAGACAGACCTGCATACGGGTCCAGTCTAGGAGGAAAGGAAGTGGAGGGGTTCATACGTATGATGATCATGACACTATTCAAGAAGACAGCACAGAATTTACTTTTCCTGTTCTGTTCCTGTGGAACAACAGGGAATGAATGTGAGCAAACTTTAAGCTCTATCGGTTTTAATCAATCCTTCAAAGAAACGTAAAGATGTAAAATCATTAGGCTGTACGTCTCTACAGGACTGAACAGAAGCAGAAAACTGACTGAAATGAAATAAAACGCGCTGACGATCCATCAACTCACTCTAAACTGTTGGCAGAGAAGCGCTTCAGGTGGATGGTGATCACTTCAGGAGTCTTGTCAAACAGCAGACTTCTCTCGGCCTCTGTGTAATGATGACAGGTCTCACAGAAGTATTTGTCCTCCCCGACGATGCGCTCCACTGAAGCAAACTGTCCGATGGACCATTTCAGAGTCTTCAGCTCTGGTTTAGGATCAGGAGAGACTGGGAAAAGAGGAAAAGCAGTTCTTTAATAAATAATGTCATTTTTCATTTGCATGTGGTCTGAAGGAAAGAGGAAGGGTGTAAGTGCATGATGACGGAGCAAGGCCTCACCCTCAGAGAGGTCGTCTGGGCTGCTGGGCTGGTCATCGAGCACGGGGACACTGATGTCCTGGAAGTCTTCCCTCCTCTCCGTGAAGCTCTCACACTCCAGACAGCGAGTCCTCAGAACCAGCTGACCCTGGAACAAGCGCTCCATCAGATCCAGGCCCCCTGAATCTAGCAGAAACACAGAGACATATGAAGTACTGATGCCGTTTGATTTCCCAGGCCAGTGGTTAAACCACGCAACCAGGAATCTGTTAGCTTTCCTGTCTTTTTAAATTGTGTTTCAAAGCAAAAACAAAATATCCCATTAAGAGGTAAATACTAAAATCGACTGAAGTTCTAATAACGTGGCTTTAATGTCTGCTCAGTGTGGTTTAATTCTCATTTTTTCCATGAGTTACCAACATTAAGCATTCATTTCCTGTACTTGGCTGAATGGATCACTCAGTATCTTCCTTTCCCTCCTAAAGGTACCGTCCATGTCCTAGCAACAATCTCCTACCTTGAGGTTTGGTTGCCTTCTTGTCTTCAGCCATGTTTTGTTCACTGCTCCTCTGGTTCTGCCTTTGGTCGTCGGTCAGTCCGTCCTCCTGCTCTGGTTTGTTTTGGTTCTTCACCGTCGTGCAGGTGATCTTCCCCACACTGCGGAACTTGGAGAAAATGCTTGGTTGTTTCCCAGAAGGCCTCAGCCAGCTCAGCTTACTCTTCTTCTTTCTTTTCCCCTCGGCCTCTTTCGATGCCTTTTCACCTTTCCCCTCAGCGTCACTCCCTTCTTCCTCCTCCCTGTGCAGTTTCTTCATCCCTTCATCCTCTGCATCCCCCTCTCGTGTTTTATCTTGGGTGCTGTCTATTGTGATGCCACTGGAGGACCTCCGTTTGGAGCGGGTGACAGGTTTATTTATTATTCCTTCTTCTGGATCAGATTTCTTAGACTTCACAGATTTTGGCTTCTTCTTGGCATTTCCCACTTCAGTGTCACTCTTCCTCTTGCCGCCGACTTGGCCGTCCTCTCCTGTCGGGCTTTTTTCTGCCCCAGAGCTGCTGGAACTCTGATGGACACCATTCTCAATTTTAACCTCCATCACGTCATTGTCCTTCTTCTCCAACTCCTGCTCCTTCCTGATGGTGTCACAAGCCTCCTGGATATAACCCAGGATGCACTGCAGCACCTCCTGAGCGTCATGCTGAAGATAACCTTCGTACATGGGGTTCAGCTGCCTGCAACACATGCAGAGGTGCAGCATTTAGCTCACTGAAGGGAAAATAATGTGTATTTGGGTAGGACTAAGCTACTTCATTATTTTGAATGTATGGTTTGGACAGCCATTGGGGCCCAATCTATAATTCAACATAACCACATCATTACCTGAGTGTGTGGAGTATTTTACGAGGCGGTGTGGCGAGCTCTCCTTCGCTGAAGCTGTCGGGGTTCAGCAGGAAGCCAGACTGCAGCTGCTCCACGGACGTTATCAGACTGTTGAAGCTCCCGAGGAGCTCAATTTGAACCGGCAACTCCTCGGCTACAGCTTGCTGAGAATGTGAATGCAGAAATAAAATTTTAAAAAATAGGTCTTTGAATTGTAGTATTATATCAATTCAGTTTAGAAGGTCTGGACACAATAACAGGAACACTTGTAGGATTACATGACATTAAAGGAAGCAGCTGTAAAATAAAAATGTAATTTGTGTTGCACCAACCTCTTCGCTTTTAGCCGCCTCTTCCTTTGATTTGTCTTTCCTTTTAGACAGGTCGTACAGTTTCTTTATGCCTTCTCTGAGCCCCGGGCAGTAGTACAGCACCTACAGGAGCAATCAGACATTGTGTTAGTCATCACTGACTTCTTTACAACTTTCTTTCCAGCTGGACAGAAAATGAAAACAGGATTCCTAAATTCAGCTTTCTGGGCAGGAGGTCACTGCTCCTGGTCTCATAGAAGACCCACAGACAAGTTTAACACAAATCTGTGTGTCAACATTTTTCACCAAAGTAAATTACTGCAATTAAAAATCTGTTTCACAGTCATGCTAGACGCTGCATGAAAGCTATGAATGAAAACCAGTGAGGGTGTAAAGTGCATGAATTTATTGACAGTCACATCAGAACCTCTCAGCAGTACATAATAAGTCATAATATCACAACTGAACCCAGACAAGCAGCTGAAAATGGACAAATTCATTAACTTCAAGTCTAACTAATTACAACCACTCCATAAATGAATTTTACATATGGCTGGTCGTCTGGAAAAGCAGGAGCACTGGGAATTTACCAACCAATATCAGATGCAAACACATTTTGAGGGTAACAGCAATACAACACTGAAAAGTTTCCTGCTTGCACACTGCCTAAGAGGCTGCCTCATTGTTTTCCCAGCGGCCTGCAGGAAGAGTTGCCCTGAGGCATATTCTATGTTCTTTCCTCGACAGGGGAAAGTCATTTTATCCCGTACACAAGATGAAATGTGACCCCACCACTACACACTCTATTTAAACAGGTGTTGCAGACGAGATCACAGAAGTGCCTGAGTGCCGAATAAAGCTCCAGCGCCTGTCTGTCTCCTTACGTGTAAACACTGAATACAGATAAGCCAGTGAGGAGCTCTGATCTGTACACAGAGTGCGTCACAATCAGGAGGCCGCAGAATGCTGCAGCCATTTATCTACACGTTTGATCTGCTCCACATCAGCTACAGAAGACACTGACAAACACTCCAGTGTTTGTCTGCAGTGCCAGTGTTCACCAGTGTTCTGAAGGGGAAAGTCATTTTGTTTCCTTCAGACACGATTTCCTGTTGACTTGTTCAGAATTCTTCCAGCAAGACAAGGCCTGTGTCCCAGCTTTCTGAGTTATGACCTGTTATATTACGACACACTGAAAAAACAAAGTAAAGCCAGTGTGACAACAAGGCGTCAGTGTAACAATTTATAATGCTCTTGTTTTGATAAAGGAACTGCAGAGACGGACGCAGGCCCTTTCCAAACGGACGGATTCTGATGACCCACCTGTAAGACACTGTTCAGATAGCAGGTGTTGCCCAAGTTGTTGAGGCCCACGAACGGCACCAAGCTCTCCCTCTTCTCACACGGCAGGAGCAGGCCGGGTGAGGCCGGACACTGTGAAGGACCAGGGACCACCTGATCACAGCTGCTGAACAGGGGGATGAGAAAACAGAGTTCATAATAATTAAAAAACCTGTTTTCATAATGATGAGAATAAGAATGTTTTAAATGTTTCAAAAGAAAAGAAAAATGCATTTTAAATCAAATATCAGAGTAACGTGGCCTTGTTTGTGTCAACAAAGGCAGTGATACAGACAGATATTGTGTGAGACTGAATGGTTATACACAACATGCCCGCCAGGCACAGCATCCGCGGACAGGTCCGCTGAACTTTGCGTGACCCCTGATGAATCTCACACTGACTGCACACACCAACCTTGCCTCAGGCTCCACTGGTTCAACCGTTTTGGGTTCATCTGTCTGCGGTTCAGAGAAATCCAGAGCCCGCTTGGTTTCTTTCTTCTGGAGGAACTTCAGAGACAGTTTACTCCTTTTGACGGGGCTCCCGTGTGCGGCCACAACACTCTCACCCTGCAGGCCCGGCATCTTTTTCTCCGTTAACTTACCCCGAGGGCGACCTTTATCTAGTGAGATACAACAGCGCGCCCCACTGGCAAGAAATGGAAACACAATTTGATTTAAGTAGGCGCCATGAGAGTTCAAATGAAAGTAACTGCGCACTAAAGTAATACTGCGTAGTTATGTAACTACAGCTAAAGTAGTTGGATTAAGTACGTGTAGACAGCTTTGGTTTACTAAACACAACCCAGTTACCGACTGAACGACGCATTATATAACATGTTAGCTGGCTAACGCTAATTTACTGCTGTTCGTTTTCATTGCCGCCTTCGGCGTTTGAAAAAAGAGCCGTTAACCGCAGCAACGCTTGTTTTTAGCGTAACAAAGTGTCTGTGACGCAGTAAAGAGCGCACAATAAACCCGTGTTGTTGAGTACTTTGCGGACAACATCGACTAAACTGGGTCAAAACGGCGCGGCGGAGAAGTGGGAGGAGAAAACAGGCAACACGCCGTTTCAGCAGTTCACTTAAAGAAAACTAACTCTCTAAATCCCGACAGCGGTCTTTGCTCTTACCTGAACGAGTCATTCCAAACTGAAGTTTAGTGTTAAATTTCATGGCATATCCAGACTAACAGTCATTTACTGAGTATTTGACGATTCACACGGTGCAGGAGAAGTTGGCGCTTTTTCCTGCTTGAAGACCCGCTGGCTGCTACACCGCCGGTGAAGCGCAAACACGACATCAAAACCTCCGCTAAAACATCTCCGAATAACGGTCACCCCTGACATCAAACGTCTTTCATACGATAACACAAAACCTGTATATACGTAAAGACTTCCGTAAAATGATATAACCAGAGAGACTTTAAATACCACATGTCAGGCTTACGTAAAGTCCTCTATTTAATTTAGGCCCCTTTGGACAATTTCAGAAGCCATTTTTGTAGTCCTTTTTAATAGTGCGTCAAGTTAGAGCGAATAACACCGACAGTGGCTGTTTAAATCCTTCCTTCAAAATAAAAATAAACAATTAGTTGAAAGTGAATCCTGCATGTAATCTCTAAATTACTCTTTAATAAAGAGAAACAAAAAAGGAAGTCAATTAGTACTTTTGTAGTTTACCTTAAGTTAATGTAGCCATGCAACTATTGAAAAATAGGCTTTAGGATTAAAAGTATACTTAAAATCTTAAGTAAATAAATTGAATAATTGATTTGTCAGCAAACAAGGGGCACGTGCACTTTTCATCTTATTTTGTTTTCATAATTTTTAAAAATGTTTTGACAATTCAATCTATTTAAATACACCTGTAGATAATGTAGATAAACTACACTGTAATGACTTTTTTGAACCACACTTCGTGGTCTTAGAGTGCTCTATATTTCATGAGCTTTTCGGCTTTTATTTTGAATATGGTAAACGGAAGTATAATATTCAATCTGACTTGACAATTGTCCCTTCTTGCAAAACACAACCTGAAAAAAAGGGGTTTAGATATTTTATATTAACGATTATCGTTGCAGATTTTCCCCACAACATACTTTAGAGGGACAGGTCCTGCTCTTAAATACACGAATGAAAACGTCACTGTTGATAGTTATTCACGGTAGTTACGGGCAGTGACCACCTGTTACCGGCAGGGGGCGACATCATCCATGGGAATGGAGGTCGGACTGTCCAGCATCATTCTCACTTCCACTGGAGCATCTCCTCCTCTGACAGTCAGCAGAGGCTATCCTTCCACGGATTTAACGGTAAGATGCTATTTACGATTTTGAAGGTTTCTGCTTGAATAGATAAACCGGAGTCTTCCTGAAAAGCCTCGTCGCGGGAGTAGCCTATTTAATCCCCGTTTCGACGTATTTGCATCAGTTGTAGCGTGGTGATTTTAACGGGGCTACAGAGTGTTGCTGCTGGCGTGTGTTTTCACCGTGCGGACTGGGTCGCAGCACCTGAATGCAGCGCAAAAATAGGAAATGACAGGTGTGTCGTTTCTCCCTTGCATACAGCAAGTATAGGCATTTGTCAATAAGACGGGATGTATGCAGGACGCTGCTGCTGCTGCTGCTGCCGCTGCCGCTGCTGCAGCAGAGTGGCTGCTTGGTCAGCAGCAAAGATGTATCGATGGACATGAGCTACTGTGCCTCAGCTTCCTGAATCCACTCTATATTTATTTTCTGGCATGGTGATCAAGTCATTTTGCGGCAGGGATGCTGATACAGTAGTGGATGGGAGTAGTTTGGTGGTACGGTACTTCCTGTGGGGGGTTTGTAACCTCCCCAGTTGTGGCAGTGATGGAGTTCCAGGAGGCAGTCAGCATCAACCAGCCTCAGCTATCTTTGCAATCTCCAGTTCTGGGTTGGCTTTAACAGTAAGTCTCTGTGCCAGAATCTCATGCCTCATTTAAATCGCGTTGAAATTATCTTTCATCTGCGCATATGATGTTTAATAATTGCCTCATGAAAGAGATTTCATTATAGATGTAACAACCAGCAGGTGATTTATTCAGATTTAGCAGGGCAGGCTGGTGGGGAGGTGTTATGTTCTCTCATCTCACATATAAAGCCTAACCAGGAGATGCATTATAAAGAGGGATTACTGCCTTTCACTTCAATCATCACCTCCTGATAACATCATTTTCTGTAGGAGAGGGGTTTTTTTTTGCCTTTACAGGTAGATCCTGCCACCCTTATCCTAAGCTCTATACTACACAGTGAAATCAACACAAGGCCTTGTTTTTGATTGGCTATACACACTCTGGTGGAATACACACTGGATGCAACAGTATTGTTGGACACTGAAGAAGGTCACTGGAGGAGTGGAATTACTTTTTTTTGCCATTTTCACAAGACATGAACTAATTCAATGATAAACAAGAGGGAATAGGGAGATATCACCACATATTGGGCGACCCCACAAGAATTTAACCCCTAACCTGTGGTAGTAATGAGGACCATTCTCCATGCACTGAGCAATGGAATTGAGCTTCATCAAGGCAGGCTTTGTCCCAGGAGGCGCAGAGCTCTCACAGCCGGAGCAGCAGAGGTTGGAGGTGTGGCAACTCGAAGCCCTGGCCTGTGACATGAAACACCCCATCTCCAGCCTCCACCCACCTCCTCTCACGGGAAAGGGTAACACTGGAGGGAAAATGAAAGCATGTTGAGCGACAGGCAATGGTGCACTCCAAGAATGAGAGGCATGTCTTCAAAGTCTACTTCAGTTTACCTCTTAACAAACTCCTCTGGACCCTCTGTATATGCAGGTTTTTCCCCCCGTCTTTGATGCCTATTTTTGCTGGCAAACACAGATTGCATCGGTTACTCTCACACAAATAGCTATGTTCATTATCAATGATTTTTTGAATGGATTATAGATTCAAGGAAAAGTTCAACACTTTGGAAACAGTGCTTATAGTTTGAGAAGATTGATACCACTGTCATACCTGTAGACAGAAAACTGTACCAGAGTAATAATTCACTGGGACCTCTCTGGAGTCTCTGCTTTACAAACAGTATATAACTAATTAATAATTAATTAATGAGCTTTAGCCATGCTGAGTGACAGAATGTTACATTTGACAGATCCAGGCTAGCAGTTTCCCCTTGTTTCCAGTCTTTGTGCTAAGCTAGGTTAGCCAGCTCCCAGCTGCAGTTCCACGCAGGTATGATATCTGTCCTCTCATCGAGCTCAAGAAAGCAAATACACACACACTTCACAAAATGTTGGAGTTTCCCTGTAATCATTTAATCTCCCAGAGCCCAAAACTGAACACTATCTAATTTAGAAGGAATTCAAACAGAAACACGCAGCAAAGCATTTGAGAAGCTGAGAGCTATTTTTGCTCAGTAAATAACTTTGAATGGTTAATTGATTATCAAAATGGTTGAAAAGTCTTCCATCTAACGGCCAGTTGACTAGAATAAAATGAGGTAATGCCTAAATGTGAGCCTCCATCACAGGCTATGGGCTCATCATGCAAACGGGAGAGATTTGTCCTTATCAGATTGTTTGATGTGAAGGACTTCTAGGGGCCTAAAGAGGTGAACATATTCACTTCACAAGAAAAAAGAAGAAAATGGAACAGCTGTGATTCTTCTTTAAAAATCATAGAGGCTGTTGTTGCTTTGCTCCACCGTCAGCTAGTTTATTTATTTTCACTGAGAGTCACGGCAGACATCTCACACAGGCTCTGTTCTGTAGTTTTGCATGTCTGTGTGTGTGGTGTGTGTGTGTGCGAGAGAGAGAGAGAGAGAGAGAGAGAGAGAGAGAGAGAGAGAGAGAGAGTGTGTGTGAAGGGGGGGGTTAATGAGATCCTTTATGATTGTATGCATGTGTGCATAACTTGGCATGCATACATCAGATCAGATCAGATATCAGGCTACACACAGCCTCTCTCTCTCCGTCTTTCTGCATAGTTTAAAGCATCTGAGCAACTCCCATCTGATGCATGCTGAGGAGGTGGGTGTATCCAGCCGAGCCGCTCTGATGTTAGGAAGCTGTAACTCTTCCATCCTACTCAGTCTGCTCTCTACTCTAGCTGCTCTCCCGTTTCAGTCAGTCTGTCTGCCCTCTAGCGTAGTATTCTGCTTTCACTCACCACTATTCATCACCATCTAGGATACATTTACACAAGCTCACACAGGTAGACAGAGCGCTGTCATAGTGGACTGAAGCGCGCGCGTGTTTGGGCTGAAAGACACGTTACCTTGGAAAGAGCTAGAAAGTGAGGATCAGTAGCAGTGCTGTTGAAGCTGAAGTTTTCTCCCCACTACGTTTTTTGTCCCAGAGGATATCACACGCAGCTGCAGAGGTAAGGGAAGATTAGATGTGGTGTGCACTTTTTATCTTTCTCTTTATTTGACTGTTTTGCTCTATTTCTTCCTTTCTCAGCTGTTTATTTAGTTCATTTCTCATGCTTTGTGTCTCTCCTCTCCTGCACTGTTTTCTTAAATGTCCGTTATTGATTTATCATATCCATTCATTCTTTTTGCTGTATCTTTTTTCATTTGTATTATTTTTACAGTTTATTTACTACTATCCGGTGCTCTGCTTTTTCCATTTTCCCTTCTCTCTTTATCCCAGTGCAGTTCATTTTAATGGCAGTCTTCTGGCACATTTTCAAACCAGCCTTTATATAGAATTCCACCCATGGTGTGATTGTTTTTGTTTTTTTGCATCTTTACCTCTTTCTCTCTCTTCATGATGTGGTTGACATTTTTTTTCCCCCTGAGCTTTGAGATCTTCTGCATCTCTGTGGTAATCAGATGCTGAAAGCGAGGAATGCACGTACATATTTGTGCACTTATTCCTCTCCCTCTTTCTGCCTGTTTGTCTTTTACATCTCTATACCAGTTGATCCCTTCTCTGAAGCATTCTGTTAGCTGAGCCAGGTTTCAGTAAAATTCCCTCCTGGCCTGACTAATGTCTTTCAGCTGGAGCTCAACACATGCACATATGCATACAGTTACAATACACACATACTGTAGAAAGTACCCTAACCAGTGGATGGAACAGAGAAGAAACCGCAAGCGATGGTTGTTATTTAGAGTGATCAAATATGCAACTTTTGCATGGCTGCTTCTTAGCGATCTGCATGCATTCTCTCTGCATCTTTGCTTCGTTCGCTGTCCCTCCTTTTCTACCGCTCTCTTTCTCTAATGCAAAACCTCCCCGTCTCTCTCACTCTCTCTGCTCTTTTCTGGTTTTCATGTATTCACTGTTAGTCTTGGTCACTGCAGACTCTGCTCGCCTGCCACAGAGCATTGGCCATGGTTGGTTGGCTAACCGCAGCTACACAGCATTAAAAAGGCAAAGCGATGTTGTTACATGAGGCATGTTTACAGGGTGTCACATTGTGTGTGTGCGTGTGTGTTTTATGCTCCATTCAGTGACATTAAGATCTCTCTATCTATGCTCGGGTTAAAGGGCACACACACAAACACGCGCGCTGTCCTTCGAGATATGACTGACCCACGTTAGTGTACATTACCCCGCTGTGTGCGTGTGTGTGTGTGTGTGTTTATGTTTGTATGTGTGTCCATGTGATTTCCTTGGAGGTGCAGAGAGGTGAGTCATACCAGCTCACATGCTGGTGGCTGCTAGAATCATTCATTGTAACAACGCCATGATGTGTGATTTGCAAATAGACACTGTCTGATAGGACCGTGTATCTGTGAAATGTCAACCTTTCAGGGAATGAAAACAAGCATTTTTTTTTAGCTCACCACCCATAAATCTTTTAGGTTATCCAGAGAGAACAGAGAGGGTTTTCTAAACCCAAGTCTCATAGAATTTGCTGAGAGAGAGAGAGAGAGAGAGAGAGAGAGAGAGAGAGAGAGAGAGAGAGAGAGAGAGAGAGAGAGACAGAGAGATAGACAGACAGACAGACAGACAGACAGACAGACAGACAGACAGACTGTACCGCCATCATCAGGTCAAGATTTGTATTTGCCGTATGAACAAATAGAAAAACAGCAAAACTAGTGACATTCCCATCTGCCTCATAAGCGCTTAGCACTAATGTTGAATGAAAGCAAATGTTAGTACACCAGCTAACATGTTATGCTGGTGAATATAGTAAACATTATACCTGCTAAACGTTAGCATGCATCTCTGTTCAAATGGCCAACTTAAGGAAAAGCAAAAATGGACAGATTTCTCTGAGGTGAACTAAAAGTCATGAATAGTAAAGTAGCCCACTTTAGTCCTGCAGTGGAAGCCAGACCATTAGGGACCAAGCCTTAGGTAGAACTGTATAGGAAAGGCTTAGCAGTTTAATCTGATGGAAAGTGTATTGAAGCACACAATCACACACACAATGGGCCCACCCAGAATCTGTAGCCACTCCAGTGAGCATCTTGGGATGGCTGCTGTTATGCAGAACAAAGCAGAACACTTGCTTCACTCTGGACAACTAAACATACACACAGTAAGTTTGTGTGGCAGCCATGATGGTAATTATTCTAATTTGTTATTCTAAAGATAGCTGTTGGCTAAGAAACAACACAGCACAAACCACATGGCACGATTCCTTCACACAGCCATCGTAGTAATGTGTGTGTCTGCTGTGTGTAGAGCAGTGTGTTGCAGGTTATTTTCTCACTAAGCTCAGATGGTCAGTAACGTGCATGGTTTGTGTGTGTGTGTGTGTGTGTGTGTGTGTGTGTGTGTGTGTGTGTGTGTGTGTGTGTGCGTTGGCTGTTGTTAGTCGATGCCAGTCTGTGCTCTGTCTCGACTGGCCGAACGCCCGGTGCTCCCATGTGGTTCATATTCTCCAGACTTTCACATCCACTGACTCCTCCTAAGGCTCCTCTGAACCTGTAAATGCCTTTGTTGGCCCACACAGCGTGAGTGTGTTTGTGCACAAATGTGTGTGCTAAGTTGATTGCTTAAAGGTATAGAAGGTGTTCGGTTCCTTACCGAACCAAATAATCCACACGAAGGACAAAACAAAGCTAGAAAAGAATGGCTCTGCGAGGGTGTGTGAGAGCCTTTAAGATCTCTTCCTGGCATGTGTGCTTGAGATTGGGCCATGTAGGGCGACACTGGGTTGGATTTTGTATTGTTTCATCTCCACAGATAGATGTTCTTTCATCGAACAAGTGGCAGAGCCTGGGCTGAGGAGCTTTAGGGCTTCTTAGCTGTGCCATGGGAGAGAGAGCGACTCCCTAAACTCTCTCGCTCTGTCAGTCAAAAACCCCACGCTGGGAACACACACAGATACATGAGCGCCAGGAGCCGGCACGCTCGCACTCACATACACACCAGCTGAGCGAATGCAGAGGAATGGCACTACTAATCTCATTCTCTGTTGACACACTGTTCTTCAGATGTGCCACACTTTCACAGCTCTCTCCCTCACCGTGCTGGTATCCTAAAGCTAGAGGTATTCCTTCCTCTCAGTGTCAGCAGAAGGGTGAGTTCACACTGGGCAAATGGTGCGTGTGTGTGTATTTTGTGCCCGCATAACATCTGCTCTGCAAACCACAGCTTCCCACATACTGCACAACTTTAAAGAAGAGTGGGACTTTGCAGAAGTTCAGATAAAGTGGCTCAGTGGACCTTGGGTGGTTTCTTGGGGTTGAATAGTGAGAGGAGAAATTTACTTAAGTAATCTGATTCAGTGGATTAGCCAACACTGTGGAATTCATTCATATTACATTTACTTCAATTCGGTGTTAATTTACCAAGGAAGATTGAAGATGAAGAGACGTGTGCATCTGGAGAAAATGTTGAAAACTTTTTTTTTTTTTTACCTCTTCCAAAAATGAAGAGTCTGTAGACATCAGCACTTTGGCCCCTGACAGTTCATGAGTTTGTTGTGTCTGAGGTTGATCCAGCACATTTTTTGGATAGTAGCCAGCCAGCATTGAAGTCATTGCCATGGTAGGCAGATTTCTTTCTTTTGCCCTGAAAGCACATTTTGTGTTTAAAGGAATGTCAGCTGGCTTAGATCTGAACACAGCATAATCTTACAGACCCTGAACCCATTTGAACTGTCTGTTTGGTTTCGTTGGCAAACCATTTTGAGTCACTGTGATTCAAATAAACAACTGACACATCACAACTCAAGGACATATCTTGTCCATGGTGTTAAACTACTACTGTGTAGGTTGAGATTGACTTCCTGTCATTCTAGAGAGTTAACTGCTCCTTTGTGGTGTCATACACATACGCTGTTCATTCCTGTTGTTTCAGTGGCCAGAAAAGAGCAAGACAAAAGAAGCTGACTTCTGCAGGTGAGCTGATTTGTGCTGGTTAGGCTCTTGTGCAGGCACAGGCTGTGGTTTTATTGAAACTAATGACACACATAGTGAGCTTTTATTGAGTCTAATTTGATGTACTGGACACTGATGAGAAAGGATACAAATGTATTTTTTTTTCATGATCAGCCAAAGTCCATCAGCCAAGGATTCTTCAAAGCAGAGTTTCTCCTATTTTTTTTATTAGTGATGGAGGAGATGCACCGTAGGTAACATCCTTCTCTCTGTTGTGTATTGACAGATCATCCTTTTAATATTTCTTGTGTGAAATCTTTATCCGATTCTTCTTTCACCTCTTTGTCAGAACAATGCCTGTGGCTCCCACTGAGATCTGATTTTTTTTCCAACTTGAATTTTAGCAAAGGAGTAAGACCGTCATCAAATGCCTCAAAGGTTAGCGGTATATAATAGCTTCTTGTGATGTGTCAGATGTATCAGTCCATTCTTTAGAAAACAGCAGGTTATGTTGTGCCTAGATTAGCATTGTTACCGAGCTCAACAATAGTACGTGTGTTTTGAGTTTCCATGGTGGATGCATGAGTGGGTGCATTTGGCTGGACAAGGGTCACTGAGGTGGGCTGCAGGTCATCGCTGAGGAGAACTATGGAGATCAGAGGAGCAATACAAACTGTAAGATTTGCCCTTGTTCTTTGGCTTCTGGTTGCGGGGAGGGGGGCACGAGTCTTGTATTTACTTTCTTATCAGTGGTTTTGCATGCTTAGGCCATAAACAATTCACTGAGTAGAATTTACAGCACTGCCAAACATTTTTCACCAAGGACGTACTCATCTCTGTGATTACATTGGTATTGCATCATTAAGCTGTTACTTGCCGTCCTTGTAAAAAGGTTTAAAATATTAACAGAATGGAAATAGAGCGATTAAAACCATTAAAACAGTTGCTATTGGTAGCAAACTCAAAGCTCAGATTATTCTTAAATGCAACAAAAAGAAAGACTTTAGAGATGATTTCAAAACATTCCCAAAACTGTTATGAGGTGATATCATAACTAAATATAGCCAGGCATCATCTACAGTATCTTTTTATGCAGCTTTTTATGTTTAACTGTTCGTATTTGTGATCTGCATTCTGTGGCCCTTACAGGATAA
The DNA here is from genome assembly GCA_023373845.1 of Nibea coibor. NCBI lineage: Eukaryota > Metazoa > Chordata > Actinopteri > Sciaenidae > Nibea > Nibea coibor. The sequence goes on along the minus strand of CM041718.1, from coordinate 6,655,590 downwards.
GGGTCAGGATCCAGTGTCATGGGAGTTATGATCAGAGCTATGATTAATATGATTTTCTGGTAAAATTTAAACTAAGGACCGGCACTGCAGCTCAACCTCAAAAGTAAAAAGTAAAGTACTACATCCGGACATTTCTCAAGGAGCGACGCTAAGGAACAATGGCGGGGTCCATCCTTACATTGTTTCCCCATGTTGTATCCTCACCACTGCTCTTTAATGGGTTCCTGGCATTGACAGGCAGGAAAAAACAGAGTCTGTGCAGAGAGGAGTTGAGAGCGCGGAGGGCAACATGTGACTTCCTCAGTGGAACCTTCAGCGTTAAATTCTGTGCTGTAATTGGCTGGCTGCGGGAGGCAGGAACTTCCTGCTCGAGTGTTGTTGAAAGTGACCACTCCCTGCGCAAAGTCAAAGACTTACTGAGTGTGTGGATGCATGTTTGTGGGAGGCTGTTGTGTGTTTTGAACTTGAAATAACCTTTGACTTTGTGAGTGTATATTTGAATACTGAAGATGCTTGTGGGTGTATAAATATAATGAATGTAGATACAGTGCGATGTTCTTCTTGTGAAGGTTGTGGGAGTTTTATCTTCCCAGCAGAATACTTGAGCGCTACTTTTAACCTAAATATGGCATAATTCACTCACTGAAACTTATTGTATATCTAATATACTTTTATTGCAGTGCAGAGTTTGCAATAAAGTATATTTCTTATCACCTTACTGCTTTGTCTGCAAACACTGCTTCTCCCACTGTTGTTACCGGTCCCACTTTGACCTCAACATCCACCTGCAGGGTCTGATTATACATTTCCCAAGAGGTTTATTATCGTCACTCGTCAGTCTCTATTGTACTGCTTAATGTACGCGTATGGAGGGGAGACAAGAAAAGAGCCAAGACCTCAATTATCAACACCATACACACACACACACACACACATTAAAAGTCTGTTCCACGTGAGCTCTCTGACTGAATTGCACAAAAACTCATACAAACCTACACACATACTGACTGTGGTGTACTCTCTGCAGTGCCTCCTGCTGTTCTTGCTGACAGCACAAGTGACAAGCAGGGATTGTGGTTAAACCACAACTATGTGAGAGTACAGAGAGCTGTGTTTGTCACTGTGGCTGCTGGACAATAGAGGAAAGTCTGAGGGATCTGACGGTTATATTAAACCAAGTCAGAGGTTGAAAATCTTGCAAAATCTTGATTGGTGTTGAAAATATATTTTTGCCTCCTCGGAGATAGAGAGATAGACTGAATTTCCTACATTTGGTCACAGTTAAGACCCTTTAACAGGCGGACCAAAAGTGAAAGAGTGGAGGAGATATATGGGGACTGAAACTTTTCTGTTAACAGATTAGTCTGAAGTGAAAATTGTTATTTTCAAGCAAAAAAAAAACAAATAGTTGATGGTTCCAGCTTCTAAAATGTGATAATTTGCTGCTTTTCTCTGTTTTATCATTATAAACTGAATGTCTTTGGGGTTTGGGGAGTTGGATGGATGAAAACATTTAAACACATCGTGTTACTATTGGGAAATTATGATGGGTTTCACAGTTAATCAATCAATTGATAGGGTAATTGGCAGATTAAGTGATAATGAAAATAATTGAAAGTTGCAGCCCTAACATATATAAAAGGTAGTCAACTCCATGACCCATATCTGATGTATTCCAGTGGTAAGCATTTTAAATGCTCAAGGCAAATTGCATGGCTCGACAGTGACAAACAAACAGAACTCACATGCTGAACACAGAATCGACTCTGCCAGCAACCCCAAAGCAGACACGGCCAGTATCATCCTGGAGCAGAGCTGCAGTGCCAGCAGACTCATGTATCCTCACGGCTATAAGAGAAACAGCAGCAGCAGCAGTGTAGAAATGCAGATGTAGACATGTTGATGTGTGTGTGTGTGTGTGTGTGTGTGTAAGGATTTCACAGTTCACAGTTTTACAGTTTTCACTGCATTTCTTTTTCTTCCTCTCAGAATATATTTAGGCTCAAACAGCACTCATTTAAAAGTCGTTTGTGATCATGTGAGCTGATGCTGCTTTAGATGTTGCTGTATTTATTCCTCATATGTGCAAGTTGCTTTTTCTTCAAACTGTATTTGAGTAATGTTTCATTCTTGTTTATGGGCCTCAAGGCACCAGTGAGTACTAAATAATGGTTTTCATGTCTGTCTCTTACACCGAAACCCCCCAACCTTATTCTCAGGACAATCTCAACACATGCTTCCTCGATCCGACAACTCATTTTTTCTAATGAAAGTTTTATGTCTCCCATCTGCAAGCCAAAGAGAAAATCAGCTTGATGGCACGCTCTCTCTTCTCCATCCTCCGTCTTTATCTCTCTTTCACTCACAACACACACACACACACACACACACACACACACACACACACACACACACACACACACACACACACACACACACACACACACACACACCTATTGTTTCTAAGGTAGTTCTTCCTTTCCCGCGCACACATTTCGGGTGATGGAAGTAAAGCAGAGCAGAAGAGAAGCAGAGATGAAACAGAGATGAAAAGGGAGAGAAAAAAGACAAGATGACTGAAAATGAGTTGATGGGAGGGAGAAGATTTTTTCACTCTAAGAAAGTACATTTGTGTGTGTGTGTGTGCATCTTTCAAACTAACTGTGGTGTAATAGCTTGCACTAATGGCTTGCATGAAGCTCAGGAATGTAGATCAATAGATGAATGCCTCACAGGTGCATATGTCTGTCTGTGTGCTGCGGTGTGTGTAAATATCCAGTGTTACACGCACATACACACACACACACACACACAGCTGCTTGTAAGCTACTATGTTATGAGCTTTCAGAGGTGTGTTGTGTGTGTGCTTGTCTCAGCTAGAACCTCGCATGTGTGAGTTGCTGAGTGTTTGGCCTCAGTGGAGCTGCTGCCTGACTGGGATTTAATGAGCCCTGAACCCTGTCTGCTCCTCCACCTGTGAGTGTGTGTGTTTGCGCATTTCAGTTCCTCACAGCTTCTTGTTGGAGCTGCTAAAACACTCATTTCTCACCAGGGACCAGACGCACACTTTTGTCTGTGTGTGTGTGCGTGTTTGCCAGTGTTTTCTATTGTTATGTACATCCACAGTTGTGGTCAATAGTGTTCCTAGTGCTGAATGCTCAGTAAACCAATATTGGAGCTAACAAATGCAAGTTTGCCAGACAGGTAGAGTTCATTTAATAATGTAACAACAAAAATATGTCTAGCTAGAAAAGACTTGCAAAAAATAAGACCATTAAAACGTGTCCATATACCAGGTGCATCAATGAAAAAGTGTGTTAAATACATTTATGTGGCATAAATGCCTAAAAAAATGCTGGAAACTGTTAATAGGATCCAAATATTAGTTTAAAAAAAAAAAAAGCGGTATATGGGGGGGAACACTTTTATTTGGTGACAGGCAGGCGGGATCAGGCAAACGAACACAGCAGCCTTGGCAGGCAGAACATACATAGCTGGCAGGCATCAGGTGAGATGCTGGGAAAGAAACAGAAATCGCTTAAAATTAAAGGCAAATTAGACTGGCAATACCTGAAAAGCAATCTACACATTAAATGTGTCCTAATTCAGTAGCTTCTTCCACTGGAGTGTGCATCTCAAGAGTTACATCAAATGGGTTTGACAAGGCTGTCCCCATCTAAGTGAATTTGAGAATTCTGGCCTGGGATGCATCCTTTGCAGCCCCCAGTGTCCCCAAATCCACTATGCATCTTTTGAAGGAGGCAGCCCCTGACTACTTGGTACTCAACTACAGGGACTCCAAAATGAGTCAGATATATGGGGAGGGAGCGAGGGGAGGCGCAGGTGTCGCTGGGACACAATCAGTGTAGATTGCAGCACTTGAACTGGCACACCCACCATGAATGACGCCAATCAGCAGGATTGTAATATCAAGGAGGCCTCTTCCGACTTTAAATCAAGGCCTGGTGCTTGAAATCGTTCTTCATGTTGAAATCTAGTTCCTAAACTGTCACAAATCTGCTTTTTAAAAAAAATGTTTTTTAGTCTTCGACCGTACAACAAATCAATGCAAAGGGAATGAATGGTACATTTAAAGATCCCTTTATAGTGATTAGGACTGGCTGCGAGTTAAACTATTTTAAGACATCTAGTTATAGTTGTCTGTAGTGTATATTATTATTCTAACGGTGGCAGAACATGGCTGCTCATGGGCTCTGTAGTTCCTACAACACATTTAGCACAGAACTTTCTTCACATTTTTTTTGATTTATTAGTAATAGTTATTACTGTTGGACAGCAGCATGATAACGAGGCAAATAATTTAATCGAATCATGAATAAAACTTTATTTTCATCCGATCAAGTGTGCATATGTGTTCATACTTTACTTGCCTCACAATGACGCTTGTACGGTCTTGAGTGTGGTTATGATAAATAAATGATAAGAATAAAATTCAAATATAATGTAAAAATTGTGAGAGAAAATACATACTGCGTGACTTCCCATCCTATCTACCTCCATCGTCGGCTGGCCCCTGCAGCTCCAGAACTTGCTGACATGGTGCCATTATCTCCCTGTACCCCTGTTCTCCCTGGTAACTAAAATCCACAGACAGCACTCCATGTCGGCCAATCAGATAACAGATAGCCGCTGATTTCAAGTCAGTGCTGCATGCCTTTCATCCTGCTGCTAGAAAGCATTTTGCTAGACGCATAGGACTCACAGAGTGTTTACTGTACACATTATGTGAGGAATGGAAGACGAAGACACAGGAAGAAGGTACAGAGGGATGATCGTGTGATCTGAAGAAATGAATGAAGAGAGGGGGGAGTGAATTAGGAAGAAGATAGATGAAAGCAGGGTTTGCATTTCCATTGAGTAGGACAGAAGGAGGGAGGGATTATGGGAGGGGGGGGGAGATAGAAACCTTCTGTCAGCTCACCTCTCTCATATCAGTTATAGGGAGGCCTGGTAGACACATTAAAGGAATAAAAGGAATGAACGACTAAGAGAAGGAGAGAGAGAATGTCAGCAAAGCATTCCAGCAGCCATGTTTTCCCTTCCTGCCTGTATGTCTGCCTCCCAATCAGATATTCCTATCAGTCAGCAGTGGGTTCCTGAAACACTGAGGCATCTCTTTTTGCATCCTGCACATCACATGCAGAGAGATGGAGGAAGGGAACGTGGGAGAAAGAAAGATTGAGGCTGAAAGGGGGAAGAAGATGAGAAGAGGCAGCAGTGGAAGCGAGTGAGAGGACAAAATCTGTATCCCTGATAGATTTGACACTAAATGATGGTTTCAGTAGCACCAGTGCACTCACTCTTTGGAGTCTATTTCATAGCACCGCAGTAATTTTTCCTAAGCAACATTAGTGTCGTAATGAAACTCTCGTCCGAGCACAGACCGAGCCTCAAAGCAAATTAGTTTCCTCACCGCTACAACCTCTGGTTGTACCGCACATTTACAATGGACAGAGAAGGCTTTCCTGTTCAAATTAGTCTGCTTGGTCAGCTGTCAGTGTGGATTATTTTAACCATCAAGTAGAATAAATGTTGCAGGTTTTTCGTGGCAAGGGTAGAGACGCACTGACAGCTTGCAGTTTCATAGTGCATACAGAAAGTACAAACTCAGTGCAGGACATGCTCTCAACAGATTTAGTATAAAATCAATACCTAACTCTGAATGCCGTTGGGTTGCAGCCCCGGTGGAATGTGCAATAAGTGAACAGTAATATAGGTAAGTCAGGAGTACTGTAAATGAAATTTAGATGTCAGCATTTCAAGACAGTGCAATTGCAAAGTTTTAATGATTTGGGGGCTTTGTGTCTTGTCTTGGCTGGATTTAGTTGCTTGCACGTTTCTGAATCAATACCTTTACATTTGTTTTATTTCATTCCATTTTACTCTTACATTCGTTTTTTTAATTAAAGCAACATTGCCATCCCAGGAGACGGGCTTAATCTCCAGGGACGTTGCTTACCTCATCATGGTCCAGACTGAAATATGAACTGCTAGAAAATCTTATACAGATTCTTCTGAAGCTGACAGCAGGCCAAATTTTTTCACTTAAAAGGTGTAAGTAGAAGAAACATTGATTTGATGAACGAGCGCACCATTTTGTGAGAGATTGAGATTCATGGTTAGATGGACTGACTTCGGTGAGCCCTAGACTTTTCCTTTAAGTGCCACCATTGGGTTAACATTTGTGGTTTTTATGGCATTTCAGTTATTTGTCCCCCTCAGGATAATTTGTTGTAAACTGTTGATCTTCTAACTTTTCCTACCACATCAACAATTTAATGTGTCATACTTTGCTTGATACTGTAAAACTAATGACATTCCCGTCAGTCAGCTGTATTTTAGGTTTAGTGCATCAGCATGTTAGCATTGCTATTGTGATTATGTTAGCATGCTGACATTAGCATTTAGGTCACAAAGCACAGCTGTGCAGCCTCAGATAGGCGCTATAGTGTGACTGTAGACTTGTCTCAAATGTATTGGACAATGACAGAGTTCTGTTGTGTTGGCTCTGTACTCCATTACATTTAAAGATAATTACTTTGAGGTCAACCTTTAGTTTTAATTTGAGGGTTTAGATTCATATATGGGTCAAAAAAGCCCACAAAGACACCAGCAGAACATGGTGAAAAGGGAAAAATCAGCCATTTTCTCCTTTTGAATCCACTGATTTCAGAGCCCAAACAATGCAAAATGTCACTATCCACACAGACACGCTGTATATGGTGTCTGTGAAAAGAAAAACTTAAAAAAAAAAAAAGTTAAAACCAATAATAATGGCTGTCCAACAGGCCTGACATCACTCTTTGTTCCTGCTGTGTGGTCATGCCATCTCCCAGTAGATAGCTAAAGCCGGCACATGCTCTGCCAGTCTGCATCGCAGCACAAACACTAACCAACAGTGACCCACTGACGCTTTGGGTTTTTTTGTGTGTCACGATGCCACTGCTATGCGTTGTGTGCAGCTGACTAAGCCGCTTCAGACCTTTCTATGCAATGCGGCAATTTGGCCACAACCCAGAGTCCCAGATTTGTGCTAAAACCATTTCAGTTAGGACGGCTGTGCCTACTGTGGTTTAATATGGAGAGAGATAACTAGCTTGAGTAACAAACCCAATTTGTCTCCAGGATCAAACAGATGGGATGGGTAATGCTTAGTATGTCTGTTTGGTCCAGTCCTGCCGTCTCTTTATCCGATTGCCTTGCTGTTTTGCATACTTATCTGGCACATCGTCGTAGATGGCCGTCTGTTTATTTATTGTAAAAAGATGCAGACTTTCTAGACAACCTGCACAAATGTCTTTATCTGCTGCTTGATTTATGGTTAGGTTGCGTCTTATGTATAAGGTGCATGTACAGTATGTGTGTGTTTGTGTTTCTTCTTTATTGACATGGTGCTCTCCCTCATCCTCCCTCTGAGCTTTAAAACCACACACACACACACGGATGGAGAGAGGTCTGCAGAAAAAAAGATTTTTCTCTCTTCCTGGCTCTTTGGTTATTTTTATCCCGAATGCTTGTAAGCTATGTGTCTTCCTTTTTGCGTACCTCTATCCCTCAGTGACTTCTCTTTTCCTCACTCTTCCTTTCAAATCTTCTTTCTGTTCTCTCTCCTGCTCCCTCCCTCTTTCTATCCATTCATCACGGCTGTGTGAGAGTTAGGCTGCAAGAGAAGAAATAAAAGACACCAGAGTGGGGTTTTCATCGTAGACACGCATGTAGGGTACACACTCTTCTCCTAATGTAGCGTGTGTATTGAACTGAATGCATGTGTTGCATTTTTGTTTCATTCTTGCATTCAGCCAGTGTTTTAAGCAGTTGAAGCAAATGAAGTTCCGAAAATGAGAGCATGAATGTTCATTGGATTTGCCTAAATGGGAAGAATTTCTAAATGTAAACATGCGTCATTCATCAAATTCAGAACCATTTCTGTCATTGTGAGTGTGTATATTTGTGTGTGTCTGTGTGTGTGCGAGAGAGAGAGAATGCCTTAAAAATAACAAGGATAAGTCCGTTACCAAGAAACCGTGACAGTGCATTTTAGATTTAGAAGAGTGTGTGTGTGTGTGTGTGTGTGTGTGTGTGTGTGTGTGTCTGTGTGTGTGTGTGGTGGTTGCATACATATTACTGGATGTGTGTAAGAGCACAAACATTTTAGAGCATTAGGATTAGACTAAATTACCCTGTCTACCTTGGTCTATTATTTGTCAAGTCTCATCACCATTTCCCAGAGCCAAAGGTAACATCTGTTAGATTTAGAAGATATTCAGTTTATAATGATGCAAAACAGAAAAAAATTGAGAATCTGGAACACCAGGTTTGTTGTGTTTTTCCTTAATCGATTAATTGATAAGTCGACTTACAGTTTCAACAGCTCTAAATAGCTCTTGTTAGTCAAACTGCCATTTTATGAATTTAAAGTACAAAGCTAATCATTACAGCAGCCACCAATAATGGCCAAAATGCTATTTCTTATTACTGTTAACATTTAAATGCAATGCCGCAATTAATTTGCCTGCTCAATGAGAAAATCCTCTCTGCAGCGTCTTGAAATTGAATGTATTGTTGGTGGATTGAGTGCAGCACTGCTGAGTGGGGCCCTGGCGTTTTCACGCCGAAGCCCAGTTGACTCTTGACATACAGCTCTATGGGGGTGTTTAACATTGTGGTGAATGGAAAGAGGATAAGCTGACAGACAGAAAGAGCCCTTCTTTGATGGGATTAACACAGTGGCAGACAGGGACTAGTGCTTTAGATTGATTAAAGTGTAATCCTGGTGGATAATCATGCCTCCTGGTGTGACATGTGTGGCCAGCACCCTCATTCAGCACCCCCCCCCCCCCCCCCCACGCCTGTCTTACACACATAAACACAAACAAACAGCGTGCTCAGTCACATTCACGCTCCCTGCGCTCTCTCCATCTTCTTCTTTCTTCCCAGCGTCTTATTGTCTTTCCTCAACCATTGCTTCTTTGAAAAGGTCAAGAGGAAGAAGAGACGGCAGAAGATGTGCGATGAACACTCCAGCTGTCATGTCATCTGTCACTCACAGAGCGACACTATGTCCAGAATCACTCCCACACCTCATAATGAACACACAACAACGGTGTGGCAGTTTCTCATTCTAGATGGTCATGAATCACCATGGTTTGGCACCGTCACTGGCAGGTGCATAACTCTGATTTACATATCCACTAAAGGTGAAGCACTGTAGGTTAGCAAAAAACTAGCAAGCATACTATGAAGACCTAATTTTTCCATTCAGCTGTGGGAACTTTAAAGAGCAGTCAGTATCGTGCACAATTTTCAATTTGACAATTAGATTTTGCACATTTTAATAAAATGTGAAGTTAATATGGTGCACCAGTTAGCTAATAAGCTAGTCACCATACTAATAAGCTAGTAAGTATCATTTTTGCAGAGTAATTCTTTAATTATCTACTATTTCTAACATGGTTTTTAATTGCGTAAAGCTCTTCTTATCGTGAACTCTGGTGGACTTTTGCAGCTAGTTTGGCAGTAAAATTCAAATGATTCCAACTCGGTGCCAAGTAAGCATGAAGACTGGTATTTCCTAATTATGGAAGAGTTTGCGCAGCATTGTCTGTGTTATAAATCATGCTTTTTGTGAGGGAATGCTAGTAATGCAGTGATAGTAGTCCTGATTCTCCTAATTAGTTTATTCGGTTCAAAGAAGATTAATCAATGACTTTAGTAATCAATTGTATAATTTATTTAATCGGTAAACAAACCGATGCCGTTTTTTCCCCTATTTTCTTACATTCTAGAAACTTAATGGCACATATGGACAGAGTGAATTGCGTCCAGTTTTCCATTCCTCATTCCCAGATGTGTGATTCATGGGAACACTGTGCATGAGGGGCACTGACAGTATGAAAACTGAGGTCAGCTATTAGTAATTACTCGGGCATTATCATGAGCAGGGAGAAAAGACTCCAAGCCCTGTAGAGACCGTGTGATAGCCTCAAGCATGGGAACTGGCCTGCAGCCCTAAAAAGGAAGAAGGCTATTTATTTTAGATTCATATAACATATTCATGGTCTGGATATATTCAGCTGTGACGCATTCGTCATGTTCTAAGGGAGATTAAAAATGTGATTACGGTGGGTTTTGTGGTGACTGTGTGGTTTAGGTTTGGATATGTGAACACAGTTCACAGCCTATAACATAATATCTTGGGTCTTTTATTCATATTCATCTCTGAACTGTTTATTCTGGCATTTACACTGTGGGTTGGACAAGAAAGAGGCAACAGAAGAAGTTGTAACAAAGTGGCTAGTCAGAGAATAACAAAGAACAACATGTGCATACTGGCAAAAGAGAGAGAGAGAGAAAATCAGCTTTATACAATAATCACACAAACATGCTGGCTGATTTTGCAGAGTAATTCATCGTATTAAGTCCCCTTATTCGTTTTTTATCTCACCTGCACAAGCTGTACAATTCTCTCCCCTCTTTCTTTTTGCTCAAGGATTTCATAATAGCAACTCGAGTGGTGACATCTTATCCTGGCAGACAAAGCAAGGGACAGGAAAAGGAAATCAATTTTGAGAGATATGAGGGGATGCATGGTGGTATGTGTCGAGATGAAGCGGCAGAGATGTGGTTGACCCCGATTCTGCTGCTATTCTCTGCTTGTCAGGGAGGGGAAAAGCCCTCTTTGGGTCATATTTTGCACGGTAACATATGGAGGCTTGTCAGCTTGTTGGTGACATTATGTACCCATATGCTATAATGTTGATGAACTCAGGGAACCAAAGTTGCCTGAGAGGGTTTAGCTGTCTTTTGAATTCTTTTTTTTTTTTTTTTGAAATCATTTGCTGTAAACCCTTCCTGATTTCTTACACTTTCTACTTCATTTCTTTACGTTTTTCCTCTTTCTTTGAATCATCTCCTGAATCTCTTCAGAAACACTGGCCTCACACATAGACAGAGCTCATCTTAAGCCAACTGTACTGCCTGTCTCTGGCCATCTGCTCTCTCAACCTCTCAACAGTGGTCACAACGTTACTCTTTGCTTTCGATGGAGAGGCGATCAGATTAAACTCTTTGACTTTGTTTTTCATCACATCACTCACAGTATGTGGTAGTAAGAGGCAGTTAAGTAACAGATGGCTTTCTCACATAAACATCATGAAAAGAAGGCGAGTGTTTGATTCGAAAAAGACACTTCCCTCAAGGTGATTTTCAGAGAAACATACAACGGAGGGTTTTTATTGGTATCCTGATCACTTGCATCTTATGCTAGAATCACCTCAAGACTTAAACAGCATTAGGGAGTATAGATCAATGGATGGATAGATCAGTGGATGTGTCACATTGCTGTGCCTTGCTGTTGTCAAGATTAGAATTAATCAGGAACTACAACTTTTTATTGCCTGGATGTTATGTGGAACAGAATTTTAATGGCTTCTCAGCCTCCTTTTTTTGGCATCATTTTGCAGGTGTAGCATGTTGTCGGTCACCTTTACTTCAGTGGTTCAGTGTGTAACATTCAGGGGATTCTATTGGCAGAATAAAAGTTTTCATCAGTGTATAATCACCTGAAAATCACTGTGTTTTCTTTTTGTTACCATGCTGCACTTCCATGTTTCTGTAATAGGCCAAAGCGGACAAACAAAATACTTGCTTGGCCACCATAGGTTCTCCTGCAGTGAGGCGTATTCAGTTAGTTGCAATCTGCAATCTCACTGTTAGATGCCACTATGACATTTAAGAAACCGTTCAACATTTTGAATTTCGATTACTGCAAGAGTGAGTTTGCCAGTTCTGTTACTCATGCTTAAACCTGTGTTCATCAACCATATCTGCCAACAAGTACTGGAGCCAGATATGAAGAAATGCTGGAGTAACAAGTAAACTTAAACAACAGACTCTAAGATAATAATTCTGATCTACTGATGATTTTTTAACATTGGGCAGAGCCAGACTAGCTGTTTCCCCCTGCTTCCAGTATTTATGCTAAGCTAAAGCTAATCAGCCACTTGTTCTGTACTTAATGCACAGACATGGGAGTAGTATCAATCAAGCAAGACGGTTTCATGCCTCCTAAAATGTTCAAACATTTCATGAAGAGTTGTCAGGTAATCATATAAGTCCTTCATTACGCAAAAATGCTGAATAATTGAATGTCACGGTCTCTCAAACTTCATTATTTCATACCATTATAATTTAATACCTATGGGTTTTTTTTAAATGGTTGAAGAAAGTAATTGGAAGACATTGCTCTGGGCTATGGGGAGCTGTGATGGACACTTATCATAGTATGACATTTTTATAAGCTTAAACGATTAATCAATTAACTCCTTGCTGTGAACTTGATTAAAATTTGTTTAATATAGTCTCACTGTGAGCTGATATTAAGTAAAAGCTATTTTTGTCTATAACAGTTTATATTTTTGTACCTTAAATTCATAAAATGGCATCATCGTTTTATTTATTTAAATGGTTTTTATTATTATTATTATTATTATTATTATTATTATTATTATTATTATTATTATTATTATTATTATTGCCCCTCATGCTTTGAGATTCAATCTGTGTTGACTTTCCTGCACCCTTCACTTTTTATCTTGACAAGTGTGAAGTTCTAGAAAAGGCACTCAGCACTATGTCCAGTCCTCCCAGGTGTGGGAAACAACCTTATTTTTACTAGGTTGCAAAGATGTAATTTGAAAGTGACTTTTATAACTCTGGCAGGTTGACAGCCAATCTGTGCATTTCCCAGGTTAGTAGTCCAATGCGAAGGGGGGGGCGAGAGAGGAACAGCATGAAGTTGTCACGGTGTTGTGGCCACAGTGGTGAAAGAGAGAAGCAGTAGGCGAAAGAAAGCGAAAAGCAGAGACAGGTTAGAGAAAAGGCCAAGTGTGTACAAAGTCCAGGAGTTAAAATGAAAGAGGCGGCAAACAAGGATGGCTTTATTCCATCTACTGAAGAGAGAGAGAGACGCTGTTATGGTGCTTTGAAGAGCAGGGGAATCCTAGTGAGGTGACCAGTTCCCAGAATCCCTCGTTCTGCCAGTTTCCTGTTTGTGCTTCTTCTTCACCCAGCCTTATGATCATGACCTTACAGCACGTTCTTTCACAAACAGAAAACCATTCAGAATACGCTTCTGTGGTTGTATCTCAGCAGGAGAGCAGTACTAGATCAGGAAATAAGAAAGCTCTGTCCTCCCTCAACAAATGTAACTACTTGAGTTCCAGCAGCCAAGTCACATTGAAGCCATGCTGAAATGACACAAATCACTGTCAGTGAACTATAAAAAGGATTTTTGCTGATTTGAATAATCTTGATCTTTAGTAATACAAAAGATCGCAGAGCAAATAACATTCAAATCAGAAGACGCTCTCAGCTAGCACAGAGGGTTGCCTGAACACAGCCAAGTTTTCACAGACCGTGGCCTGTTCTTTTCCCATTTAAGCGCCTTCTGTAACTGCCTCTTTTCGGAAAGCAGAACGACTTCAGTTTTCTCCGCGGCTGCTAGAACTGGAATTTACCTTGTAAAAACGGTCCCTGCCTTGTACATGTAACAGCTATGTTCACCGGGGATCAGCTAAATGTATAATGAATCAAACATTACTTTGTAGCATGTCTTTTTATTCGCTGTATTTACTTGCAGTGCAAGGATATCATTAAGAAATGTTCAACCTCACATCCGATTTCATCTACATCTCCTGTAAACATCTGGTCCACCTCAAAGCGTCTGCATCTGCCAGCTTTTTGTTTTAGAGCCCTCTCTACTACCCGAACAAAGTCTGTGTTTTTAAATGAGTTCCCTTCAGGCCAAACCATATTGTGTTCTTTCCATCTGGAGCAGTTGCCTGACCCAGTGCCTGTATCCTGATCTGACTGTGGCCTTCTTCAACAGACTCTTACGAAACCCATTTTAGTTGTCTCTTTTATACAAGTTGAAGTCACAGCAGCTAAATGTGGGAGCCAAAGCAGAAGTGCCTTAAGCTGCAGCTTGCTTAATGGCCTCTCGATGCTGGCTGTAATGAAACGCTTACTGCTTGTGAAGTGGAGAAGATACCTTCACCCTCTCTCTGGAAATACCAAGTCAATAAATATTCTCTGACAAGTGGTGGCATACTTGCGTGATTCACAGATGTCGCAGTCTATTACGCTCCAAACAACTGATAAGATGACAAATCAAACTCTTTCAAAATGGCATAACAATGTGGCATAACATTATGATAAGGTGTGACTCCAAAACAAACTCAAAGGTTAGCGACGTATCAGCAGCAAAGAGAGACTGCAGTCGACGATGAAGCGTAGACAAAAATGCATAAAAATAGAGCTTGTTTAATGTGCCTGGTCGACTGTGCTCCCTCTTCTGTTAGATTTGCCTAGGAATAATAACACCCCAACTTATTTATTTTTAGTTGCAATTAAAGCAAAACCAGTTATTTTGTTTCAGATGGTAGTCCATAATAATAATCTCACAAAACAAAGCAGTCGCTTGCAGCCTGTGTGTCTGTGCGTACGTGTCTTTGTATTGCCAAGTGTAACAATGTGTGTGTCAGAGACACAAAGCATGTGTCTGCGTCACTTTTTAAATCGCCGCCCCTTTGTCCCACAGTGAATCTAAATACAACCATTTCATCCCACCATAGAGCAGTTCAAACCTATTTCAAGAAGCTGGTAATTTGGGAAGCTTTGGAAACAAAAAAAAAAAAAAAAAATGATGCTGGAGGAGCAGTCTTTTCTCTGCAGTCTCTGTCTGCTTTCTCTGTGTGGTTTAGACCGGCTGATATGGATATCTGTGTAGTTGAGGTGAGGGAGGAGGGATTGGAGGATGCAGGCATCTGTGTTTTCCTTCAGACGGAGAAAGAATTAGGGTATGACGAACACTGAGATTTATTAAACTCGTTTAACTAAACAGGAGCAGGGCAAGCCATTTTTTCACTATTAATGTCCTAAAAAAAGGCAAAAAAAAAAAAAAAGAAAAAGAGTTTTATACCACAACCTTCACAATGTGTGCATGAGTGTACATGCAGTTTGGTATTCTAGGTCCATCATTTGCAGCCATTTTTGCATTAGCCGCTAATCTTTGTTGTTGTGCCTTGTACTGAAATTAATGCGCTCTCTGATTATACGGTCTGCTTTGTGTGTGATCCAGGTAATTCATGTGTGGCGTGTGTGTTTATATTCCAACAGCACTGAGCTATATTTATCCTCAGAGTAAGACAGACTGAGACATTGCAGGCAGTGCAAGTTATCATTGCAAATTCAATTATTACATTCATGCATCATGGAATACAGGCATGTATAATTTTAATACTGTATTTATTTAATTCTGTTCAAATTTGAATAATGTAAGGAGGTGAGATGAGTGCTGTATTTGAGCTTTTTTCTGGATTAAGATTTTTTTTTTTTGACGTTCTCCCTCCATTTGTCAGTCTATTTAAACTTTTATTTCAGATATGTTGTTCCTGTAGTGAGTTATTGGGCTAAGAAAAGTGTGGGTACATGTATTTCCATCGCTGTATACCAATCAGACACAGGTTTGCATTTGGACTGCAGTTTGTAGTGATGCATTTACTGGTCATATAGTTAGTAGTATAATAGTTAGGAATAAACAGCAACACTCAACCAGTGAGTAAAAGAATAATGAAAACTGAATGTGACCAAACACCTGAGGTGATTTAAATTTTTTATTCAGATCTAATTGTAGGGAACATCGAGCAGAACTTTCATGGTGGACCAGAGTAAGAATGAAGTGATGCAAATTAAAGAAAGTTATTAATAAAATATAAGAAAAACACAAGTCTGGGACAGATGGAAGTAGAATTTGGGACAGTTACAGGAAACTGAGGACACTGAAAAAAGTTCATTTCAAACACTGATTGCAGACGTTGTTGTTCAAACCTCCACTGCGGCCTTTCTGTGAGGAGTCTCCCCATGTTTGCATGGAGTCTCTTCATGTAATCTGGCAAAGACATGTGCTTATTAGGTTGATTAGTGACACTAAATTGCCCGTAGGCGTGAATGTGAGTGTAAATTTCCCTCTCTATGCTCGATGATGAACTGGTGACTTGTCCAGGGTGTACCCTGCCTCTCGCCCTAAGTCAAATGTGAAAGATGGATGATAATTCTGAGCAAGCTTTAAATGAATCTGCACCCACTTTTTGCACAGATATGTATGTGCAAGTTTAACAAGTGCAAGTCAGTAAAGGTTAAAGACGGTGGGGCTGCAACAAATTCAGTGACAGTGACAAACACCAAAATACTAAGAATCAAACCTATTGTAAAAATGTCCTTATTACATCAACCACATCACCTTGAACAACTCGATAATGTTTCATCACTTAATTTGACACTGACATGACTGATGTTTAAAATCCTTCATGTTGCGCTTTATAAAGCAACAGAGTATCCTCAAGGTGCTTGTGTGTATCGCAGCCAGAAATTAGTCACATGACCAATGCATTGAATAATTAATCAGGAGTCCCATCATGAGCGGAAATGATGTCTATCCTCGTCCTCTGAGAACATATTTATGTGTTGGTCATGTGTTTGTGAGCAACAGGGAGAGAAAGAGAGAACCAAAGTGACCTTGGAAACCCTTCCTTTCCCTCTGTCTTATTTCTCCTTGAAGGAAAGAGAAGGAGGAGGGAAGGAGAGGAAGACAGATTTCATTTGATATCTCCCCCCTGCTCAGGGAATACACTCTCTTTCCTCTCTCAGTCCGGCTATCTGTTTGTCTTCCTCTTTGGTTTACAGCAGAATAAAAGCTGCCCTTGGAATTAATGACTTGGGTCTTTGTCTCCATTAACATGGAATTCACACATGATCTGCTCAGGGATCATGGACGGATTTTATGAGACTTACTGCTGGACTGTCTGCCCTCTATGAAACCTTAAACAGGAATCAAACTCAGATTAGTGCACTAAATGATGAAATATATGGAGTATACAAACCCTAATGCATTGTTGCTTGTTAAGAGCTGATTTCCACTTGTGTACTCTCCTTGTTAACTCAAATAAACACAGCAGAATTATTTCAAGGAGGCTTTCAGTAGCTTTTAAACTTCTTGATACCAATACCGTAGTTACATTTGGCTGAATTTCTACCAGCTGCCTCATTTGCTGGTTTTAAAAGCACTGATCAATATTTTCCCCTTCTTCTTGTAGCTGTGACCAGGAGATAAATTGACTAGAGGTTAAGCCAGCTTGAACACAAAATAAATTGGGCCCTTCAGTAGCTGCACCATGTAATGCTCTGTGCCTCTGTACTATCAAATGAGTCAGAAACACCCAAACAATAATTATAAGATTAAGTGAGCGCTGTGAACGGTTTTAGTACAGCCTGCGGAGGTATAGAAGGAAAGAAATGCTGCATTGGGCAGTGAGCTTTAGCAGGACAAAAGAAGAGATGAGGAGTCATGATAAAAAATAAAAGATCAGAGGGAGAAGCAAGACCAGCAGGCACAGAGGGAGACAGCCAGACAGAGAGAAAACAATAGTATTGGACTGCGCTGTTAGTGAATTGACAGAGCCTGCAAGCTGTGGATCAGAAGAGAAACATCTTGTCTTGTATTTGCCCGTTGACGAATGGCAAAGGGTGTTTTCGCTTCTTTTTTTTTTGACTGGTGTCTTGCTGTTTTATCCCTCTCCTCACACATGCATTTTTAGCCTGAACCAGCAATTAGCTCAACAAGCACCACCTGTGCCACTGAGTGTGACCCATTTAAAGGCCCTGCAGACTTACTCAGGTGTTTTCATTTATTCTGCCTGATTAGACCTCTGCACAGACTGAGACCGCGACGAGTAGCGCCCGTACGTGAGGTCACCAAACTCAATTGCTTAATAAAAAAGGATAGAGGTGTAGAGGTGCAGTCCAGAGATGGAACAGGAGGAGACGTTAAACGCAGGGGTCTGTTAATGTAAAACAGTTTAAAGGAGCATGGTGATATGTACACGGCTAAGGATTGGGCACACGGGTCTCAGTTCAATGCTATATTTAATAGTGTAATAATTTGGAAGATCATGTACTATATACCTATAGTACATAAAATTTAGTGAGGGGGTATATAAGAAATATAATGGCAGGGCAGGAACAGAGTTTAAAAGCATTATTGAACACAGGACAAGGATCTCTGAACTCTTTGATGGGTTATGTTATGGAGACTGGATTAGATGGGATTATTTATTTATGTATTTTTAACCAGCTGGTATTCAGATGATTTCATGCTAAACCCACTCCGATACATTTAAGTGGCAGCACTTTTTACATTACGATCTCCCCGTCAACACAAATCAGAAGATGATGCTGCGGCCCAGATTTCACTCTCCATTATTTTTTATGTAGATTGGGATTAGACCTGGACCACATGCAGCTCAATTTGATCTCAAGTGGTGCCAGATCAGTAAAAGCATTGCTTTAAGAAAGTCTCATAGTATAAGGCATGATGTCACTCAAATTGAGAGCCCGGATCAGTCTGTGAATAAATATGCATAATAATTTACAAACCTACTGAACAGTAAAGTATTTTACTTCTTTCTTTGTCTTCTAGGTTCTTTTTCTTAATCATCCAGTGGTCCAGATTAGACCATTTGGTGTGTCGGTTCTGGCTAGCATGTTTGACGCCTATGGACTGGACACATTTGTTTCTATTCACAAATTAACCTGGTTAGGCTCTACATTGTCTAGCCAGTTTTGACAGATATTGTTTGTTTGTTTGTTAGATTCTTGTTTCTATAACTACATCACGGATTGATGCTACTTGGCTGTGGTGGGAGCAAAGACAATGGCAGAAATTAACTACGATAAATACACTGTGAAAGTTATGAATTATGGAATGCTTTTAGTCTGCTAACACTGGTTGGTCGCAGTTTTATTTACAACCCTGTCCATGCTGTTTGCTGTTCTGTCTGCTTTTAGCCACACTACACCAATAAATTTTGGTCTCACTGCAGTGTAATAAAAAATGACAAAGGTGTAATTTGTCCTGCCAGTCAGGTGAAGCAAAACAAACAGTTGGGTGAAAATGTCTATCAAGCACAGTCTGTACACACCCATGCAGTACAATCAGGCAAAATATGTGACAACACCCGTGTAGGTGCAACATGACTGCAGATGTTTTTACCAGGTTTGTGATTCAGTATTTTATGAAACTCTTAAATAAGTCTATCAAAAGTATGTGAGATACTTTTATTTAAGAGATAATGTATTTTGTGAAACACCATCAATCAATCATCAATTTGCTAATAAATGCATTTTAAAGTGTAAATGTCAAAAATGTGCCATGTGCTATAGAATACAATCACTACAGGGGTTGTGGCCTCATGGCAACATAGTTTGTGACACATGAAGTAACACTAATCACACTGACCATTGCTCATTGTAGCAGGAATACAACTACCAGTAGTCAGAGCTAACCAAACTTATCAGCTACAGTTACTTATCTATATAACTGACAGCTGCTTATCAGCTTCTGTCAGGCTCTTCATGTCCACACTGGACAGATGAAGAGTTAAGCTAGCAACTCAGAGAGGCTGCATCTCTGGTGTGTCTGTCTGGTAGTGTCACTGTAGCTACATCAAAGGCCGGGAGACGTGGGTTTCATGTAAGTGGACGAAGGAGTATACATCACTTACCCTCCAAAATCAGCCACCTCACCTGTAGAGTGAGGTTGCTGTGCCTGAATCAACCAACAGCACTATTAAATACCCATATGCATTGGTTTTCATCTGTAAACAGTTGTTTGGGGGGGGGGGGGTTAGTTGCACTTCCATGTGCGATTTGAGGAGCTTTCTTTAAAGAAAACAAACAAAACTCACATTTAAAGTTTTAATTTGATAACAGAGTTTGAAAATTAAGTTATGTCAGACGTGACATCTGCCAAGTTCCTCTGCAGAATGGTAACAGATGGAAAGCTAAAAGTTGAAATATTTTCAGTTTTCACTGCAGTCCCATCTGCTGTTCAAGTTACAGTTGTCAGTTTATCGATTCCTCGTCAAAATGGAATATTATACAGTTTGCTGTCTTTTCGGCCAGTTGAAAAATGACCTCAGCATCATGCAAAACCTCCTTCTTATTAAATCTGCTTCGCATAGGTGCACACTCACTCACACGTATAACTTCGGATTGGCACCTTTTTTAAACTCTTGTTTGATGGTTTCAATCTCTGCTTTTTGATAACCTCATCAATCATATTGAATTGAATCCTGTCTCTGATCTTGTAATATGTAAATCATTCTGGCATTGGCCCAGTGTTTAATAGTTGTTTTCCCCTGACTCTCACTCACACCTGCCCCTCAGGCTGTCTTCAACATTGAGTAAGTGTGGTTACACATCTGCTGTCCATCCATCATCACCTTTTGTCCTAAGCCCATGTACCCACATGTTAGAGGCTACAACAAATGGCTGAATAAATTCTTTGTATACCTGTGTTTAGTCTCCCAAACATCCTTAAAAGTTGCCAGTTGAAAGGAAACATTAATCTAAAGAATTGTAAATGCAAGGTACAGCTAATGATGCTACAAACCTCTGACGAACCCTTTCTTCATCTTGGGTCTGTAAATGCAAAAATGATGGATTATGCCACATTTGCATCCAAGTGGAAAATAAATGTCCCTCTGAGAAAACATTTCTCTTACATACATATCATATTTCATGCTACATGACACAGACTGAGATGTTTTACCTTCAGATTTTCGATTTCACTCACGGTAAAGCAGAAACGGGCTGATTAAAAAAGTGGGAGTTGGTTAACGAGGTGAGGAAAAATAGTACTTCAAAGCCACGGCCTGGTGGTACAGAGCTGGGAAAGAGTTTGCGCGCAACCAGCTTTTTCTGTTCATTACAAAAGAGTTTGAGAAGGGGAGAGGAGTAAAAGTTCATACTAACAGAGACACAGTTGGGGTTTCTACCTGAATGTGTCAAAATCACAGGAGGATTGCAAATATCTCTCAGTGGAGTTACACAATCTCCTAAATTCACTTAATTGAGAAGAAAATAAGTACCCTGGAAGATCCCAATTTAGTCAGTATATGAAGGTCTTAAAATCAAGCAATTAACAAGCTTACAAACAGAATGTCAGCAACAGATTTAGAAAATGAGTCAGTAACAGAAAATGAAAAATGAGAATACTAATTGGCTGAGTGTCTCTATGGAGTTGGAATGGATACATGCCAAAACCCACAAAAACCTTGTTTTTCTAAGGCTGCCTATCAGATGATGATAATAATATCTGTTATGCAAGTGAAGTTAAGTATGTGTGCACTCGTTTACAAAAACACATTTTGTGCAAAGAATTCACATGTTAATCTGAAAAAAACTTTGCTTTCAATCTCTTAAAGATTAGATTAGTCTACAAATCTTACTTAGGGAGGGAAATATAATGCTGTCCAAATGTTGAATAAGGATAAAATACTTTAATGTTTTTAATTATGTTTTATGCACCAGTTATATTAGCAGTTATGTAGTTAAATGTCTATTTTAGACCATCTGGACAGGATTTTTTAATTTCATTTAAATGACTACAGCTGGTCACCAAACCCAATCATCACACTTCTCAAAAACAAGCAATGGGAATGATTCTAATTGATGCCTATAAAACAAACCTGTAGTATTGTTAGATTATCGAGAATACTCCTGTCTTTCTGTGTTAAGGAACATTGAGCAGCGGTAAATATTATGTCTGGATGCAGCACTTCATAACTCGATATACTTGTTTTCTTTTTCATTCTGCTGCAGTGATATCATCTATGATAAATATACATAGAATGATGTCATTTTGTGGCATTTCATCATATTGCACATCATATTTTCAGGGCAAACCGTTAAGATGGTAACTGCATTCCACCGGCTATGACACATGTTTGGCCATCATCAGTGTACTTCATGCACTCAGTGTTTATCTAACAGGATATGTATGCACATCGTTTATATGACCACACAAATGGCAAGCCATTGTCTCAGATTCTTGTCTCTGCTGTGAAATATTTGTTTTGGCATCAGACAACTGTAAGTTTCCACATAAACACGCAAGGGTCTTTACTTTAACACTGTTGCTACCTTTCTATCGTCTTCTCTCTCTGTGTCTTTAAGAAGCCATAAAGCTTTTGGTCTGCTCTCTAGTATTTCAAGTTACTTATTCCCAGCTCACCCCATGGTTACTGCTGAGATAGATGGCTTCTATTAGATACTGATAGACAGAATGAGGTGAGCTGAACAGGGGTTTAGAAAAAAAGAACCCCCACCCCCTCGTAGGAGATATTGTTTTGATAGATTTGGGGGTTCAAAAGAGTGCATGGGGAGGTTGAAATGCTGTTCAACTAAGTACGTCCCAGATCCTCAACATCTGTGTGTGTGTGTGTGTGTGTTCCTCTCATGTATTGTACACACTCAATCTGCACTAACTGCGGGTTGCATATGCTATTTGTGTGCCTCCTTGTTTGTGTTTGAGAAACTGTATCCACCCACTCATTCTGTGCAGCTGACAGACAGACAGATGGATGCACAGCAGTCGCAGCATCTCTCCAGCATCTCTGGGGCAAACAAACTACTAGTGCTGTCAGTATGAAAATCAAGTAGCAGGGCTGTGCGAGGACTGCACAGGGCCCACTGAAAATGCTTACAGCGCAAGATCAAAAGCACTTAAAAAAAAAACTTTGGTTAATTAAAACGATTGCATGGACGTGATCAGAAAGATAAAATGTGGAGGGAAGCAGCACTCCCTTCACAGAAACGAGTGGAAATCGTGTTCAAAAGCCCTCTTGAAATCTAGTGGAAAATACCAAATATACCACGCTGACACCCCAGCTAATGATTTATCTCGGCTGGCAGCAAGAGGGGAGGAAAATTAAAAGCCCTGTTGTCAAAATGAGTCCAAGCTGTGTACTACAGGCATGTCCAATAATCAGCATCCCCTCATCCTCCTCTTGTCTCCTTCCTGTCCCTATTTAGTATGTGGTTTCATCTCCTCTGTTTGCTTTGATTAATTTCCATTTCGCTCCTCTTCAAACTCCTCCTCTTTCACTTTTCCTTTCTGTATTTCATTGAACTCGTATCCCACAATTCTCTTTTCACAAAATGTCCTAATTGCTTGCCCACTCATGTTTCCCATCATCCCTCTCTCTCACTATCATTAAAGGCACGATCACATTGGACAGTGGCACAGCAAAGTTCGTCCGCACATCTTTGTGCAGTAGGCATTGCTGGAGGCTTGGTAACAAAAGGGCTATTTGCTGGCAGGATGGGAAGAACAGGAAAGAAAACTTGCTATTGCGACTTGGGAGTGCTTACAAATGGTCCTTTCCTCTTGGCTAAAGTCTAAATGTAGCACTAGCTGGCAATCTAACAGCTTTCAAGCAGCAAGTTAGGAGCATGGTAGTGATAGTCACAATAGCTCTCCAAGCTTCTCTTTATTTTCTATGTAATGAAGATGAAGTGGGCATTCATTTCAGTGGATTGTACATAATTTGACTTAATAATGACTTAATGACTGGGTAAATAAGTCTCAGAACAATTTAGCAAGCTTGTTAGCTCTGTTGACTATTTGTATGTTCAACTCCGGCCTCATAACTCCAAATCTTTTCAATTTTATGGAGCAGTTTACACAAAGAAGGGTTAAACAAAAGTGGATCGTGCAACTCAACTAATAAGCTATGAAAGCCTCCTCCATTTTGGACTCCTCAGCTCTCATTCCATCCGAATATGAAACAGCTGAAATATCTTTCCTTCAAGTTCTTATCTCCTATCAGCACCCTTTCACCCTGTTTATCTGACACTTTCTTCCTTCTGACGCTCCTCCAACCTCTCCCATTCCTCTATTTGCACCACTAGAATATTTTCGTACGCAAAGAGCATCCCCGTCACCACATCTATCGTAGTGAACCCAGCGGGCCAGTCCAATATCCCGCTGCTGCTCTTTGTACAGTCCTTCTTCCTGCAGCGCGCTCTGCTGTACTTAGTGTGCTTCCCAGTGTGGTGGGATAGATAATGGAAAAAGGAGAAGAAAAGAACAGAAAGAAAATACAGGTGGAGAAAAAAGGAGGCTAAAGAAATTAAAGGGTTTAGCCCTTAGTAGTTTCTTTATAGCTGTAGGCAGATGCTGTTCTACAATGGCAATAAACAAAACTCTCCCTTTTTGTTTGCGTTTCATCTTCCAGATTGGTGTGACGCTTCAATGTTTTTAAAGAGAGGGAACCACGGAGAGTGTCAGGAAAGATAAGAAAGTGGATGTGACACAAGACGAGGTCTCTGAGCCAAACTTGAACCCTTAGTAGAAGCTCAGCCATCTGAGTCACCAGCACTGCCTGCGTCTACATCCCCATCTTTTCAAGATTCTCCTCCTCTCCTCTTCTCTTCTCTTCTCTTCTCTCCTCTCCTCTCCTCTCCTCTCCTCTCCTCTCCTCTCCCCTCCTCTCCTCTCTCCCCAACAATAAAAGGACTCACTGAGTAGGAGTAAAACGCCTGAGTCTACATTCTTTTTGTTTGCATCTAACTGGATCTAGACCAAGAACAAATTCCCACAAAAAGACAGTTTATTTACCCAAAGAAATTATATCCATTGTTATCAGCAATTATGCAAATCCCAAAAGTCATTTGCAACATGTGGCCCCAGTTTAAAAAAAAATCAAGCATTTTGTCTGAACTATAAAGATTTATTTACATGCTATCTTGTGGTTTTCCCTTTTTAACTCAAAGGAAAACATTACACTCACACAAAGGACTCCCTTAGGGCAGATAAAGATGGCTCTGCTTTGTATGAGCAATACTCAGTGGTCTAGAGTAGGAGTATTGCAGGCTGCAAGATGAGTATATGTTGTATAAAATGATGTTTGTCTCTATAATTTATAAGCCTCTTTACTATATGATTAAGGCTCATCTGATTCTGTGAGGCCTTTTCTTGGTAATCATGACATTTTGTTGTCATATCTATCAAATGTTGTCACATAACACATTCGTCTTACAGCATGAAGACTGTCCGAATAGATTTAACCCCTTTAGCATGTACACACCTCTGACCCATAACGCATCACTCCCCCCTCCCATTTTCACTTATGTAAGGGAAGATTCCTGGGAAACGTTCAGACAAGGTCACGACCCCCTGTAGCTTCACGTCAGACTCAACAAACCGCCTGTGCTGAGAGAGGCGAGGCAGCTGCCTGGTTAACACCACTTATTTTTTCTACTCATATGGTGTGGCATAGAGTAAGCTCAGATGTGCCTGGAGATGCAGTAGTCAGACACATGTAAAGGAAATCAGTGAGTAACATGATGTAATTTAATTTGTTGAACTGAGCGGAGTGAGAACTGACTGGATTTTTGGGGCAGAAATAGAATACACTAAGTAAAATGAGTGCATTTTCATGTATAATCACCTGAAAATAAGGCTGTCTTTGTTCTTTAGTACACCATTTAATACAGTTTATGCATAGACTAGAATGGACAAACCACACACTGCCTCTAGATAAGGCCAGTGGCCACAGTTTCTCCTACACACTTGGGAGGGGAGGGCGAGGCGAGGGAGTTGCAATCTGCAGCCTCACTGCTCGATGCCATTAAATCCTACACGTTGGACCATTAATAAGACTGGCCATGACAACATTTTAATCATCTTTTTTTTCTAGAAAATAAATTGAGAAACTTTTTTGTTGTTTTAGTTAGTTCAGACATTGAAAATTATGTAAAAAGCGACCTAATGCATTATATTGCATTAGGTCGCTGTGAAGAGCATTTTAAAATAACATTTTCACATTAGCATTATGTAAAAATGCTAATGGCTACCACAAAATCTCTCACAGATGACATATTTACATAAATGTAACAATATATCAGTTTTGGGAAACATGGACAATTCAAAAAGCAGAAATGATCTCAAATACCTTTGAGTCAAATCAAAACTAAAACACAAAGTAATCCCAAAGAGATAACAGTAGCTATACTAGTGAGCTGCTTAGCACTGCGAAACCATTTTTGAGTCAGTTTGCCAGCTGACCCAACTACCTGCACTGGTGGATCTGCTTATGAGAGCAGATTTACTTTAAGTCTTTACAGTGTACTGCAGCACAGTGAGTAAAACAGCATGATGTCATACTGGAGAAAAACACGAGAATAACATCTAGGTTGAAAATAACAACCAGTGTGTGTCTTTGTAATGAAGTAATGTAATGTCTTTGTGATATTGCAGTTCAGCTGAAGGACCATATCGATTGTTTCAGGCTGTTGACAATCATTTTGCAAAGCATATATCTTGAGAATGATTTGCCGTCTTCCTGAAAGTTGTTGGTTTCTGTGCATCTTATAGTGTAAAGAAAATCAGCATGGGAGGACTTGAAACCTGCTTCAGATAGTTAATCAGTCACAGTCAACACACAGTCAGCTTTGTTGTTTTTTTTTTGTCTAAGTTGCTCTATCTTCATGCAGTAATGTACTCTTTAGCCGCACTGTTTTGATCTGTACTACGAGACACAGCTTCCCATTGTTACCTCCATATCATTGCATCTGTTTACATATATAACTTACAACTCTCCCTGTATATATACTGGAGGGCGAGACACATTGGCGGCATTGTTTAGGCTTCAGTGGCTTCAGGTTTGATTCATGGTCAGCAATAAACACAACAAGATACACCAACAAAGAGAGAAATACGAGATGCACTGTGCTTCTGCAACAACAGTAAAACATAGATAAAATAACAGAGCTATAAAC
This sequence comes from Nibea coibor, assembly GCA_023373845.1. Lineage (NCBI taxonomy): Eukaryota > Metazoa > Chordata > Actinopteri > Sciaenidae > Nibea > Nibea coibor. The sequence continues at coordinate 6,628,887 of CM041718.1, read as the reverse complement.
ACTATCCCTCTCTGCTGTGTTCCCCTGCCTCAGTGCTTTCTAGTTGTGGTTACTTGGCTGTAGTGATTATTAGTGATATTAGAGTCCAGCCTGTAGTCTGTGTAGTCTCTCGCCCCCACAGGTCAGCAGAGTTCAGCCCTACAGGAAGAGGCTGTCTGTGGGAGAGAGCAGACCAAAACCACAATCAGGTTATTGCTTAGCCATACTTCACCCACACTTAATGATAAAACTCTCCTGCTTCTTTTCTTCTTTCCCTGTCTTCTAATGCCTATGTTTCTCTGTCCTACCAAACCAGATCACCACCTTAGATGAACTGAAATTGAGATCTGATTGAGTGACACTGGGTGATAAAAATTTAGGAAGACAGAAAGACAATAAGAAACTAATGCCGAAGTTACACTCGTGCCATCGGCTACTGGTAATGTGCTTCCTCCAAAATCAATGAAAGCTGATCATATTGTGTTCAAGCTTCGGATGCATTGTTACACACCTGATGGAAACGTGCAAGCTCGACAATTGCCCAGATTAAATTCCTGACGGCTGATACACATTTTCATCTCCATCTAGTGCACTGAACCAACAAAGAATAAAATCGATTTAGTTGTTTTATGGTTTATTGACTCAAATAAAAATAAGTCATAAAATGAATGGAAACCCACATAAGCTATCATGCTCACTTAAAGACAGGCCTGCGGTGCTTTTAGAGTGACAAACCTTATCTAAAAAGCAAATTATTCCAAGTGCCTGGCTATTAGCTACTGTATTGCAGTTTCTTCGAGCTCAGCTCTTGTTTACATTTTGCACACAGTGGAAAAGCACCAAAGCTGATGTTATGCACACTATTAACTATAGCGCAGATGCATTTCTCCTCTGCTCCTTTTTCAAAACAAGCAGCTCTGTAAGCAGCTAGAGTGACACATTGTCATGTTTAGTAGAATTTGTGGGTTATAGTAACTCTTCTGGGACTCTGAGAGTCTGAAATGAAAGGACAAACCAGGGGAATGTGACATTGAAGAATACAAAGGAAAGCAACTGGGCAAGTCACAATGCATAAGAAGCAAGAGAGGCAGACAGAAGAGGAATGTACCTGAAACTAGAATTGTGTCTGTCTGTCTCCATTGTGTCCATTCTTTCTGTTTCCCTGCTGTCCATCCAAACTGCTTTTCATGCAAGCAGACGAGGGGTGCTTTGGCCTCCCTGTCAGCTTGTACATTTACATAATGACTACACCTACATGTAGAGGGAAGAAAGAGTTGAAGAATAAGTAATGAATGAAGTATGACGTGCAGTATCTCTGTGGGTTTTCTAGAAAGTAAAGGGCAGCACACATTCATTTTTATATGCTCCTGTAATCCATTTTCACTGCTATATTAAAAGTTATGGATTTCAATTAGCAGTCTTCAGTCATTAGGACTGTTTCTCTCTCTGTCTTGCCGTCTCGCTGTCTCTCTGATTCTCATGCACACACACATTTGCACACACAATGCTCACCATGGTTCAGGTCATTTCCACTTGAGCAATCAGGTGAGTACTGTGGTCAGTTCACTGGGCGCCTGTTTCAGCATATAAACAGTCTGTCCCCTGCCTGAAGGTCTTATCAGCAACTGGCCTTCCTGAGGATGTCTGCCAGCCCTGAATCAGCCACATAAGAACGCACAAACATATATGCACACACACACACACACACACACACACACACACACACACACACACACACACACATATACCCGTTCTCAGTGGAAAATTCTGGTCATAGCTTCATTTGCAGTTTTTTCCATCTTAAAATCATCTCAGTAATGGATATTCATTGTTACAGGAATGGGGACCACCTGAAATTATTTATTGTTGGACTGATGACAATACTTTAATTTGCCGTGAGCCATTTTGGATCCCAAACTGTAACAACAATTCCCCTTCATCAGAGAAGTTTGTCTTCTCGTGGCTTGTTTGTTGACTTGTGAGTGCCTTGGTGACTGGAGAAATTCTGTTCTGCAAAATGTCAAAAGCTGCACTTAATTTCACTCCTGACTGATTTTTGACCGGATTTTAGCATTCAAAGGGTGTTTAGTGTTAATTCTCTCAATGCTTCTCCTATCTCTATCATGGGACAAACAAAGTAATCCACACTCACCTACACACCTCCACACCAAGAGACCCAAGAGACGATATTTTGGGGGGCTGGCACAAGCTAAAAATGTACCAGAGGAGAATGTACGGACAACACTTTGTCATAGAGTGTCTGAAGTATCCCCCTTGTCTCTGAGTTTGTATGCATCTTCTTGAAAGGAACAAAAAACACAGCACTGAAAACAAAGAAAAAAATGTAACACACATTCTTTTTGTTATAGGCGATGGTCAATGATATTATTAATCAGTGGTGCAAGGTTAGTCTCGCCTATATATGGTCTGGAGCTGGAATTTTGTGCTTCCAAGAAGAGATAGTTGATAGTTGCATGTGTATCCAAGGAATGATATATGGTTTCTATAATACATACACACAACATGCATTTCAAACATTGAAATAGTTATATCAGTACAAAGTGAAATCACTTTGAAAAATGTGGTGAGCCAACTTATTTGCTAAATATTATAAATCTTTAAGTCAAAATATATACAGTATTTTGCATGATAAATGAGACACACTGTTAAGCTATGAAAAGAATGGTAAGCCTAAACATTGGTGTATTGCCAAATAGGATTTAACTGAAATGTCATGTATCCCAAAGCAAAACATGTTCCCATTAATGAATCATTACATTTTACTGGAAGTGGAAAAAAGACAGTTTCCAGTAAGCAATATTGGATTCTCTTTTTATCATACTTGGTGTGTTTTTTTCAGTTTCTTAAACACACACTCCCTGATTTTTACCAGTCTTCTCAAATATCCTCCCAGTTCACCTTTCATGTTTTAAAACCCAACCCTGAACTCTGCTGAACTTCAAAACACAAGCACAGTTGCATTTGGCAAATGGAAGCGCATGTTTAGGTATAAAATGAAAGCACATTTATGTCACGGCATGGCAGTTGATGGCATCTTTTACCATTTCATGTTATGGTTTGTTTAGTTAATTTTGAGAAGTTTTTTTTTTTTTTCAGAAGGCTGCAAGCTGTTGGATTTGATGTTATTTGAGAACTGTGAGCTTTGCCAGTAAAAACTGTTTTTATTTTTTTCACAGTTATACCCACTCAGACACATGCACACACATACTGCAGGCCACACTCGCACAGAGTGTAATTGTGTGTTGCAAGACTTGGCATAAGTCTCAAGCTGCCAGTGTTCCAAAACTGTAACAATAGCACGCAAAATTATATTACAAGACATAGCACGCATTTGAAATGATTAGCAGGAGTGTGTTCCTTTCAGTAATAATGAAGAATGGGATATTCCCAGAACTGAGACCATTTGAAAACATGCAATGTCAAGATTTTTGACAGTGTAACCTGATTTGAGGCGAGTTGAAGAATTAACTAATCAAAACTTACTTAAGTCAGGCTGATGGTGAGTGATGACTGCAGTGCCTGGCGGTGGCCTCGAACCATTAGTTACAATTACATGCTGCATATTACAAATAACTCATTTTGCAGATTGTTTTGTTGTAACTCCCACAGTTAGAAAAACACTCACTATCCGAGTCCAAGCTGTTATGCTGAACTACATGTTTATGAGCTGAGGAGTGCAGCAGTTAAAACAGTTTTAGGTTTTCACATTTGACGTGCAACCAGACACATTCAAACACATATATATGCACAATCCTGGGGTGCCAGACTTTGCAAAGGACTGCCTCTTGTTATTTTAACATTTTAACTGTGTGTTTTTGCCCACGCTGGAGCACAGAGAATGCTGATATACAACAATACACTGCGTCACATAGGCCTACTGTCTGCACCATGTAGGAATGTTGGACTGCACAAATTAAAGTTCTATTTCAGACATAGAGAGATCTGACCGCCAAGATCCATGGCTTCAGTGGAAATCTGACTGTCCACCAGCTGGACACCTATACTTGTATTCCCATCTCCTGCTGAGAAAAACAGAAGTTTCAGCTTGTGCCCCAAAACAACCTGTGACATGGTGGTGGTGGATAGAAGGTCAACAAAACATTAGATCATAACATGAGAGACAGCTGTTGCCGTTTCCAACTGATAATCAACGTTGTTTTTGTTCCATAGTAACCACGTGGTTATTATTGCAACCACAACAGAAAAGCTTCTTCAGTCCTCAAACCCAACCCATGGTCCCATCCTTCTCTCAAACTTTATCAAGTAATGGTCGTGCTTAAAGGCAACCAAATTTTATCCATAGTGCTGCCAGATCATAAAACATATTATTCCAACACTGCTTTGTAATTTTTAGAAGGTACAGATGGTGAGTATAATGTTTAATTTGGTGGGGCTATGCCTGGCACCTTCTGTAACTCTCCAAATCAGATGATCATGCTCATGTTATGCAGTGATTGAGCAGGTGAGCAGAGATGAAAAAGCATGTAGGGTTTTTATTCCGTTCTTTACAGTTGTGTCACTTATTGTATGCACAAACAAGTCTAGCACTATAAATGAGTTCGGTTTAGATCATCTGAACGTGTCAGCTTTTATTTCCATATTTAAATGATCATCACAACCTGTCCCTGCCCAGACGCTGTCGATATACAAACTGGTATGAGCATCACCCAACCATTAGGCTCTTGGGGTCTTTGCCTTACCTTTGGTGACCCTTTAAGTAGTATTTAACTACTTCCCCAAAGATCTCAGGGTCATATGTTCATGGGAATCCCTCCACCATGATTGAAAGGGTCAGTCTAATACCCTGTATTACTCTGTGGGCTCAGTCCTCCATTCAGTTTCATACTTGTACTTCATACTCCACCCTTGTTTGTGAACAACACAAAGAGATACTTGAACTTGAGGGAGCAACTCGCTCCAAATCAATGTTTGTTTCAGTGCACACTATTTTGACGTTCCATTTTCATGTCTTTTAACATAAGAACGATCGAAATGGACAGACAATGTCTAACCTTGACACATAGAAAAAAAAAAGACAAGAGACAAGTGAGACTCCAAAAGTCCTAGGGGTCTAAGGTAGGATCTGATCCCTCCTGACAGGAGACGGTTCATGTGATCGGCAAAAGGGAAGCTTAACCCTCTAGGCCGCATTACACCTTCTTTCAGTTCGCTGCTTTAGATGAAAGCATGTGAGCTGATTTTATGCTCTGTGTTGGACATAGAGGGAATGGGGAGGATTTAGCCATAGAAGATGTGAACATTGTCTGAGCTTATGTTTGAAGAGCCTCTGAGCAAGTCAACCCTCTTAAGAAAGAAGATCATGTCTTATTAATTTTAAAATACAAAACATGCACATCTTATATAACGGATATCAGGTGCTAGACTGAACATGAAAATGAACATGACAAGAAGCATACTTAAAGCTCCTTGCAACCCACCACTGAAGTTCTAATATAATATAGAATTTTTGTTCACGTCAGTCAGACTATATTTTTCATATTTAAAGTGTATTGGATTTGTTCTGTGTATTTGCATTCATTAGTGCAGTATTACAATTTGTCTCTCCCGCACTTTCACAGACCTCCCCATATGTTCAGTTTCCCTTACACTTATTTAGTCATTACACACAGCATCATCAAAGTAAACAAAGTGATTTATGACACAATTAAAGCGCAAATTAGCAGTTAGGCTATCAGCAGTGTATGTCAGCTTTTCTCCTCAAGTCTTAAATAAAATGAAACCTTTTGCCTCAGAAAACATCCATGCAGACTGGTTTGATTCAAAGGACCAGCAATGGTGCAGTTATGCCATATATCCATATGAATATTTCATATGTTCCGTGTATCTGTGCACTCACATAGCATGCCAAGTCAAAGTGTGGAGGCTGTATTTTAAAAGATGCTGCGTGCTTGCTGCTGAGCTGTTTTAGGCTGGATGTTTGCTTTTAAAATGTGTTCCACAGACTCGCTAAGAGACAAATTAACATCGGTGGTCTGAGGTATCGGTGCAGGGGTAAGATAAGAGATAAGAACCATTAGCCTGGGCAGTTAGCCTATTTAAAGGCAGTTAATAATTTACCTCATTTACACTACAGAGCTAGCTGAGCTAGCCAGAGTTTACTCATTACACCGCTTTATGTTACTGAGACGGACAGAACTAACTAGGCCATTTACTTGTCAAATTTCACAGAGATGATACGCCAGCAAGGCTAGTCTGATGTTTCTAAAAGGCATTTTTGATCCAGTGTGTAGTGCAACCCAGTCAAAGCAGGCCTCGTGGCCCCATAGCAGCACAGAGGGGGTTGACTTTAAGTCCTCCAGCAATAATTAGACTGGTGCATAGTGGGAGTTCACTGTAAGGAAGGCCTTATGCCTCAGGCAAAACACACACACAGAAACACAAAGGGGTGCACACACCAAAAGATGCATGAATGAACTCAGACCCATACACAAAAAAAGTTTGCACACACACAGACACACACACAGGACTACTCTGCGTGGTGTTTCCCTCGTGGTAATTTGCACTTTAAGAAATCCCAAGTTGTACTCACACTCGGATTTACATACACTTAAATTAGCTGAACTATCAACAGATGCAGTGAGGCAGTGGTGGGTGATAACTGTGTGTGTTTGTGTGCATGTGTTCTCCATTTAGCCCATTTATATTTTAGGGTGTTATTTTTTTCTGGGCCAGTTGGTTGCAGTGGGCAGTTCGGTGAATCTATCATACTGATAAAGCTGACCAGCCGGCCTCTTCTCTTCTCTTCTCTTCTCTTCTCTTCTCTTCTCTTCTCTTCTCTTCTCTTCTCTCCACCCCTCAGCGCTCCACCTCTGCCAAGACCCCCACCCTTCCTCTCTCCTTGTTTTTTTTCTTTCTTTCTCTGCTGAGGTTAAAAAGAAAGGCAGGGTCACTAGCACTCACAGAAACAGGAAGGACAGGAGGTGAAAGGAACTGCTTGGCAGGTGAGAGGGAAAGCACTTGTAGAGAATTTACTCCTTTTTTAAGACTCATCATCCCATTTTTGTCTTGTCATTTTTGCTTGTGTCCTCATTATTTATCCTCCCTCATGAGCAATTTGCTCTTTCTGTTTCTCTGTTTAAGCAGACCATAATTTAATTTTGTTTTCTCACATTGCTCTTCTTTGATCTGCTACACCTCTAATCTCTCCTTTCTCACTCCATGGATTCAAGTCTATTTTTGCAGGCTAGAACACAGGTCACATGTGTTTGCCTGGGATGTGTGAGAAAAGGTGTGGAAGAGAGAGAGCGTGTATGTGTTTGTAGAAATGTATGTGTACGTGTGTGTGTGCCTGTGTGGGTGGGTGTGTGAAAGAGGGACAGTGTGGTGTTTTTCTGTTTGCAGAATGTTAGCACCCCTCACACGGCTTCAGCAGCTGACACAATGCGGGAAGAATAAGTGGGCAGGCCGACAATCACACAACACACATGCATGCATTCAGCCGTTCACACACACACACGCACACAACACAGTGAAATGAGTATTGAGCTGCCGCTCTGTGGCAATCAGCCAACTGCGGTATCTGAATGTTCGTGTCACATGTCTGATTAGTGTACAGTGCATGTGTGCGTTTTTCTGTGTGCGTGCAAGCGGAACCCAAGCTGGAAGGCTGTCATCATACTAAGATCAGCCGAGTGTGAATTTATAAGTGTTGATTTCTTCCCAGAGTTGTCCTTCCTGCTCTGCAGACTGTACTGCACCGCCATCGCCTGCATGGTTTCACACTCAGGCGGGCTTCTTATCACCAGGAGGAGTGTGACTGTGTGGGGGAATAAACTGCGGGTTTGCATGCATGTTTCTGCGCACTTGAATGCACAAAAATGTCTTATTTCATGTTTGCCAAACCGCGTCAGAATTTCCTGATTGCATGCAAGTGTGTGTCTCTGCTGTTTTTTTATGTGTAGTAGAAGTGGTGATTAATGAGCGAGGGGACCCAGATTTATTTATAACCCATGTTTCCGTGAGAGTTTGTAAACACATCAGCTCAACTTGTGTATATTGTACATTTGAATATTTTATGCATATTTGGTGTTTGTGTGTAGTGAGAATTGTACCTGTCATAGTGGGTGGAAGCTGATATAATGTGACATGGCAGTGCTGTAAGTGATCTCCTCTATGGTGGCATACAGTAGACCTTCTCCCTCATCTGCCCTTTGTCATATCTCTCCATCCTCTTGTTTTTCCCCCATTTCTGCAGTCTCTGACTGCCACATTCCCTTCTTACCTTCATCTTTCCAACTATCTTCCTATCCTACCCAATTCTGCCACCTATCTCTAACTGACCCTGCTTATTTTTATCTCTTGTCACCGTCCCTTTCAACCCCTTTTTAACATCTGCTAATGTTGACAGAGGAATAGTCAGATAGCCCACATGCTAATTAGTGGTAGCAGTTACTTCACCACCCTCATTAACTTGCATGAGTGGAAGTAGCCATAATGCTAACATATCTCCAGTAAGAAGGGGTTGGCTGTGTGCTCCAATGAATAATAGATGGTGTGTCACTTCCTTTATCGCTAATGAAAGCAGGCAGCTGCTCCTTGTGCTGAAATACCACTAAGGCACGAGGATATCTATGTGGAAAAAAGGACGATGCTTTTATTCTGTGGATTGTGCTTTAAGGAGATTGAGCGATAGACTGATAAGAAAACAGTTGCAAGGAGGGCATGGCATACAGTAAGGGTTATCTGTCCTTTGACAGAAGAGGCAGAGGTAGGACAGGGTTGCTAATGCTCCGGTCATGTCCAAACTAATGCAGATAAAAAAATTTTTTTTTTTCTTACTTACCTCCTTTTCTCACTTCTGCACAGCGTTGATGTTAAAAAGTCTCTCTTCCAACCTCCATTCCTGTGGCCACTCATTTTGTATTTAAAAATAGTCAATCACATATTATGGTGTCACATGAAATATGAGTATAAAATTGTGATTTGAGGGTCTGGAAGCAGCAGTTCAGGAATTACCACCTTGGTTAGTACCACTTATGAATCACAGTTAAATCAGCAATTTATACACATGCAGTCGCCCGATCAGAGAGAGGTTGTCTCAACGGGAACACTTGCAGTGTGTGCTCAGCTAGAGCATATTGAAAGACGGAATAAATGATCACAGGAGGTGGCAGAACATAGCTGTACTCAGTGGAGACTGAGCAGGGTGTCTGTTCGCTGAATCCCAAGACATTCATTTAACCAAAAAACGGAAGAGGATATTGATGAAGAAGTATAATGTTTTGAGTCTTTCTCACTGTTTAACCCCCTGGGATTGCAAAAACAATTGATAGGACTCCAGAGGGTTAACTTCCTCTATTCATTGAGAGCAGCAGTGTGGTGTGAATCTGAGCTGCCCAAAATAGCCTTGCTGAAAGGTTGAGCTTCATTGTTTTTTCCCCACAGAAGAACCAAGGTGTTAAGTAATTCTGCTGGTGAGGTGTGAAAGCCTTTTTATGAACAGGGCCTGACATTTTTAAGCCACTGCTTGTGGTCCAAATAATGGGCTAGATATAGCTCAAAATGGACACAGACACAGTTCTGTTTATATACTGTATAGACCGACTTGTTGACATGTTTGTTGGTCTCAAGTCTGCACAGGTTTCTAAATGTTGGACTGCATATGAACCCCCAAAAATGTCCATCAAAATTTTCATCACACAGAAGTTCTTGTTGGTGGATAGTGAAACTTTTGGAAAGGTGAATAACACCATGGTAGAGAGTACCATGGTGTTCTTCACTCTCTCTTCTAAAACTTTATTGCTATTGCTGTACATGAAGTCAGTGAACTCGGCCCACAGGTTTTCACTTCTTTCTGCATACCCATCACATGCTGCAAATCAACACAACGCTCATATTTGGAAGCAGCATTAGCAGATCTTTCCAAGCTGAATAGAGAGATAGATTGAAGGTCATCCTCCACATGCATCCTGTACATTCTTTGTAAATGTAAGTGGAATCCTTGAACTGTGCAGTGTTTGATTTTCTTATAACTAATTCCCTTGCTCAGAGGCAAAAGAAACATGCTACTGAACAATAGAAAGATAGAAACCATCAGCTTGTGCCTTTTGATTCTTTATTATCTTGTTTCAGCGCGTTTCTTTTGTGTGCTTAGAAAGAACATCATTTTCATTTAGCAGGAACTCTTAAACTAAACAAAAGCACAATATTTTCCAGGCAGTTTATTTTTTGTCTCTTTTGGGCTCTACAAATATCTGATAACCAGCCAACAAGTGGAGATAACCAGCTTATTTCCCTCTTTTTTTCTCTTTGAGGGCAACATATAATAATTTATTTTCCCGTCAAAGATGGGTTCTCTATTAAAACATCCAGTGCAGGATATCTTAATTTGGAGCAGGACAAGCAGTTTGAACTGACCTAAAACAGTAGCTTACTCACTACAGCCCTGCAGGATAATTTTGCCAACTGTGTAATGAAGGCCATAGACAGAAGTTCCCTCTGTCAATTTCTCTCTGGGGTTGAGAGCCAGATGTTGTGTTGCACAAAGGGAACAATCTGGTCTCTTCTGAATACAGACACTGTCATACTGGAGTAGACTAGATCATACTGGATTAGAGGTCTGGATGATGAATTAGAACAGACCTGACAGAGCTGGAGTGAAGATGATTAAAGGCAAATTAGCCCAGCAGATGTATTCTAGTAGTACAGTATTTTTGCCATGTACTATACATAGACTGAGATAATATAAGACTGGAGTGTGATGGACCAGACTGTGCTCAAATAACTCTGCAGAGCAGAGGGATTGATCTGTTCCTGTCGAGCACATACTCAGACTAAGCACTGAGATATCAGATAAATGTCTCCTAGTTTTGTCTTCACGATCTGGATGCTAACAGCGTCCTTCATTCGATCTGGTTCAGCAATCAGAAACGTTCCAGTTGCCAGTGGTCTTGTCAGTGTATTTCCTCAGTTTTCTCAGTTCACCACTGTGGAGCATCTCCATACTGCGGTGTGTCATTATGCAGAATTGTCATCAACACCTGCAACTCACTAGATTGAACTAATTGCACCATCAGCTGTGGTTCTCACATAGGGAAATTCTCTGTAATGAGACACAGATGAGTACAAAACGAAGAACAAACATCATACTTAATGTAACCTCCTGAAACAAGAAACATGATTGATGGCAGCTTTTATAATGTGAGATGATTTAAAGCAAGACTTTCGTTGAACAGCGGCTAATGGGAAATGCTAAAATGTGTAGTACAAGAACAGCACAAGCACAGCCATACCAGACCAGTTAAGTCTGTAGCAGCAAAACCACTGAGTGTATTGAAAGATAGCACAAGTCCTCGTATTTCATGATACCAAAATTGCATGTGCAGATTTCTTTCTTTTTTACTGCTACACCCCCTTTCGCCTCTTGATTCAAATAACAAAAATACAAAAAAAACAATAAATCAATGCTCAGTTTTGCATCCACTTCACTGTAGAAGCTCTGTACAGAACAGTCAGTAATGGTCCTAACTGTCTTAAAACAATAGCTCTTATACCTCAAATGATGTAACCCTGCTTAGTGAAAGCTTTTAAATCCAGAAAACCACGTGTAATGCTGATGCAACAGCTGAAGTTAGAAACTTCTGTAAAAACTGGATTTTCCTTTTAATCCAGTAACTTTTTTAAAATTATCTTAAGTGGCTTTAAATGTTACTGGTGAACCTTTTAAACATACAAATGAGGTTGCAAAGTAATCTTTGACTGTGGTGCCCCATGAGATACCACCTTTTGCTGCTTTGTTAAAATTGCCTTACTGTAAGATTGTACTGCAGCGGGAATTTAAGCAAACTATTCATTACTATGAATATGTATGTCTTTATCTGTGTCTCTGTGTCCGTCTGCACAGGTGCTCTTTCTTGTATTTGTTTGTGTCTATCTCAGGGTGAGAGTTGACGTATTAAGCTGTACTGTCCTGGCTTTATTCTCATGGTAGTACAAGGGTAAACAGAGATAGCTGGTCCCATGTCAGGGCTGTGATAAGGACTTGGGACCTGTGTTATTGCTTCTGCCCTGCCTTTTTCTCTCTCCTCTGCTGCTGCTTTCACTTTGACTCGTGTTTAGAGGTGCATCTGCAACCGGTGCACAGTGTTCATGATGCATTCATGTGTATGTGACAGAAGGAGCACTGGAAGAGGGGGAACCATAACGGTAAAGCCACTCTGTGTGGCTGAGATATGAGTGTGAACAGCTGCCACTCCCATCTTTGCCTCTTTTCACTTTCTCACTCACTTTCTCCCTTCCAACCGCCCACCTCCTGTCCCCTTCTTGAGCTCTCCAATCTTATTTCCTGTCGGCCTGTCTTCTATCTAAGCCTGCTCTGTGTCAGTGTATCAGACTAATTCAATCTCCAGTACACAGGCACTCCAATGTAATGACCCATGACATTCAATTAATGCCCCCCCTCCTTCTTGGTAGGTTGGGTCAGAAGTAATTTTCTGTGTATGTGTGTTTATCTTGTGTGTATGTGCGAATTTCTGAGCTAGTGTATAATTTGAAAACCTTGGCAGTTAGCGTAACTTTAATTTCTATCATTATGTGCTGTATTTGCAGGAAGTTTAAAATGTTTAAAATAGCAGTATTCCCCATGGACTGCTATGTTTTGACATTTTACAATACAGAGTTGAGTATTTAGTTGGTTTCCCTGGGTCTCTGTTGCAAAATACCCTCAAAATGGTTGAGGTTTCCATGTTGATGACATATGAAAACCCCTGGCTGTCAGTATGAGCTTATTTACTGTACTCTCATTATTCCTGTCTTCCGGGCTTCACATTACTGACGTCGTCGCCTCATGACCAGCTGTCACACTTATTGGATTGGCGTTGAGAGATTGTTGCATGTCCTTTTAAGGGTTTATCTGCATGTGTGTGCATGTGAGACCTGGAGTGTGTTTCCTGTTCAAACACAACCAGACAAACCTACACACTGTAAGCAATGTAAGCAGCACACACACAAAGAGACATTGACAAAGAAACTAAATTGGTACAGACACACCCAAATAAAGTTTTGGACAAACACACACACACACACACATACACACACATCCACACACACACATCCGTGGCATCCTTTGAGATTTTTGTGTAGCCAGTAGCAAATACTATCAATTTGGATTAGCATAGCTTTTATGAGCTGCCAGCTCATAGTCATTAAAGCTGTAATCCAGTGTGGATCATGCATCATCAGTGTCATCAGGGGCTTCCAATATTTAATCACTAACCTAACCTCGATAATCTACTAGTAACTACGCTGCAATACCACTGCTTGCATACCCAAACATATGTATTTCCAATGGATGTTTATAGACTGATATAATGACTCATCATTTATGGTGATCATCTTATTATTATCATTATTACCCTGCTGAAACTTACCAAATATAACATGATTTTTCTGGTGCTCCGAGGCCTCCATTAGCCACATAAGAGCTACTTTAATTAAAAGAGGAAGCTTTAAAAAAAATCCTCACTGTAGGGAAGGTCAGGTAGACTCTTTCTCATTAGGGAAATTTTTCGCAGTTCTGTCAAGTCACTGATTGTTACTGTGGCAATTCTTTTCACAGCATCATCTTTTCTGTCACTTCTGTCCTCCTCATTTCTTTCTGTCATACTCGTCTGCCAAACTCGAGCTTTAATATTTTTTTTTGCCCTTGTATTCCCCACCTTATCTTTATCCCCCCCCCCCCTTTTTTTTTTTACCTCCCCCTCTTTCTGTTCCCTTCTCCATTCTTTCCCACTCTACCTCTGTCTCTCCGTTTCAGTAATGATCTAATTAAGGAGGGTTTTGTTGCCTGCCCACTGTGTATAATTGCCAGTGGGGTCTGCCTGTACTTCACTCAGCAATTATGAGCGGCATTCTTCTGCCCTGAAATCGGCTAATTAAGCCTTAAGGACAGTGAGCCGATCGTAGTCGCACTAAGCATCAGGAGGAGTCAGGAATGCCTGTGCTCCTGGGACGTGCAGAAGTAGTGGATTGAAGAATGGTTGCCATGGTAGCGATCACATGGGTGTCAGATCCTGTGCAGAGGCTGTCAGTCAGTTCATCTGTGTCTGTCTCACCCTCAGTGTTGTGTGTGTACATCTGTCCATCTGTACCAGAGACAACAATTCTGCTCCAGGTCACCAGTTTTTTATTATTATTATTATTAAGGCTCAATCTATGAAGAGGGTACAAGGGCCAAACAGAGCTTGTCACAGTTCCTGTTTTGGTCCCTGGGTGGACTGCCTGTCATTTTGATTGATTACATTGCCAGCTCATGTAATGCTTGCCTTGCAATATGTCCCTGCTCAGCACTGCACAAGGCACAGTTTATCCTGTGGCCAGTACTATTTCAAACTCCTGTATATCACCCCCCAAGTATTGTGTTGTACAAGCACACAAACATATCTAAATGTGCTGAGTGGATGTCTTAATCCAATTTTAATAGCATAATCAATTACAATAGTTGCTCTGTTACACGCAGTCGAATGCAGGTGACTTTTAGAACCAGTAGGTACAAGGTGAGTTGAAAGTTTGATTAAAAACTATAAATTATCTGCTAAAAAAAACCCAACTGGTTTTCTGAGGGTCTCATAAGACATTGTTCTCAGTATTACAGGCAGATGCAGTGTGGAGGTGCATGCTCCCATTCTTTTGAGACATCAAAGCAGTCATTTCAAATGGGAAAACTGCCTCTTTAGAAACAGACTTTCCATATTCCCACAAGACCCTTATCTTCTTTCAGAGTAAAAATGGTATCAGGAAGAATAGGAAGGGAAATAACATATGACAGAAACACCATTAAAGCAAAATGACCTGGACTGTTGCATTATTAACTATTTGTATTAAAATATATCTGCAGTAAAATGCAACCCAGGGGCATAATAAAATACAATGCATGGAAGCCTGGTGTAAAAAAAACTCAATATGTACTAGATGTTCCAATACATTTACTGCATATACTGTGTTAGAGCACATACTATGAAAAATGAATGAAAATGCAAATATACACCTCTAAAATTGTCTCACACGTGGAAGTTTGAATTCCAGTGCTTATTAAACCAGAGCTTCAGGCACTTGTCTGCTATGTTTCCTACGTAGCAGATATGCTCTCCAGTGACACAAATTTGCATGGAAATTGCATGAATAATGTGCCTATTTGCTAAATAGCTTTAAAGTTGATATTTGGTTGTACGTGTAAATTTAATGGATTTGAACAGTGCAGCTCACTCAAATCCGGATGAATTGCCTGGGTTTTAGTATTAGTATTGGATATTTTATTAGGAAGCTTTACATAAGCCCTTAAAAGTTTTGACTCCCCTTGCTGAATTGTTTTCCGTCTCTCTTAACTCTAGCTTTCAGTAAGCACATTGTAAAAAAAAAAAAAAAAACGGGCAAGGGCTCTGGTTTCTTGGCTCCTCCGACTGGAACAAATGATACAAAGTGGCACCAAATGGAACGCGTTCCCTCCTATGGGTCTGTCTAGGGTTGTGTTGACTTTAACTGGCTTCTAAAGGTCTGGCTCAGCAAGGCAAAAGAAATTAAGTTAATGGACACAATGACACTGCCTTTCCCCTCATTGTGAAATTAATATATGCTGTTGCTTGCTATAACTTAATAATGTTGTCTTCAGTTATTAGACTGCATAATAATGAACTGCATACATTTAAGGTCTTCACTGAATACGGCCTCATAATTGACAGCCTTTCCATCTGGACTGCTGAACAATTGTCATACAATCATTGTACTGTAGTGTTCTGTGTTTTGTTGTGCAATTATAATTACAATATTACTGCATGCATATTAAGCATCATGTTGGGTTTACTTGATATGTTTCAATTTGCTTAGAAAAGTTGACTTATGTCAAATCTTACATGTCATTACTTCCTGTCAACCTAGCCAAGGCTGGAGTAAGGTCTTAATAAGTTATTTCAGAGAGGCATATATTATTCTGTTGTTGTATGAGTTGCTTTAGTTTCTGTACGGAATAAGTTAAAATATACAGTAAATATCAGAAAACGAGCAACTTCAACAAAGGAAACTTATTTACTATATTTCAAGCTGCCCACAAGGACCACACTTCTTTATTTCATTTGACTTTACAGATTTGCCATTTGCCATTGAGAGAGGGCAGACTGTGACGTTTTGTTCTTTTTAGACGACGATGATGGGTAATATTTCGGTTTCTCACACAGTTCTCGTTTCTTTTTTTTTTTCCAGGCTGCCAGCTCCAACTGTAGCAAACACAAGTCGATGACTGAGAACTCCGCCTCCCATGATGGACAAGAAAAGTGGTAAGTGTCACTAAGCCTGCATTTAAACAAACAACCCCCTTGCTTCTAACTTGTTGTGCCACAAATCATTTTTACAACTGTAACAACAGTAAATGCACTGTAGGATTTTTATCCATTATACAAAATATCTGACATAGACAATAAAACATTCAATTTCCTGTTACTATGTGTGGCCAAAAGCAGTGAAGGGTTTACATTGTATTTCTTCAGGTGTTAACCGCCTTCTGACACAGCAGGAGTAGCATTTTGCATGCTGATTAGTTTGTTTTGGCGTAATCACTGCATGATAATTACTTCCTAGTAAGTGATATGGTTTTACATAATGAAGCACCATGTGTGCAGCACAGTACAGCCTGTCTGTACAAGTGGGTGAAAAGGAATAATAATGCTGATGATAATCTGTTATTTGGATCATGTTCATTTTATCAAGCACTTGCACATGGAAATATATTTTAGTTAATAATTTTAGCTATCGTAATCATTTGTAGTAGAAGGAGAAGCATTGATTGATGGATTTTCATGTTAATTTCTTACAGCCAATGGCTTTCAGTCCAAGGCCAGTGAGGGTGGTGTTCAGAGGAAGCAGCTGCCCTACTCAGTGGAAACTCCCTATGGCTTCCACCTGGACCTTGACTTCCTCAAGTATGTTGACGATATTGAAAAAGGCAATACCATCAAAAGGGTCCACATTCAGCGCAGAGTCAAGGGCCCACCTAAATTCAGCACTCTGCCCAGAAATTTCAGCCTTCCTGGGCATGGAGCCAGGCCTGTCCCTAAAGAAAAAGACACCCCTTGGTCTGGGACGTCCACCTTGGGGCCCAAGCCTAAATCACGGGTGACAGAGGTCCAACAGATCTACGACTTCAGGACAAGTGAAGGGGGAACTTCCAGTCAAAGCAGCAGAGGAGCAACCAGTCCAGGAACTGCCTATGTGTCAGCAAAGCCAAGAGACGAATTAGGAACTGGGGCTCGGGATGGTGAAGTTGTGGGGATTCAAAATCGACCAAACTTGCTGCGAGCATCAAGCATGCCCATCACCTTACAGCAGCGTAAAGGCTCTGATTCAAGCAGTCCAGACCGTACTGTGGGAACACCGGAGAGTGGCTCCACAGAGAACATGTTTCGTCCATCGCCGGACATAACAGAGAGACGGTGTGTTCCCCAGGATCGGACAGGACTTCACCAGCAGATCACAGTGGCACTGAAAAGGGTCAGAGAGCTGGAAGAGCAGGTCAAAACCATCCCAGAACTAAAGGCTCAGATCTGCTCACTAAGGGAGGAGAGGGAGAAACTACTTCTTCAGCTTCAGGCCCAGGCCCAGGCCCAGGCCCAGGTTTCCACATCATCGTATACTATAATACAAAGTTCTGACTCTGGGACACACACGCAGCCACAAGGACACAGACCTTCAGAAGGGCTCAACCTAACTCTGATGACTCAACTCACCGGAGGTTTAGAAGCTTCAGAGTGCATGCCAGCAACGCTGGTAACAGGGAAAGAGAAACAAGGTGTGACAGAAAAAAGTATAGTGTTACAAAAAGAGAAACAGACAAATCAGGAATCTGTCAAGAGCTCCTCAGCACATGGAGAAATGGGTGGGTTGTCAAAGCAAGAATCCGAGAGACAAACACAGCTGTTAGAAAAATCAGACAAACAAAAAGAGACATCAGAGAGTCCACTGGCGCACGCAGTGCAAAAGCTATCACAGAACATTGCAGGACAAGAATTAACATCACTTATGGTGGCTATAAAAGATGCAGAGGCTAGCAGTATTCAAGATGGTAATGCAGCAAAAGGAGGGCAACCTGTGGACAGTACGCCGATACTGCAGGAGAAGCTTATGGCACTGGAGGCTAAACTTAGTCAAGCTAGTCAAGAGCTGGATAGAACTAATAATCTTTTGAAACAACAGTTAGAGGAGAACAAGATTAAAGAGGAGAAAATACTTCAACTGAGTGAGGGAATGAGGGTAGAGGTGTGTACTACAGAAGCACAGAGCAGACCAAGAAGAGAGAGTATTGACACAGGGACAGAGACAGAGAGAGTAGATTTTGCCAACCAAGAGACAGAGACAGAATCGCCTGGTACAATAGATCAGGGAACAGATACAGATAGAATCTGTATTGAAGTGTGTGTACCCAGACCAAGGACTGGGAGTATAGATCAAGGAACAGATACTAATGAAGTTGGCACACATGAACAGGTGACAGAGATGGAGGCAGAAGTAGCTGCTGTCAGCCCACCAAGACCCAGAGCCAACAGCATGGAACGGGGCACAGTTACTGAGAGGATCCCTACTCAGGATCAGATGACTGAGACGCCCGTAGCGGAACGGGTAGACCAAGTCACAGAAACAGAGGGAGAGACAGTAACGGACCATCCACAGAGGCCGAGGGCTAGCAGTGCGGACCGGGGGACAGAGACAGAGAGAGTAGACACTGTGGACAGAGTGACAGAGACAGAAGAAGCACAGAGGACAGACCAGCAGACTGAGACAGAGATAAATAGACGCCTGCATAACAATCCAGCTAGAAGTGCAGAAGCAGAGAGTCAAGTGAGCGAAAGTGCAGAGAGTGAAAGAGACGATGTAAGTAGTGTGGTCAGTGAAAGAGTGGAAGATAACGAAGCAAATGAAAGAAGAGGTAGTGAAGATAGTGGAAACATGGTTGTGAAAGTTGTCACAGAGAGTCCAACCGTAGTTATAGAAAGCAGAGTTGATCAAACTGTAGTTTCAGACATTATGAGCCAGGATGAAGACCGTACCAGTCCACTTCAGGAGTCTGCAGCAGGAGAAAATATAGAATCTAGAATTGAAATGGTTGTGGCAAAGAATGACTCAGAAACAAAAGAAATGACACCCCCAAAGAGTGAAGTAACAGAAATTGGAGAATCACGACAGACTGCACTGGAGACTGAGAAGAAACAAACAGAAGAAGGTGAGATTGTGTGTGCAACAATCAAAGAAACTGTAGTAATTGACACTGTTGTAGTAACAGCAGAGAATTCCGTGAAGACAGTAGTTCCTGTACGACCCCAGAGAGGCAGAAAGCCTTCAGCAGAACAGGTACAGCCCTCACCTCTTCAGCTTCAGGCTGCACCTGTGCGTCCTCGTAGAGGATCTAGTGAAACTCAAACCCAGCAGTCCCAGCCCCAGACAAAAACCCAACCCCAGGATCAAGGTCCAATTCAGCAAGAGGCCCAAACCCCCACACAACCCTCTGAACCACAGATAAAACATCCTGCCCCATCTCCGTCTCAGGTTGAGCACCACACCATAGCAAAGAGGCCCCCTAAGGAGCCCAGTGAGAAACAATCTCAATCTCAGACTGTGACTCAGGGCCCATCTCCAAGCTCCAGTGAAGTCCAAACCAGGCCCAAATCTATTCAGTCTCATACCACTGCAACGCGACGGAACTCGAAAGAACTGAAAGCACTACAGAAGGGATCCAGTGTATCACAACCTCCTCGCCGTGGATCAGGAGAAGCCCAGGCCCGCACAACTCGCCAGGGGTCATGTGACACCCAAACTCAATCTCAGGGCTCTCGTAGAAGTTCCAGTGAGATTCAACCCCCTCACAAAGATGACAGCGAGACACAATCTCTGCGCAGAGGTTCCAATGAAACAGGTCAGCGCCGTGGTTCAAGTGAAGCCTCACGTCGGGATGCTGGCGATGCCCAGACCCCTCGCAGAGGCTCCAGCGAGTCACCAACATCGCCTGCAGCTTTGGGCCAAGTCGTAACCCGGTTAACAGGGCTTCTGGGGGAGCAGTGGGCACAGCTGGGGGGCAGCTCTGGAGCTCAACAGACGACCAGTCAACAGGAGACCCCCAGCACCCAGAAACAGACGGCAGTGAAAAGAGCAGAGGCAGGCAAAGGAGCAGCAGCCAAGCCTGCAGGAAAAGCAGTCCCTGCAGCAACCACAGGGAAACCAGCAGGGAAGCCAGGTCCTTCCAAAATGAGCTCTATTCAAAGTCAACTGGTCAGCTCCCTCAGTGTCCTCTCTGCCTTTTACTCACCAAGCCAGAAAGCTACTGCTGCCAGCAAACAGCAAGAACAAGGTATGCTCGTGGTTAAGTTAGGACCCCATGGTTTATACACATTTGTGCATGTATCTGTCATACTTGCTTACCTATCTGTAGACTCAATGAGCTGCACTACTTAATTACAACATGTCCTTTCTGATCTCTGCCAATAAGTCTCACGATTAATGTGTACATGTTCAACTCAGTAGCCTTGAATATTTCCCATCCTTACTCCTCCTCCTACTCCTCTCCCCTGCACAGCAGGAGCAGCCAAACTTTGCTATAATGGTTTTGATGGATTTCTGTGGTGTCACTTGCATATAGATCTTTTTAATAGTTCAGCACACAGCGTATGTCAGACACACACTATTACTATCAAACTGACAACAAAGTCATGTATTTGCAGTGAGCTGGGCTGCTTCGTAGGGTAGTTTCTTTTCACTGCAACCTGAAACTACACTGTTCCTATTCTATTATTTAGAAATACTCAACTCAAATCATGTCTACCATCTGTCAATAGTACTACTGTATATCTACACAAGGATTATTGTACCTGCTTCATTGCCGTATAAATGGTACCACTTGACTTTTTTGGGATGATTCCCTGAACTTAATCTGTGTCCATGTCAAATATAACTTCATAGCCATTTGTATCCTAACCTTAATGATAGAAATACTTCTTGACTGTTGGGTGGAATTTCAAATCACAGTGACAGTGGTCATTGTTTTTTTGTGTTTTGCTGCATTCCACCAATCTACTTTAGCATTTACCTCAGCATCTTTGTCTGATGCTTCTCATTGCCAAGGCCCCATCTCTACTTAATTTAGAGAGACTTAAGTATAACAGTGTGCCTTTGTTACCCTTGTTATAGTGATAGATAAAGTAAAAACATTGTAAAATGTATCATGACATTATGCTTTTGGTCATCTATGGTGGTAGCAAATTTCATGTTCATATGCAAAACATGCTATGCTTAAGATACAGTAACTATACAAGAGTAACTCCTATACAAGAGTGGGCAAACGCTTTATACTAAGCACTGGTTCAGTAACCTCCAAGAGTAGATCAGGTTTGGATTTCATGCTTTAAAGACAAACACGTACACACTCATACTGGCAAGAGGCCACATACATGCATTTTTTTCTACTACATTTAGAGTAGTAGAGAAGCAAAGACTGACACACACACACACACACAATCACACACACACACACACACACACACACACACACACACACACACACACACACACACATACGTCAAATGGGCGATGCCTTTCCTCCCTTGATGTCTAGCTTTTCTGTCTCTCTATCACAAACACACATAAGTTCATTTTAAGTTCAGTGTTGGGAGTACAGTATATAAAAGTGATATTATGTGTTTTGTGTACGTGTGCCTAGATATACCTCAAATTACATCAGTGTTGTACTTCTACAAATATGAAAACCGAAACCACTGCTGCTGTGTTGAGAACTCTCACTCAACCTGATCATCAGAGACTCAAGTTGAGCTTCAGAGATTGGTATGGATGAGTGAAATCATTGTCTCTGACACATTGGGGGAAGGTTAAATTACATCATTGTTTTATTTATTGGAAGATGGCAAGAGGTTGTATTAAAATTCCAAATATTTTGTAAACTCCATCTCTCTCTGCTCCTATCTCCTGAGAGATATTGGATCTAAAAGCATCCTTCTTCTCACATGGTGGTCGCTGGGTTCTTTTCAGCTCGTGATTTTTTGGCTCAAAGCCACATCCTTATGTCCTTGCATAAAACATTACAGGGCTTCTGCATCATGTCTGCTGTCAGGCACAACTAAGACTGTAATACCGGGCTTAGAGCCAAGGGGAGTCAGCAAAGGAGCTCATGCAGAATCAATTATAGGGTAGTTACATACATACATGAACAATGTCATTTGACAATGTCAAGGTCGTATGATGTTATTAAGGCCTATAATCCTGACCTGTTGTATATTGCCCTGGAACTACTTTGGGTCGATGTTTTTTACAAAGCCAGTGGTCACAAGGTGGTTTTCTTTAGCAAAAGAACCTTCTTCCCCATGGCAAATTCTGGTCTAATTGTCATTATGTTATTCTTGCACAATCATTAAATACTCATTTACCTCAAATTAACACTTTTTGTCAAGAAATTCTATTTAAAAAAAAAAAAAACTTTTCTTGACAGGGTTGTATTAACACATTAGTTTTATTGTTGTCTTTGTATGGAGTATACAGATGGGGCCCGAGCTTCCACTTTCTCTGCCAAGACAGGGATCCCACATAATTTCATGAGCCTGTAATTGCATCCAGAGGTTCTTTAATATCAATCCAGTTCAAACATGTTTTTTAAGAGATACACATACTTAACATTCACACATGACACACAGAAGTGTTGAAACAAGTAGGCAGATATAGACAAGGAACATGTGCAAACCATATGCGATCTCATTAGCTACCAATAATAGTCTGATGTATTGCTTTTTCTTAGCCTTTAGACTTATATTAACTAGATTCAGTTGTTTTGATTGTCTTTGCAGGATACACATTGTGGAGACAAGTACACTGCCTCTTTAGAAACCTTCCATTCTCTTATTTATTTTCATTCAAGGAAATGTTATATATGACTCTCGTCTTGGAGGGGCTTTTAGTTAGATTTACAGAAAATGCATCAGAGGCAGCACATTTATAATTGGGTAGACATGTTTTTCTAGAGGCTATTCCAGTACAAAGCATGTCATTACAGTAACTATTATACAGCTAGAAACAAACAAGTCTTGGGAACTCCACTGGATGTTGTTACACAGCAACACACATGCACACTCCACAAAGGCCTAATGACTTTTTCCCACCCTCCCTTTTCTTTTTCATCTCTTGTTCTCCCTTTCCCTTCATCCTCCTCTTCACCAGGTCTCAAATCTATTATGAAGAAAAATGGTGTCGCTGACAAGCAGGGGAACAAGGGAGCCAAGAAAAACCTGAAGTTTGTTGGGGTGAATGGAGGGTAAAAGTCTTCTTTTTAATCATACGTGTTTAATATCTTTATGTGGGCTGCAGTGTGTTTTTGTACACTTTCATTTGTGTCCATGTATGTTTTGTTATTTTTATTTCGCACATTAGAATTAACTCATTGTGGACTACAGAATAACAGAATGTATTCTTTCTGTTGTGTCCTGATTTAATATGAATTTATTCAAAAACAAGGATTACCTATCTTCAATTTTCAGTGTTTTCAGGTTTAATGTGTTACATTCTCCAAAGTGGCTTCAGTGGACTGACTCCAGGTAATTCTTAGAGGTACCGTAATGATACCTGGATGTGGTCATGCATAAAAACCTAAAGATAAAATAAATAGAAGATAACACAAGTATTGTATAGTTGATTTAAAAATAAAGTACAGTCAGTTAGATTACTTAAAAACTACTCAAGCTATTCTCCATACAGGCCTCATTAGTCAGATAAATAGACTGTGTGTTCGACCTTACACAGCAGCAATATTCTTGAAAGAAATGAACCGTCAACTTGTTAATGATGCAACATTTTACAGTTAGTTGAGTCTATCAGCTTTCTCCTTGCTCACCTGAATTTGACCACAGTGACTGTGAACAAAGTCCAGCTGTGTCTCGCACATCTGCTTCGTGCTGCTAGTCATCAAGGCTCATTTGAAGACACACTGCACTGAATTTGAACTCACTGCTTCTACCGGGAGTGTGAATGTGTGTTGTACATTATGTGATGTGTGTGCACATTTTTGTCAGTATTGATGATACCTCAGTGCTTTGTGCAAGTGTGCTTAGGTCAGCATTTGCTGATGCCAGATGCATTGTGTGTGTGTGTATTTGTCTGTGTATGTGTGCTCATAAAAGCTGGTGATGAATTTTAAGTAATCAGATGGTAGTGGTTGACATAAATAGCCTGGATGCTTAACCTGACCTAAGCCATAACTACCACATGTGTAATCTTAACCTCTTAGCCTAAACCAAGTCTAGTCCTAAAATAAAAATTGGTTAACCTTCTGAACCAGATTTTGTCCCTAGATGTGTACAGGCAGACTTTTTCACAATGTTCACATTTATGGACACTTTTGATGACAAATAAAAACATACATAGCTACAAAGCTACATGCACATCCACGTATTCATAGTAATTATCTCAGATGTGCATACAACACTTGACAGTGATCCACTTCTCTGTCAAAGCAGCAGCAGCCAAGACATCTGTTTAAAACATCCAAGAACAAACTTGTTGTGTGCTCAGTCTCATTTGAAATCCCCAAAGACGTTCAGTGATCTAATGAAGAATAACAAAATACATATTAAAAGAGTATGATCATTTAGTGGATTGTTTTTGAAATGTTTCGATAGCCTCTTACTAGTCAATAAAACAGTAAATCAGGCTATTTTTAGGTTCATGCACACATCTAATGATGCATTTGTCTCTTGGCTCCCATCAGGAGATTTGTATTATTTTCTCCATTCATTGTCTTCCATTCCTGAGCTTCACTGTTTTATGACCTGCCCGCCTTTGCTATGTTTTGTCAGAGCTGTGGTGAGGTCATTCCTCCCTGTTTTAAAATGATCTGCAAACACAGCCTATCGACCATTCTCCAGAACAAATAATGAATTATCAGTGAGTATTGAAAGGACCTGCTCCTATATAAACAGAACAGAGGCGTTCTAATAAGGCGTTATATAAGATGGTCCACATCTAGCCTAGACTCTTTTGAGTTTTTAACCCTTGTTCAGAACAATAAATCTCAATTTCTGTGTTACACTCCTCAGTTCCAGATAAAAGCAGATACTATTTATAACAAGACAAACATGTCAGACAACAGTATTTTCTCTTGACTATCTTTATACTTCTACCCACACCAGGAAGTGGGCTGCTGTTTGTACTTCTTCTCTTTGGATGGTCTAACCTATCTTTGCTCTCCCTTGAGCTCCTCTGGAATCCAGGGAATGCTGTGGCCCCTGAACGCCTCTCGTGGTGTGGTGTCTCAGTGTGTGCGCCTACAAATAAGCATGAATCAGTGGCATTCAATATGAGACTTATCTGATCATTGGCCTCACAGAGTCTCCTTCATGTTACACCCCAATGATCACACTCACACATGCGACCAGAAACCACATGCGTACACATGGGACCAGAAACCTCAACAGCTCTAAATATATCATCGACTTTTCCTCACTGAACAAGGTTGTGTTTTGTCCAAGGTTGCATATGTGAGTGTGCAAACATACCTATGGATTTTTATGTATATGTTTAACTGTGTGAAGGATGTTTTGGATATGTGGGCCAAGGTTGTATTAGACAGGTATGTATTTTCATATCGTTCCTGAGCTGTACAGGGGAATGACCTATTCATATTTATCTACCGTGTATTTTCGTGTTAGTTTTTACCTGCTGCTAAGGTGTTTTATTGATGTGGCTACTTCTGCCTGTGTCTATTTTTTGTACACATGCTTACTTCTAGTGAAGAGTCAAATGTTCCAAAGGCCCCAAAAAGGTTTCTGTCTTGCATAATTTAAAGATGGATCTCTGCTTTGTCCTTCAGCTATGAGACAACATCCAGCGAAGAGTCCAGTGGAGATGAGAAGCCAAAAGTGGAGTTAGAGGAGGAAGACAGCTCAGAACCAGAGGTAGAGAAGGAAAAGGAGACTGAGCCTCAGCCAGAAGAGAAGCCCGAGGAGGGAGCAGAGACCAAACAGAAGGATGCAGAGGTCCCAGCTGAAGCAGGAGCTGCCGTGGTTGCAGAGAAGGAGAGTGAGGGGGGCCTGCTGGATCCAGAGGGCAGCCAGGACCTCCTGGAAGAACAGGCAGAAGGGTGAGACAGACAGCAAAGCTTCATTTATAGCTGTGTGTTAGAGATTACGACATAGCTACGGAGCCTATGCACGTAGCCACAGAGGGCTATAAACTATAATGGACTGTGACTGGCATGGACTGGCTTTATGTTGCAGGTAGAGCTTGTGGATCATGAATAGCCCATGAAAGTTGGGGAAAATGCTTCTCTTTTTCAGTAACACACATTAAGCAAAGCCATCACAACTGCAAACCCACTGATCAGCGTGACCCATACTCTCCCTCACAGCAAATTACAGTTAATGCAAAGATAATGCAGTATAATTAAAGAACAATGCATCCATAAAGATGATAGTGTGACGTGATGTCGGGGAAGCACAAGTGAGTGCTTTGTTTTGTGTCTAGCTACAGCCTACATACTTTGTCTGACACCGGTGCCGAGCGACACTTCAATATAGAGTTGGCCTCACACACGCACAAACAGAAATCCCATTAAAACACACTCATAGCCACTCACACTGCTTACCGCTCGGTATTTTGTACTGAGTCACTGCTCAAACACTGTACGCCTCTTTTCCATACACACTTTTTCCACACACACTTTAATTACAGTAAGCTTCACACAAACACACGACGTGCTCCCACACACTTCAGTATAAGCTGCTCTTACTCTAATAGAGGTCTCAGATAGACACACCACATTTGCAGCAGTGCTGTCCCTGTCACTGACCGATCACTTATCTCTCCCAGGTATGTGGCACCGGTGCCAGACAGTAGATGGGAGCCCTGGGAGAAGACAGGACTTATAAAGTCATTACTCAACACCTGTCTCAGTATTTGTGCTTGTACACGCACGTGTGTTTTATGTCAGTAGAGCAGCTCACAGTGAGAGGCAGCACTAACCCTGAGTGGATGACACTGAGATGTACAGTATGACATGTGCATGATAGATGAGCAGTGTGAGCACTTGGTGGATATTATCGAGCAGTGAATCAGTTTAATCTGTTACCATCAAGGTTTGCATGTGCTATCAATGTGTCAGACTGCTGACTGATGTGTGTGCACGCTGCAGGGGCCTGCAAGACATCTTTTATCTCTTGTTTTCATGCCAGACAAACTTTACACAAGAACCAAAGCGTCTCTTGGCCATATCTTAGACAGACTTGATGGTACGTCAACATTAAACCTGAAAAAGCAGTAAAGAAAACAATAAAAGGACAGAGGTGGAGTGCGCTGGGTTAAATTTATGTTTCTTTTCTCCCAGATACTCCTGGTCTGCTTAAAAGGTTTTAGTAATCTAGAATGGGTAAAAAAAAAACAGCTGCAGCTCCTTACTGTGTCATCTGGTCTTTATTTTCAGGGAAAAAGTTGACCAGCGTTTTATAGACGCTTGCTTGTATGTAAAAGACCGTATGGAAGAGGTTTCATCCCCAGATAAAGAAATGGTAAGTTTCTTTTGGTTGTTGTTTTAATTCTTCACAGCTGTGTAAAATGATAAGTGCAAAGTTAATGCTCATGGTTGTTGATCGGCTCTCCAGGTGTTATGTTTTTAATCTTCTTTTTAACGCTGGAAAAATATGCTTAAAATTTCAAATTCAGTTTCTGAAAAGTGAAAAAATATACTGAAAAATATTTTTTCTTTAGGGAAAATGCTTCAGGTTCTTTGTTGATGTTCTGTTCGAGCTCTTTGAGTTCAGTGAGTGGAATAACGTGGAGCAATGTGGTTTACAGTGCCCTTCCTCGGGCTGAAAATGCAAGCTACTCAACAGCCCAAACAGTAAAAAATATGTTCAAGGAACGATAAAAAAGCTGCCATGGGCGGGTTTTTCATTTATATCTCTTCTCTTCACTTCTCTTTCTCTCCTCAGCGTCAGGTTTTAGTGGTGCTCTACCAGGAGTGGTTCAGGATCTCCAGTCAGAAAGACTCGCAGGCCGATACCGTCAGATTATATCTGCGACAAGTGGGCTTGACCACACCCACTCTCCTGCCATATGTCGTTAACTTGACAGACGGCAATGGGAATATGGCCCTCCACTACAGCGTGTCACATTCAAACTTCCCTGTGGTCAAACTGCTGCTTGATACCGGTGAGATGCAAACGACACACGCAGCTTGTAGAGCAGAAGAGCCTGAATACGGAAACGTAACTTCAAAGGGCGTTTTAACACTTACTAAAACTCTGTGTTTGTGTCCTCAGGTTTATGTGAGACAGACAATGTGAACAAGGCAGGCTATACTCCAGTGATGCTCGCTGCATTGACGGCTGCTGAGAGCCCCGATGATCTGGAGGTGGCACAACAACTGTTGAAACTGGGTGACGTCAATGCATGCTCCAGACAGGTAATATATTGTATATGCTTGCACTGACAAATGGCTTC
The DNA here is from genome assembly GCA_023373845.1 of Nibea coibor. Lineage (NCBI taxonomy): Eukaryota > Metazoa > Chordata > Actinopteri > Sciaenidae > Nibea > Nibea coibor. Next base: position 6,600,402 of record CM041718.1, on the reverse strand, counting down.
CCCTGAATTCACTGACTCAAGGGATTTGCTGTGTTGTTTGTTATTGTTGTAGAGGAAGTTGTATTTCAGGCATAGTAAGTCTTGGAATTTAATAAATCCTCTGGGGAAATCATAGCATGTTAAGAATTTTTTAGAAGTGGGTCACTTCACAGGAATACACCATAACTTCAGCCATCTTTTCTCAACAGCAAGTGCATCTGTAGTGCAAACCAAACGTAGAAATGTCAGGAAAAACATATTAGACTTGGAAAACATTAAACATTTAAATTAACTGTGCACATTCTCGAGTACAGTACTTGAGTGTGAGGAATGTATCTTCATGCAGAAGTTTGTAAGAATGACTTTTAGACACATAGTTCTTCAGCTATCTCTGTTTTCTATACTGTACCTGCCCTCTCACTTATTCAATCTAATTCTCTGTATTTCTCACTCGCTCTCCCTCTAGGCTGGCCAGACGGCACTCATGCTTGCGGTGAGCCATGGCCGCGTTGCCATGGTGAAGCTGCTCCTGAGCTGCGGTGCGGATGTAAATTCCCAGGATCGCGAGGGGTCCACGGCCCTGATGTGCGCCAGCGAACATGGACACACACACATCGTTCGTCTGCTGCTGGAGACGGGTCGCTGTGACCTCAGCCTCACAGATAAGGTATGCTGTTATACTGCGAAGCTGAAATGTCACAGTATGATGGAGGGTCAAAATTGAATGTTTCACCTATCATCCAAGATGGTATAGAAGGGATCAAAGGGGAGATCCCTTCTGAATGTGTTAGTCCTTCCACGAGATACAGTCTGACACACAGGACCTCTTTGAGATCTTGTTCAGATTGTCCATGTCCATCCACTATCTCTCTGTAGGAAAATTGTTTCTTTTCTGGACATAAATTGGGGCATTTCACCATCGTACAGACCTGTATTTTGCTCATTGCAATTCACTGTGTAAACACTGTGGCTCCACCAATGTTTAAGCATGCAGTCTCGTGGGTGATCTGCCTTTTAATGCGCTGCCAGGTTTAAAATATATCACAATGTTGTATAAATAACAGAATGCTGCTCAACCCAGACCGAACATGCCCACTGACAGACCTGTGTTTCAACACTACATATATATAAAACAGAAAGAGACAAAAAGAGATTTTCTCTGTAAGCAAAGACACGGCCTCAAAATGGGTTCAATTCTCACTCCCACAGTAGCTAATTTATACATGGAGCAAATGGCAAGAAAGACAGTGATCTCCACTGAGGGGGAGCTGAGGGCAGAAGCCTGAAACTTCCTGCATGTGCTGTCTTTGGCTTAATTTAGACTATAGTTCTTTAAGGGTTTATTCTTTACTGAGAAGTCTGGCAACATGGCTTCATTTCAATAGTTATCTGCTGCTTGGGTTATATGAATGGCCAACTCTTCATGCCTGGCTCACACAAAATATGTCACTTGACATCACACTGCTCCTGTGGTCAGTGTGTCTAGTAGCTGGTGTCGGGCCCACACATAGCAGATTGATTGTTCAATCTAGTACATTATTGATTTCTTTAGATTGTTGGTTCCCGTTTGCAGTGTAAGGTGCCCAGTCAGAGAATGGCGAGACTGGTGCTTTGCTTTGCCAGTGCACTTACCCCTTGGAAACAATCCTGTAAGCACTGCTTTTAAAACTATTGCAGCACTGGTGCTGTCCCACACCTGCTTCAAACTGTGGGGTTTTATTCCCAAAGGATGCATGATTTTAATCATTACTTCCAACACTACTGAATTACACTTTGAAAAACACTTTTCCCAGCGCAGTCCCAGGGGGGATAGGACTTCAGATGACACATTAGCCAACAATTAGCCTAGAGTACAGTTCAATAGATTGTTTAACCTGGATTTGACTGGACCATGTGCATTTCAGCTCACTGAATTTTTACTTATGTAGCAGCAAATCATAACAGAGGTCATCTCATGACACTTTCCGTATAAGGCAGGTCTAAGCCATAATCTCGGCCCAGATGAATCTACACAGACGTGTCCTGCAATCATCCCATAACTCAGCCATGTGCTTCTGGTAGATCATTTGCTGTGTGACTCCATGGCAACACATGAACGCACACACTATATTTAGTTGTAGTGGGGGACAAACATTATCTCAAAACTGAGTAAATAAGCAGCTCTGGATAGCAATTTCCAAACATATGCAAACAAGTCAAGCAGTTTAACAGGTTGGTGAAATTTACATAAAGTGTAATACAGAGCGTGTTAGACTGTTCTGAGACATCTCTGCTCCCGTGAGAGGTTTCTCTCAATATGCAGCCATGTCTGTTCTGGTTTGCAGTAATATCTAGGCTTTGATTAGAGGAAACGCCAAGACACATTGTATGTATGGTGCAGGAAGTTAGAAGCAGCATTATAGAGCAGAGCCAGTTCAGACAGCCAGGAATATTTACAGCTATGAGTTTTAATTAATGTCTCAAGTTCATCTCAGACTATATGGATCAGTGCTTTGAAGTGCCTACACTATGGAGAGATTTGTTCTTCCAGCAACGTCTTAGTAAGAATGTTATCCACAAGGATGCAAATATAGATTTAGCATTTTCAATTTTGCTAATTGCTAGTAGAGCATAACTTATTCCAGAAGTAATGAGTGTGCTGGATGTTATGAGAGTCAGTTACAAATACCTGAGCTGCTGGTGAATGCTTATAACGCTAATCACTAATATCAGTGAATTTACAGGCAAAAATCTACCACATAAGTTGTTTCACAGTTGTTGTTTTTTTGTAGAATTTGTGTCCAATCGCCAATATACCAATCTCATTCAATCTTGTGCATTCTATTAAAATTGCTTGTTTAGCTTCATAAAGGAAGAAAAACAAATGAAATGCTCCCTCTGCGTATTATATTGCATTGTGTTGGTCCATAAAAGCATAAATAATACAATTCCTCATTTTTATAGGTATTTTTTTCACTGTACTATTCACATTGTTGATGGAGAAATGATTTCCAATGTCAAGCATTTTTTTTTTACTGATGTTTATGTCTTGCAACACTGGACCATTTTTATTTCCCTACAAAACCTCTCCATGTTTATTATTTAACCATGTCTTATTCCAGAAACAAATTCTGCATGATGTGAAGAACCTTATCTATGGATCTTTGTTGCATATTTTTGATGTATAATTTGGGAAGAAAAGTATTAGATTTACAGAAACATGACTGGCAAGATGCTAATATTTATTTTCAGATACTGAAGTCAGCTCTTCTAATAGTATTGCTTGTATCAGCACAGGTGCAATGTAAACATATGCAATGTAATGTCCAGTTGCTAAAGATAGAGCAACACAACACTGCCACTGTCAGGGTAAGAGCAGTTACTGCAGTGTCTTTGATATGAAGTTGTGACATTTTCTCTCTGTTTTTCCTCAGAATGGGCTTACAGCACAGTTGGTGGCAGAGGGTGCCTCCCACCAAGACATAATTGACCTTCTGAAGGCCCACGCTGAGACCCGTGCCTCTGAGCCCTCATCTACCACAGACCTCCTCTGAGCCAAGCCACCCGTCTGCTTCTTTAAACGACTACAGCTAGCCGACCCCCAACCCTTCAATTTCCAAGACCTTCTGTCCATGACATGATGACACCAGTATGTCCAGTATGACCAGTGGAAAAAAGTGGATATGCTCTGTTTACCGTGGAACTACATATAAACCTCTGAGACTGGAGTGTCCAGCAATGTGCGCCCACATTTTTCTTCCACATCTCTGCCAACATGCCCTGTGGGTGTTTAAGGATATGCTGCATCAACCACTCAGTGGACAGACAAAGGGAGCCGGCTTGAGGATAAGACGTTGCCATTGAGATGAGTGTGATTGACAGGATATTACTTAAGGAACCGGGTAAGATTATAAAGAGGGATCAGGGATGGCTAGACCGGCAAGTGGATGAAGAGATACTCAGACGAACTGCTGCTTCTTATCATCAACTAGCTTTTCAAGCAAAACACTAAGCACATGATCTACCTTTCAAATACACGATATTGAATATGACATAATTTCTATTTTTTTTTAATGACATTGACATCATTCTTTTCATATTTGGACATAAAGCCATTATTGAGAACATAGTATATGTAGAATGTTATTCTATCAGATTATAATCATATACAAACACAGAAACTGTATTTTCTACTGCACTTTTTTTATTGTGTTTGTGTACAGTGAATAGTCTACTCTAATAATCGATGTCCAGAAGAAACTATATATCTCTCCAAAAGTGCAAATTTAAAAAAATAAATAAAATAATAGAATTTCTGGTCAAATTCCACACCATTCATTGGATATTTGACATCATTTAATGTATTATTTTTGGCATAGTAATGATGTTTTTCACATACATGACATGGGTGATCATCATCTGTGAATTGTTTGGTTCAGTTAGGAGATAAAGTGTTTCTGTTGGATGCAAAAGAAGTGATTTTTTATAACCACAATATAACCTGATTAAAGAAAGATAAAAGTCTTCTAATAAGAAGATTGTACTATTCAGAAGGTGCTGCATGCCAATGCACAGTTACCCCCCCTACTGGCTGTCTTATAGTACTAAACAACAGTATGTTGTAATACTGTCTGCTCTCATGATTAACATCTCTCTTTCTTCGTCCCTCAGTTCAAATATAAAGTATGTCTTGTTCGCCTGCTCGTTTCAAATCAAATTATGTATGCAACTGCTACAAAATGCACAATGGATGTCAGGCTGGCTGTGATACATTCCAAGACAAATGTAAAAAAAATGTAGCAAGTCTAACTATACTGGCATGGTTAATGGGACTAATAGAGGCTGCCAGTGGATATGGCAGACATAGGAATGACCACATGTGACTGAAAGATTTAATTACTCAGAAAATCTTGATTACAACAATCAGATCTGCCTGTATTTAAGTTACTAACACAAGTTCACTTTGTTCATGTCTCAAAATGGTAAACTGGCAAGATGTTAAAATGTTCAGGGTTGTTTTTGGATTGCAGTTCTAAAAGAAGCAATATTAATGAAATACTACCTTTTCAAACAGAAATGAGGTAGGGAGAGTGGCTTTGGTCTAGCCTTAATCAGACGACCATCCTACATTTTAGAAATGAGATGTGTTTCAGGGAGTGCAGCCTTTGTCTTCTGTTTTCCACAAACCTACACCCATATTCCTAAAGTATCTTTAAACAGGCGTACTGGTCTGATAAAATGTTTACAACTTCACAGCTCCCCTTCAGTGGCCTCTGCAGAAATCATCAGTAACCAGATTACAGGAAACAAAAGAGATCGATCATTTTACCTGACATGTGGAAGGGTGTTTTCATCCACAAGTCATGATACCTGACAGGTGGACAACAGTACTTGTGAAAGTCAATATTTCAATCAAAGCTAGGAAAACTCCAGTTATTTAGCACTGTACCTTCATAAATGTGAGGGACTTTATGACTTTTAGTTTTATGAAGTTATATCTAAAAACACTAGATACTCCAGTTCCCATAATGAAACTGATGGCATCAATCACTTGCCTGGTAAATGTCCATGTCTTTTAAACTCCATACTCCTAATTTGCATTGCAGACCCTCTATTTTTAGTCCAGAGAATGGTGTTTTCACAGGCTGAGTAGTACTCCTCAGGATGAACAGCCTGACCTATATGTATGCATTTGATGTAGTGCCTCTTTAAATGGTGGCTGGGGTTTGCTGGGGCTACTGAAGGTAGAATTTAAAGGGAAATACCACTCATTTTAACAACTGCCATATCTGCGGTCTGTAACAGTCCAGTCTGCATTTGAAGCCAGAAAATAAGTCCTGTTCTACAGAGGTGTCCTATTTCCTTTAGTCATGACAAATCTGCCATGCCTACAGTACGCAGTGCTAACTTCTAAGCTGAATTGAACTTTTTTTTTCTAAGATGCAGTGTGATCTGACCACTGATCCTGCACCAGTACTCTCTCATTCCCAGACACTTTATTAATGTGGGTGCTAATATAGGATTATATAGATTGATATGAAGATAGATTATATAACGTATCTTGATTATATAGTAGTATATAAAGTGGCTGCATTTACTCAGCAAAAATGGCAATTTTTCAACAGTGGCTTTGTATCAGATCATCAACATGTGTGTTGAGTCACAAAGTAGCACAGATCTTCTCAATAATGAGGCTGCGTTTGGATCAGAAACTCTGAATTCTAACTGTGCAGCGCATCTGTTCATTATTGGTTGTCTGTATATTAAGGGACAAAAAAAAATGTCTGTGTAGCCTCCCACCTTTCAGACAGCTAAAGGATGATCCGATCTGTGCTGTCTGAAATATCCGGTATATCTGGTCTTCCGTGCCTGTGTATTAAGTCTTAAAGTAAATCGCACCCATATGTTTAATCCAGTGTGACCCAGATATAATAAGGTTTCATAGCTGGCTCAACACCAAAGAACTGAAATCAAATCTGTTTCACATGGGGTTAAGTATATAGTTTTATCTGTTCCTGTAAATTCAGCCAAATACATGTACATACAGTATTGTGGAAGATATATAACAAGTATTGTCTGACAGTTTGCTCTAAAAATATATTAAGTATTTATTCCAAATGCTATATTTTTTACCATATATATAGTATACTTATGTATGCATGGACAAATATTCCAGTGATTCTGTTGAGAGGAATTTGGATGATTGGAAATGATGCTGACTGTTCCCTGATGATGTGATTATTCAGTTTATCTTCGGTGGTTGGGTGGGATAGTACATGTGTGATTTAAAAAGGTCGTGGACTGTGTCATGTGCCCTTTAATGCTACCTTTGACATTTATAAGGGAAAATATGAAGCAGATTTGACAATGGTTTTATGAGGGTAAAGTCTGCCTTGTTTGAATACCCATCTAAAAATCAAAGTGTATGTACATGACAGAGTCAAATGTAAAAAAAAACCTGTACCTCTAAAATATTCCTTGTAAAACGGGCTTATATGTTACAAACCAGAGAACTACTTCTAAATAAATGAATATGAAGATTTAAAACTTATTGAATGCCCATGTTTTTCTTGATCACTGACAGCAGAATGCTGCAAAGAGAAGATGCTGTCTGTGTTATTTATTTACATCACCAATGTCTGTAAAATAGGCCTTTATTTTCACTTTTATTAGTTGGTAAATGTTTGGTGAAAAGTATCGGACTACAACAACAATTCGAAGCAAATTGCTGTTGTGATGATTAGATCGTGTTAAACAGTTTAACACGTTTAACAAGAAAAAACAGAACCAGAATGTTATTCTAACAATGAAATCACATAGTGCAGCTTTTACATTAAACAATGAGTGTGAACACTTGCTATACAATATAACAACACATGAAGTGAAGTCATTTTGACAGGCATAACCTCACAATGAATGAATGAATTAGTTGATTTAACTAAATGATGCCTAATCTCTGAAACAGCCGTGTGCTGATATTCCAACCCAAAACAGCTATTTTTTCTAACAGAACTGTTGCAACCCTGATGTCGGTGTGCACGCAGTGTGCTCAATTTTATTGCCATTATATGGTGTAAGGAAAAAAGGTGACCAGCAGATGGTGGTATTGCCATGTGGTAAGAAAACTAAGGGGCGAACAACAGTCGTTTCTTTTCCAAGTGCCAAGTAACTGGCCTTGGTGAAGAGACTTTTTATTTCTTCTAAGAAAGACTCTAGTTCTGTCTGACCGGGGTTGAAAGTTAAGTTCACATGAGGGTTGTTAAGCCACATAGCATTCAGGTGGTTGAATGAGGCGGAATGTTCAGTTAACTTTGCCTTTCTATCATACTCTTACCTGGAAGATCTACTCAGACCTTCCTAACTGAGAACTCCATCCAGGCAGGAAAGAAAGTCATGAGAAAGTTTCTTTATCAGTGGTGGAAGAACTACTCACAACATTCGCAAAAGTGAAAGTAGCAATATCACTCTATGAGGATACATGTTAACTCTTATCTGGTTATGATTAAAAGTATGCCTATATGGCACTTGCATGTGGGACCCTTTTGTATTATTGAGTAAAGTGGCAATCCCTTATGACTAAGTGATATATTTTATTTAATTTTTCATATTATATTCACTGCCTAACAATAACTGCACAGAACAAGTGATAAAACAATAAATGATAGTCATAGTAATATAATAATGAATGCAATAACTACAGGAAGTTTATGAAAAACAGGACCATTGTTATAGAAATGTGTCTGTGTCTCACTTCATACATACTTAATGGGCTGCTATTTTGATAAATTCAGTGTTTTCTCTGTGTTGTTCTGTTAGCTCTTTGGTTGTTTTTACCGCATGCTCTTCTAATGCAGGATGAGATGGGGATGTTTCACAGTGAGCGAAGGATATCACACTTCAATGTGCCCTTATCCTGTGAGACTATTGTTTTTACTTTATATCCTAAATTATAGTCCAAACTTATATTATGATATAATAACAATTTCTTTGTTAACTTACATGCATTTCACAGAAATGCCTGAAATGCTGAGATATAAGCCCATTGTGTATATTTTTAAAATGTTTTCTTGTACACCTTAAAATAAAGAAAGCCTTGCAACACCTTTTGAAGCTAGTGCAACTCCAATCGGGTTCAAGGCCCACATGTTAGTAGCCAGTTCCCAAGAAGGCATTTGATCATGTTTCTCCATTTTAACAGGCACCCATTAGTGCACTTGTTCACATCCTGCAGAAGTGCACACCGTAAGGCACTTGCAGTGTTTATTTCGATCCTGGGGCCACCAGAGGGGTGAGCAATATTTCTGAATGCACAGAGCATGAACACTGCTCCATGACATCAGTCTTTTCTTAACTATTTATCTAATCTCTACCGTGGTAGCCAGCATAACGGACAAGTAAGTGCCAATCATTAGATCACCTTGATCATTATGCCGTGTTAACTGCTTGATTTCCTCAGGGAGCACATCTGCATGGGAACATCTGGTATCAATAGACTGTATCTTTTTTCCTCTCAAGTATTGTCTTTCTTTTGGCAGTTGTCTGGAAGTTGTGCATCTTCAGGACTCAATTTTGCTATTTTTTTCCTAACCCATATTTGTCAGATTTCAAAGCAATACAGAAGAGTGTTTAATTTCTACTAATGAAAACAGCAACTGTGCTCAGTTGCAGCTATGAAAGGAAACGAAGATGAAGACTGCTCTCACTTACATGGCTCGAAAGACAAACGTGTAGGATTTAGTGGTGTCTAGCTTTGTGCTTACATGGTGGTTCAACATGGTGGCAAGAGGACCACACACAGCATCTCTAGATATAAAAAGGTTCAATAGAACTCAGTAAATTTTACACACTGGACCTTTAAACTGGAATAAAGATACTTGGTATCACAGGTAATTCCAACATGATGAAATCTTTCAAACTTTAATTAAACTGTTTCATTTACTTTTTTTTATCATTCATTCCAAGGTATGAATATGCAGATGCAGCTGTAAGATACTTTCTGAAACAGACCTGTATGCCACAGTAATTTAAAAATAAAACCACATTTATGGATTTTAAAGGGTAGCATCAAGTTTATTGTCATTATTCTCAATAAACACATTCTCATTACCCACAAATATTGTACAGTACAAACCTTTATTGGAATGATTTGATAGATTTTGATGAATTCATTTTTTACAGGAAACAGATGGTCGTTAATCACAAACAGAGAGGAAGTGAGTGATTTGCTCTTAACTGAAGTGGATGATGTGTTAGTGCTGTTTTTTCCTTGTTCCAGCTGCAATGATTACATACACAAACACAGCGTACTCTGTTGAGCTTGTACACGCATATACATGTGGATGCACAAACATACGCATAGTGAGGCAAATTTGAATTTCCCTTTACACTAAGTATTCCCATGCACAGAGGATAGGAGAAGCGAGGATAATGAGTAAAAATGATGTTGTTCTCTCCTCGTCAACTGCTGTTTCGAAGCCAGGGGACGGGAAAGATGAAGGCTGAACAGGCAGGCTGCAAATCAGATTCGTTCTACTTCTGGGTCTTAACACCCTCACCTTTCCCAGCAGGTAGGATCTAATTACATTCATTTCTCACGTATATCCTAAAGTAACAGCTGCATCACAAATGGGTAAGCTATTTGTTTTGGTGTTTATAGCATTTTACATATGTTTATGTTGCTGTTACTGACTGGCTCCGTGTGCCACAGACACCATTTATGAAGGGAATAAGCCCCATCACAGGGAGTAAAGAGTGGACACATTACAGTCATCCACTTTATTTAGTGTATGGATGCCCTCAAACTCAACTCACACTGGGTTCCTGTGCCAGCCAATTACAGTGATATACAGTTCATATTTGTGTGTGTGTACACCCTCACACATGCAAACACACACTGAGAGGCTGGCTTCTTATTCAAAATGTGAATCTCTGTGCTTATCATTAATCCCCTCATCGTGCAAGTAACTAACACAAACACACATGCACATAACAACAAAGAGGAAGGGGGAACGGAGCAGCCAGGGAATATAGAATGCACACACACAAACACAAACACGCACACAAGTGCTCCTAATCTGCATTGCAGATGTTTTTTGTGGCCCCTCTGTCTGCCAACACCCGGATGATGAGCTGTCCTCGTTAGCATGGAGACTTTTAGCTGTAATTATCTGGTAATGGCACTTAGCCCATCAACTCCTCCTCTTGTGTGTTCCAGTGAGCGCACACACACACACACACACACACACACACACACACACACACACACACATACATACACACACGCACGTTGGCATGGAATTATCCAGACAGACAGACAGACACACATACACACACACGTTGGCATGGAATTATTCAGACACACGCACACACACAGACTGACAGACAGACATGACCACACACAGCTCAATCTTTAAATACAGACAAAGAGAAGCACGTTCAGACAAACAAACACACACAAATACAGACAGACAAATGAACAAAAATCTGCAAATTTGAGCAGATACACACAAGCACTGTAAAACACACAAACACACACTGTGTCATATCCATGCCCCTATGGCTAATCTGTGCAACTTATTATCCAGGAGATAATAGGAAATGTCATCCATGACGCAGGGGAAGGAGGGTGACAGAGAGAGAGAGAGAGAGAGAGAGAGAGGCAGTGGAGGTGGCTGTGCATTCACTGCATTTTTGAATCAGAGAGAGACTTTACTGCAATAACTTTACGAGGCCAGATGTGGAAAATTAACTGATCTGGCTCCTTTCACAAAGTCGAAAGACCTTTCACTGCAACAAAAGGTGCCACAAAGTGTTACAAAGGGAGGACCAAAAGTGCTGATAGACGTAAAACGAAATGGACCAGGAGAGATAGAAAGAGAGAAGGAGAGAGGGGGGAAATGTAGGGAAAGAGCTGATGCAAATAAAATAAGTGAGAAAGGTGGAGGGAGACTAAATGTTAATTTGCTTTTAACAATCACATTTTATTGCAACGGTTGTGAAACACTTTGGTTGTTCGTTCTGTGAAAATTGTTCGCACACTTGGGTGCCATAAACGTACATCTCCTCAGCAAAGCTCTCAGAGGCAGCACAATGGCGGAAAGGAAGGTAATGAGAGAAATAATGAATCAGGGAAAGAGAGGAGACAATAATGGAGAATGATTAAAAAGAATTAGCGCAGCAAACATAAGCACAGACGCTGCTTTATATCGCCATGGTTTAAAGTGCTGTGCCCTGAAAACAAAATGGCAGATTAATCTTTCTTGGATGAAAGAGCCAAGCAGATTGGCAGACGGTTTAGTTTTTAGTGTGTTGCTGCACTCACAGTTTTGATAGTAATAACATTAGTGTAATGGGGGCCTCCAGCCAGCAGGGGCAGCACAGCATGAAACTTACATCAGAACCAGCAATTAGAAAATAGGTTTTCACATACAAGGAATTCGCCTTTGTTCATAAAAAACATTTTTTTTTTTTTTTTTTTGCTGTGGCGTGAAGTTTTGGTCCTCATGGAACGCAGCCTCCTGCCAGATGGGACTGTCTCAAAATGGTTGTGTCCTAGGTGGGGAGGGGTCAGCCACAATCTTTCCTGCATACCTCAGGTTCCCGGAGGAGTACAGGTCCTGAAGAAATGGAAGATAGCAGCTAATCACCTTCTCAGCAGACTGAATGACACGCTGCAGTCTGCCCTTGTCCTTGGCAGTGGCAGCAGCTTACCAGATGGTGATGGAGGAGGTGATGATGGACTCGATGATAGAGGAGTAGAAGTGCGACTGCAACATAGCCTTTGGCAGGTTGTTCTTCTTTAGCAGTCCACAGGAAGTACATTCTCTGTTGTGCTTTCTTGATCCTGGTCCTGATGAGATGATGGTTCTGTCTTTAGAGCTCCAAGTTGTCTACACCAGGTTGTGCACCATTTTATTATGTCAAGTATGTTATCAATATAAAATGAATACAAGTTTCACAGCACAAATCCTGCATAATTCCAGTTATTACTTATTATTAAAACTTATTATAAAAAGTACAATATGTTGCATAGAAACTTTGAAAACCGGTATGCTGAGAACATTAATATACATACTATACTGCATGCTAGTTTGTGGCACAGAATTAGGAGTCTGTAAGGGTTTGTTGCATGGGGGAAATGGGTGATTTTGAAAAAGAATCAACAATACTATGCAATTTAGATGGATAAACTAAGAATAATGACTATAAATCAAATTGTAAAAGCTGTGTTTAAACCTCATGCAAAGTTATAGAACAAACTAAAATGTGCACCTAAAATTGTGCCACACTTTGACAGAAGTGCTCCCTGGGGAGGAGGAGGATGTGAGCACACTGAGGTCAGCTCTGCTATTCCGAAATCATTTTCATAAGTAGAGTTGTCATTCCAGGCACCCCAAATATTTTATTCATTTTTAAGTGACAGGTGGAGAGGGGAGATTTTCTGCAGTCAGCCACCTGGATGCCCCACTAACTCCAAATGTTAGCTAATGGAGGACGACGTAAGCTTCATTTAGCATGGGGAAGGAGGACAGTGTGTGTGAGTGGGTGAGAGGTTTACTAACTATATATAAGTATGCTAACTACATATACTATGACTATATAAAATTATTGGCTTGGAAGGCATCCCTGAAAATTGATATAATAATCATGTCTGCAAAATCAGGTGCAGTTGTATAAAATATAGAACATCTTATTTAGCACTCAGACAGCTCTTGGCTGCTTTACCTCTCTGCAAACAGACATGCTGAATCAGTTTTGCAGGAATAATTAATATTATAATTTAAGGACATTGTTTTTATTAAAGGAAGAACTGGGGGAAAATTCACACCTATTAAAGCAGCACAGCCTGATATAAATGCTGCCAAATCACACGTTTTAAGTGAAAATTTGAGAAAGTTGTTTTTCATGATGTTTTTAACACCCTGCCTGAGCCGTGTAAGAGTCAACCAAAGTCTAAATGCCATTTATAGAGTCAAATGCAGGTGTTTCAAATCAGAGTCCTCAAGGCAACCAATCAGCTGGAACATACAGTAGAGTCCATAGGGCTTCTAGTGCTGTGGACATTTCTCGGCTCTAAATGGCCTCTCTATGGACTCTGTTTCTATCTTTAGGCTGATTGTACTGGAAAAAGAGCTCCGATCTGAATCATCTGCCCTTGACTCTACACAAGGTGACTGCTGAATTTGGATTTTCTAATGTTTCTATATTCAATGTATATCCATACAAGAAATTCCTCCACTAACTGTAGCTCCAAGAAATTAATGCACTTTATTATTATTCACAAAACATCTCACTGTGCAGTCTAAGAAAGTTCAACAAAACCATTATAATATAATGAAATCTAGTATAATGTGATACAATATTTTGTCAAGGTGAGCTGTAGATTTAACTCTGCTAATGAGCTGAGGCCATGGTCTGAACCATATTAAATAAATATATTATACTCTGCTCAAAAAAATTAAAAGAACACTTTGAAAACACATCAGATCTCAGTGGGGGAAATAAAAATCATGCTGGATATCTTTCCTGATATGGACTGGGTAATGTGTTAGGAACGAAAGGATGCCACCTCATTAATGGAAATGAAAATGATCAACCAACAGAGGGCTGAATTTAGACATCCCCAAAATCAAAGCAAAAAAATGAAACAGCAGACTAGTCCATTTTGGGCATTGTCGTGCACCAGGAGGAACCGAGGACTCACTGCATCAGCATAGACTCTGACAATGGGCCCAAGGATTTCATTCTGATACCTAATAGCAGTTAGGGTGCCGTTGTCTAATCTGTAGAGGTCTGTGCATCCTTCCAAGGATATATCTCCCCAGATCATTACTGACTCACCACCAAACCAGTCATGCTGAATGATGCTGCAGGCAGCATAACGTTCTCCACGACGTCTCCAGTCCTGTTCACGTCTATCACATGCGCTGAGGTTGAACCTGCTCTAATCTGTGAGATCACAGGGCGCTCATGGCAGACCTGCCAATTCTGGTGTTCTATGGCAAATGCCAGTCCAACTCCATGGTGCCAGGAAGTGAGGTCCTCTACAGGACGTTGGGCCCTCAGGCCACCCTCATGAAGTCTGCTTCTGGTTGTTTGGTCAGAGACATTCACACCTGGTCTCCTGGAGGTCATTTTGAAGGGTTCTGCCAGTGTTCATCTGTTCCTCCTTGCACAAAGGAGCAAATACTGGTCCTACTGATGGGTTGAGGACCTTTCATGCCCTGTCCAAGTCTCCTAGATTAACTGCCGTCTCCTGGAATCTCCTTCATGCTCTTGAGACCGTGGTGGGAGACACAGCAAACCTTCTAGCAAAGACACGTATTGATGTGCCACCCTGGAGGACGTGGACTACCTGTGCAGCCTCTATAGGGTCCAGGAACCGCACCATGCTAGCAGTAGTGACACTGACCCTGGCCAAATGCAAAACTAATGAGAAATTGGTCAGAAAAGATGATGAGACAATATGTCAGTAGCCTCCAGCAGTAAAACCATTCCTGTTTCGGGGGTCGTCTTATTGTGGCCCCTTGTCTACCTGTACCACCAGAACAGATGAAAATGATAACAACCCCCCAGCTACTTATCTTATATCCCAGTAGTTGAATTGACTTGTTGCTATACTGTGATTTAAAAGTGTTTTTGAGCAGTGTATATTACTGTATGTTATTTTTCCCACTTTTACAGATACAAAATGGATTATGATTTGCTCATAGGGTGCCTGTTATTTAGTGATAAAAATGTTATGTCATTTTCTATCACATGTGGGCCTTGAGGTACACGGCAGTACTAATTGTTTAGCTTTGGTTGAGAACAACAGGTGCCAGCCTATCTCAACGCTGTAGTGACCAGGGTCGAAAGAACTGAATGTTGCTTTCCTAGACATAATAGATTGCTGGCCGTTGACTTTTCATGAACATAAACAGACAACAGTGTCTCCAGACTAGAATGTGCTGATGGTAACACTAACGTGGGTAAAACGTTCTCTTTGGCTAATTCTGGGCGTATAGTATTTGTGATGTTGTCTTGGGATTTAAAGTCTATCCGCCAGCATGAGTTCAGCAGAATGTGAGACTGACTCAGGCACTTCTGATGTACTTTGAGAGTGTCTTGGTCAAATTGTTCTTGTTCAAATGTTCAATTAAATAAATAAATTACAGCATGAGACATCAGAGGCCCCTGAACACTTTCTTTCCTCCTGATCTCACCACTGACCTTTGATTTCAGCAATTTCTCCACAACAAAAAATATTAGGCATGCAGTAGAATGCCATCAAATACAACAACAAACTAACCTGAAAATTACCAATAATATAGAACATAACAATAGAACATTATCACAAATTAAAGTAGCCCTTTTTTTGCAGTTACATACATTGTAACTTTGATAGTAGGCCTTAAATGTACACTATCAGAACTCGGCAGCTGTGATGTTGACCTAAAAGTTTATGATGATTATGAATCTGATGAAAAGTTTTATTTTCACTAGAAATGATGACAAGAAATCTGTGTTAACAATCTGGCCTGGAATTTTAAAGATTTATGTTCCAGATATGGACCATAGACAGTATAAGATGTGTGTGCATAATGGATACTGTATCCATGACGTCACAGGTGTCTGAAGAGCTGAGTTTAGAATGTGGTAGCTCTGGCTGCCACCATGTTGGCACTACTGCGTCTTCTGCTTGTTGTTAATTATGCATGACTTGTAATATAATTTGAGCTTTATAGAAATTCAGCCTCAGTGCAGTTGTCAGGGAAAATTAACTATAGAGAGCAAAATAAAAAAAAAACAAACAAAAAAAACTTTTGTACCTGGCAGTAAACATGTTTATTTCTGCTGTGAAGTTGGACATAATATAGAGGCTTATGGAGGTTGACATATTCTGTAGCCAGCCTCAAGTGGCCGTTGGTGGAATTGCAGTTTTTGGCACTTCGCATTGGCTTTACTTTACTGAACCCAAGGCCCATCAATTTGCATTTTCCACAAATGTAGGTTGTGTTCTGTCCAGACATTTTATTTATTGCTTATTCTATAAACTTTCAGCATAATGACACTTTCACAAGTTCCATTATCATGTATTATATTGAATGATCTCAATAATTTCAGCTAATTTTATCATGTGTTTTGAATGTAAATAGTGAAATGGGGCAGACAAGTTGGGAACAGGAAAGCCTGGAATACACTGCAGTCTACTCAGACACTGACATACAGAGCGTGGTACATAACACCATAGCCCTTTGATCCACCATGAGTCCTTCAGTTATCATGAATCTTCAATGCAACCATTGAGATGCCTTGGCTTCTGTGATGCCCGGGGAGATGACAGTGCAGAGCACTGGCAGGGTTGAATTTTCAATGAAGAGCATCAGCAACCCTGGAACAATGGGCAGGCCAAAGAGCCCCCATATCCTCAGCCAACTCTCCCCGCCAGCTCATCCATCAAACCCTCAGTGAACTGTCACTCCTCTCAACTCTCTAGGGACTACACACGTCCCCTGTCTGCTGTTACTTTTCTCCCCTTGCTTATACTGTCATCCCATTTTACCCTCAGCCTTCAGTTCTGTTTCTCCTTCCCTTTAGTGCAACTTGTCTTGTCTTTTCTCAGGAGAGCTGCAGTCAAGAGAAAACAAACCAGGGGGGTCCTGGTGACATTTTCATCCATCATCAAAGATTTATTTGGGACACACAGATATCAAAATCACCCATGTGTCCCTGTAAAATCATTGAGCCCAGTGTTTCAACTGAACACTTAAAAGTTAAATCTATCAAAGAAAGATTTGACTATATCAAATGAAGGCATATATCCCTGTGTAAAAAAAAACAAAGGATTTCATTACGACCCCAGTTTACTGCTATTTCTTATGCCGACATGTTTTGGCAAACAAGCAGTGAGGGCTTGTTCATAATTGTTCCTTGTTAATAGTATTATATTTTTTGTCTTGGACAAAACTTGGCTGAACTAAACAAGCCAGCCATCAAAACACTTATTTGAAATTTAAAGTTACAAATGTTTTAAAGCTACCTTATGTACCTTTAAATAACACATTTTAAATCATATTAATCCTACATTGACTTGTAGTCAGGTGAATGGTATCTCTGTCATTCAGGCCCCGTGTGCCTGTTTCTGCACCATGTAACTTTGTGCTCTGGGTACAAGCGCAGAAGTGCATAATGCTTTATGGTACTCATTCACACACCACCAACTATTTCACAGATTTTGATCTAACTGGATCATATTTTCAATTAAAAAAATGTAAATATTAGTAGCTTCCATGGACATGGCTAATGGTGATAAGTGAGTGACTGAGCAAAAACTGCCAGACAAGAGTAAATCCAGAGCTGACTTTTAGTCTCTGTGTACAGCTGTCCATCCATTAACAACAGTGGTCTTGCTCTCAAACACAAACTTTGGGCAATAAATCACAAAAATACCACTTCATATGCATTGCTTTAGAAGGATGATTAGATACTTTAAGGCCCATATTTCCTTGGCAAAAGAAAACAGATATAACACAGAGGGACACAAGATAAAGTAACACCACGCACTAAAGGTTGGACAGTTTTTATAAATTTAATATAGCAATATATAGAGATATTTATCAACAGCTTGATTTCATAGAAACGTGAGTGAGACCATTTTGGCATACAGTACAGATATTCCATGTAAGTACAGAAGTTGCTAACCTTTTAACCCCCCCCCCCATTCTGTCCCTCACCAACCCGCCAGTTAACCCCCCCGCGCCCTCCCGCAGACACATAACACAGAAAAACAGAAAGAGTAAAAGTATACAGGAGCACAAAACAAGGCACCAATAAATTAAAACCCCTCTTTTTTTTAAAAACACACAACAATAAAATCTATTCAACAGAATTAAATACAGTATGAACACTAAAAAATCTGCAATGCTGTTAAAAACAAAAACAAATGGAACAGACAGGAGAAAAAGTAAAATAAAAACACTTTGGCAGATTATTAATTTTTAGTTACAATCAAGTAGTAAATAAATCCAGTGCTCTTGTGTACAAATAAATTCATATATAGTCTACACTCCTTTTCACCCCAGAGGTTTATGTACATCTTTTTTTACAGATACATTTAAAACATTATCAAAAAGTTTTTGCTGTATGAAAACGTATTTACAAGTCACGATTCAAAACCATTAGACTGTACCATTGGACCAATCCCCCCCCCCCCCTTTTTTTATTTTCTCCCCTCCTAAGAACGTTATCTCTTTACACAGTGCAGAAGGCTTCTTGAAAAGTTTTGTGCAACAAACAGCGTAAAAAATGCCGTCGTATGGCTGTGGAATGGAAAGAGCCCCGAATGTTTTTTTTTTTTCTTTAGATTTCCTTGCAGGCAATGACACATCAGCAACATTTGAGAAAATGTAGGTAGACAGTTTTATGGTTTTAAATTTGTGATTTTATCCTCAATCAGCAAATTAAATTGTCCAAATATGTGGCAACAGCGTTATTTATCAAAATATTGCCCGTCATCATCCCAACCCATAAAAAGATTTACACACATACAGATTAGTACTTCTCCCTCCAACAATTCATTTTACACTGACTGGTAGAAAAATGCAGGCGACTGAACGCTGCCTTTCAAGTAATCAAATGTCAACAAGGTCAAATATGAAAGTGAGAACGGTTTTGTGAGGAGAGAGAGAAAGAGTAACAACTACAACTGACAGACTAACAGTCCAAAAACACATGATAATAAGAGGAACCAGTTGGTGAAGGAAAGTCACTGGGTCAACAAAAGCCAATCGCCAGCCAAGTCAATGAGGGCTCCTTCCACAGTCCAAATCTGTAGCTGGTTGAGGGGGTGGTGATGGTGGTGGTGGGGGGCTGCCTCTCCTACTTGTTCGCTGGTTAAGGAGCAGGAAGGTATTTTGTTTTTTTTCCTGGGGGTCTCATTTGTTGTTTTGGGGATTCCAGGTTATTTCCTCCAGTGTTTTCTCTTCATTCTTCTCTGTGTGTTTGTGTGTGTGTGTGTGTCTGTCTACCCAAAGACTGATAGCCCTTGCCAAAGGAAAGATGTCAATGGCTTAGATGAAGATATGGGGGTGAGAGAATGAGAGTGCACAGAGACAGCAATGCTGACTTTGCTCTTTAGACTAAAAACTCAGTAGTGTAACAACCACAAAACAGACATGAAGCCTCACAGCTGACATTACTTTTGATACAGTGCTTGAGGAAGTGAAGAGATGGCGAGATGTCAGCGATGTTAGAAAGCAGTCTGTGCGTACTGGTTAAAGCAACATGGGTCACATTCTCAGAAAAGACTGAAGACGAACATTGGGAGTGTGCAGTGAGGAAGGAAAGTTACTGGCAACAGGACGGCTAAAAACAGGGAGCACAAATCAGCAACTCTATAATTATGACATACATTTATATTAGATTATGGGTTATCATTGCTGTTAGAATTTGCTATGACAATAACTTCCCATACAATAAACCACAGGCAACATTTTTGACATAGTTTGAGTTTCTGTGATAGTAACCTGCCTATCATGCATTTGTATTTTTTGATGGAATGTCCTGCTTCATGAATGTATGAGCTTAAACTAAGACTTAAATCTGAATGAACAGGCCTATACAACATATTTTATTGGGCAGGTGGTCTAAAGTGTATGTATAGAGCTACAAAATGGACTGTGTTGCAGCAGCGGTTTGTAATTTCTTAGTTACAACTAGCTACTGTAGTTTCACCGTTAAAACTGGACAGGAACAAAGAGGAAGTCACTGTAGGATCAAAAATCTACATCTTATCAAAATATATATTGAACTTAATTGCCAATCTTCTAGAACTTTAGTCACTGGGTCATTGGGATTATGGCATGAGACTAAATAATGTATATTGTGTTATTTTGTTGTTTCCAGTTTGTCCACTGTTAATTTACAAACAGCTGCAGCAACCGGCTCCAGATCTTTAGTTTCTGAATGTCTTAAATTCAATGTGGGTGGGTCAACAAGGTACATTTTCTGCCTCTGAATGACAAATTTATGGGTTAGTGTGCAATAACTTTGTGCATGATATCACGTTACACATGCAACAATGCAGCATCTACTGGGTTAATGCTGAAAAACTTGACCTGGGGCAAGAAACACGTACCTATACAACATCATACCTGTGTTACAATGACTGAATAATTGAACATATATACATAAACAGACAAATAATTATTCTTAGACGTCTTCAGCATGAGGCAGAATGCTCGACCTTTTCCTTACAACTGCAGAGTGTTTTTTATGAGCTGACTGATACAGGGATACAACATATCAACCCTGCTAAGTGAAACTCTGATTATGCTGCTATCAGAGCATTGATTAGCTCCTGAATCATTCTTGAAAATATGAATTAAGAATGTCAACAAAACATACTATCCAATCATGTCCTCAGCAACCTCTACAAGTATTACATCCTGCATGAAGAATGACAAAAGTCTCTTTTCCAGCGTCCTTTGCTGGAGACCGCTCTCAAGGTGGTCACAAAGTGGACCAGCCAATCTGTCTTCACACTGTAGCAATAATAAGTTTTCTACAATGCCACGCTCAGTCACCTCAATAAATAAGCAATTTATACTCCTAACTGCAAACCATCGGCATGGAACTCCATTAGACCTGCAGCAAACATGGACATAAATGAAACTATATGGAATGCAGAGCTGGCTGAGCCCAGGGTTTCGTCCAGCAGTGGGTTTGGGAATTATAATCTTTAATTCACTAAGATATCTGACCTGTGGCATCTTTCTTGTCATTGACAAAGATATACATACGTTTACATACATTTTTATGAAAAAGCATGAAACTGTGAGTCATTCACAACAATTCCCACAGCCATCATACTGCCTAAAAATAT
Source organism: Nibea coibor (assembly GCA_023373845.1). Classification (NCBI taxonomy): domain Eukaryota; kingdom Metazoa; phylum Chordata; class Actinopteri; family Sciaenidae; genus Nibea; species Nibea coibor. The sequence goes on along the minus strand of CM041718.1, from coordinate 6,579,080 downwards.
TAAAAAATAACCACAGTTTAATAGCAAAATACAGCTGTGTCAATTCAAACTATTTCATACATGCCAATCCTAAATTCTGCCAAAAGCCCAAACACAGCAGGAAGTCCAGGAACGTGCTGAGATGAGACGGTCTTTCCCACCATGGAATGCATTTTATTTTTTGCTTCATCTCTATAAGGTTAAGATAAAAGGAGACGGCCTCCCTCCTGTGCTCAGTCCTCCTTCATTAGATAGACATAGGGGAGCGCATTGGAGGAGAGGAGTATAGTTTACTTGTCTAGCACGCCACTTCCTGTGTACAGAACAAAATCCCCCACTGTGCATCATAAACTGAAGCGAGAGAGTGCCATCCTTCTGAGGGAGGTGAGCGGAGTGGGTGTCAAAACACTCGACACAACATCGGTACAAATCCAGTAAAATAAATGGACCACCATTCATCTTCGGAGCACAAACCTGTTTGCATGCAGTTTAGTCTAAATCCTGGCATTCGTTTCCTGCCTACCTTTGTCTTTGTGTGTTTCTTACTTCCTCCCCCGCAGTTACTCGAGCATCTACACTGAGCAAACCTTTCCAGGCAACAGTGCCAACCATGAATAATAACTACCATTAATCAAATGTTTGTTAGTTAGATGAATACATGTGCTGAGTCTATTGAGCCTTTATTGGAAGACTTTAATGTACTTCTGAATGCATTTGTACACTTTTTTGCTTGTTATTCAGTTTATGAGAAGTCTGAGGACAGCTCAACTCAGCTGTAACACAATACTGTTTAAATTTGTTACTCTAAGAATGGAAGACTAGGTTTGTATGTATAGTTTGCTTTACACCTTAAAACAACATCTTACCAAAAAAAAACTTTATCAAGACTAAATGATGTCCAGAATTGTAATAATGTGCCTTAACTACTTGTAACAGCTATCATATTAGCTTGTTATGATGGCTTTTTTGTAATTCACTATTCCAACACATAGTGAGCAATTATTGCGATAATCACTGGGCATGAATTTCATCTGATTCAATGGCCTGGAAGCATGTCTGTGGCAATCCAACGGAAGATCAGCTCTTTACGCTGGCTTACACGTTTCCTCTCTATCCAGCTTTCAAATCAAATCAGTGCTCGGCTCAGTCAGCCTCAGCGTATTACTCGTCTGCTCAGGGCCGCTAACATACCACGCTGAACACTTACAGGAGAAACTAATTCCGTACAAATGTGTGTTTTTTTTGTCTGCAGCTTCTCATGTAGTAAACAAACAGACACGTTGTTAAGTAGAGGGATGAAAGGCAAAGAAGCTGACGCGAAGAACAACCAGGACGGTGGTTCTAACACACTGGGATCAGTGTTTATGGGGTGCTCAAGTTCAGACACTAATATGTGTGTTTGGCAGCAGATGAAATAGATATAACCCAGTACCTAAAAGCACTATTTTCACAACTCCAAACAGTCACAGAAAGGCGATTTGGAACACTCTGCTGTCTGAATCTAAAGGTGTACTTTGAAAACACTGATCACAGCAGACACAAAGACAAACAAAAAGTCAGGAACACACGTGAGTCTTAACACGCGCCGAAAAAAACCAAACAAACCCAAGTTCATTATCGTCTGTAGGCACACCTCTGATACCAGGAGAGGGGATTACCCATAATCCTTTGCCTTTTCTGCCCTGCTGCTTTTTGCCTTGAGGCACTACCCTCTGGTGGCATAAATCCTCCAATTCCACAAAAAAAAAAAAAAAAAAAAAAAAACTCACCCTCCTTTACTCTTTCACCCCAAAATCACCTCCAAACATGCAGACAACCCCATAATTTTTTCTGTCTCCTGTCCCCTTGGCTATATTTAACTTTGCCTGCCTACATACAGTATGTCCAGAGGTGAAAAAGAGAGGCCAGGTGTGAGAAAGGATGACTTTCCCCTGTGTTTTTCTTTTTAAATCTGTCAACTCAAAATGTAAAAAAAAGAAAAATAACATCCTTGCCTTCTACTGTCTATCCTTGCTTGAGTACTTTAGTACTGTGCACTGAGAAATGCTGATTTCATATTTACAACAGCAATCACATACATACAAATAAATAAAAAGTCATAATGTGAGGAATTAAAAAGAATGCATGCCAACTTTTTCCCCTTGTTCTGTGGCCAGACAGCCTTCTATTTACAATGTGCACTGAGACAGCCAAATGAGGTTAGTTTGAACAAAATCATCAAGCAGCATTTGACACACCACTACAGCTAACAAGAGGCAGAGAGAAGAGAGGAGTGGAGCAGAGACTACAAATAAACTAGCACTAATGGAAGTAGTAGTAGCTAGTAGTGGTAGTAATGTTACTCCAATGGAGAAAGTAGGAGAGGAAGGGGGATATACAAGATGTACATGTCATCCCTGCTCCTTAAAAGGGGAGGCAAAGTGAGGACTCCTTCTCTTTCTCGTCTGCGTTGTACTGGCCTCATTGTAGTGGTGTAGAGGCTGTGTAGGGGGTGGGTAAGGGGGGGGCAGGACGCATCCCCCCCTCAGGGATAGCCATCATCCTCCAGACTGAGTGCCACGCGCTGCAAACAGCAGATAAAAAGACTGTTACCACAGTGGGCTGGTGAAGGGGAGAGAGAGAGAGAGTCAGAGAGAGAGGGAGAGAGAGAAAGAGAGAGGTGAGATGAGAAAAAGCAGCATGATGGACAGAGAACAAAGAAAGAAATCAGGAGGAAAAAGAGAGGTTTAAGTCTAGGCGGCACCCAGAAAAGAAAGGTTCATATATAATCCATTCTCCTGCTCCTTCCATCCTCACTCCTCCCTGACCTTCCTCTTCTCCTCTTTACAATTCCCCCCTCTTTCGCCCCCTTGCTCATTCCCTCCTTCTCTGGCTGCTCCTATGTGAGGAATGCAGTATGCTTGCCTACGGCTGCAAATGTCTGGCCCACATAATGCCAGCCCAATTTCTCTGGCTGCCTGAGTTGCCACATTGCCATGAAAGGAAAGGAAAGGAAAGGAGAGGAAGAAAACAAGTAAATAAATTAAGAGACAATAAAAGAGATTTGAGCATATTCATAATAAAACTGAGACAAGAGAGAGAGAGAGGAGAGAGTACAGTTGCCTCTGTGCAGCCCTTCACTGAGGGTGGTTAATTCGACCTTGAATCTTAATATGACTCAGTCGTGCACCTGTTTCGTGTGTGTGTGAGTGTGTGTTCCCAGCCTGTCATCATGCCAGTGATACCCAGAATTCCTTGCCTCCTTTTTCTCTGGAGCAACACAAAGAAATCTGTGTTACCATGCCAACCGATCAAAGCGCTAGACTCCAACCCCCCACCCCATAATCCTTTTTGGCTGCCCTTCCCTGCTTGCTTTACGTGAAGCAAATATATTTAATAAATGTCAGGAGTGTCCTGATGACAAACTCTTTATACATTTTAAATGCATTTGGGTTCAAGTCATAGCTGACATTGTTTCCAGAGTTTATGGAAAATGCAGGTTTTATATCCAACAAGTGTCTCTCAAAAATGCATCTGCATCAAGGCGAGGTCAACAGGGTAACTCCTGAAATGGATGGATGTTCATGTTTTCTACAACTCTGCTCAAGACAGAATATGAGAAATTGTATTTTGGGCTGTCATTGCTTCTGATTTGTGCTTCCTCTTTTATTCTTCATTCTTCTTTTTTACACTAAAATATGAAATTCACATTAATGGCCTGATGTCACTCTCCAGTGTCAAATGTCAAACTCCAATTTTTGTCTACAGAATGGTCTGCTGTCCTTTCAATCAGGTGATTATAAAGCAAGTTCTCCTCTCAATGGCGTCTAAAATCATTTTTGTTCTTCTCATAAACAGACGTGACTGCAGGGCTCGCCTCATCATGCATCTTCATATATACTGCATCAAGACAGCAGTAATTATTTAAGCCTCAATGTCTCTCTAATGCCTGGATGACCCTTTGCTATCATCATTTTTAGCAGCAAACATAACAAAGAAACATCCACAACAGTCCTCTCTGAAGGATGCTACCTTGTGGAACACATTTCCTAGTATTTCTGGTAGTTTCCTATTATTGTCTAGTGACTGTGTTGAAAGATTTTAAACATTTGCATCAGCTGCTTCTGTAAACAAAAATTATGTGTCTGTGTAAGGAGAAACACGTCTCCAAGTAACAGGACAAACACTAAAAAAAAAACACAATATACAAATATGGGATGGCAGGTTGGCAACAAGAGTAATGTTGATAAAACAAATGTACTGTATGACTGTGGACGTGAAATAAATGTGAATGTGATGTGCTGGTGAAGGGCTTATGTCTGTGTATGGTTGGTGTTTTTAGTGATTACTGCAAAAATGGTGTGTGAGAACGTGAGTGTGTGCAAGCCTGTTCTTTCTTTCCAGGCCAACGTGAACAAGACACAGGGATTTTCCAAACCCCTTACGCATACTCCCATATCCCAAATATTCAAAACTCCTTCCTTTCCTCTGTGGCTTCTCTCATTTGCCACTGGAGAGCATCGGTGCCCCTGAGTACCAGTGAGAGTTGCTGTCTGTGACACCGCCCCCTAGGGGAAGCGCTATGAATGGCTGACTGTGGCTGCCACTCACTGCTGGGTACACGTGACCGATGGACTCGCTGTGCCGCCCGATGTGGATTTCGTCGTCGTCGTCCTCCGTGGTTTTGCGGTAAACGGGGTTGTCGAAGTTCATGCTCTTGGTGTTCTTGCGCCGCCAGTTGCGCCAAACCAGGTATCCGCCGGTGCAGAGTAATCCGATGACCACTGTGGCAAGGATAGGGACTGCATGTGTTTAACACACACACAACAACAACACACGGCGGGAGCGTTAACACAGCCCAGGGGACACAGAGCGGCGCTTTAAGCACTCACACACACACAACCACACTTCACATACTTAAAATCATGTATTGAGAGCTCATTATTTTCTGTCTTTTTCAAAATCATATAAATGAATGCACTGGTTTGCACTGCACGTCGACAAAGATTACAAAATTCTATTTTGGATTACAACAATCAAATTTATCACACTTTTGTTTGAATCGTTTGTATTTAAATTGGGGGTCTAAACATACTTAAACACTTCTTCACTCTGAAAGAATTAGCTCAACAGTGGCATCTTCTTACAGAGGAAAGCATCTAATTTTTGATTGTGCGATGGCATAAAATCCTGGTAAAAATTTAAACTCAGATTTCCTACAGCATTTTAGTCTGAAGGTTGGCCATCTTGCCAGAAACAAATACTAAAATTTAAAACATACCTTTACATTTATCTGCCATTTTATTTGTTTTTGGTGAAAAACTGAAAACAACGAGCCGTCATACCGCTTATATACGCGTTCTATTACATTCCTTTGCAGTCTCAGTCTTAACTATGATCAAAAACACACAAACATGAATGCACATGCACAATTTGCAACAATCAGTGTATGCATGCAGCACTCCACACTGACACATCATTTCCACACACACTCATACACAAATACATGGACACAAAGACTGAATGACAGACACTTTCTGATTATAACTTCTGACATTCAGGTTCTGAAGCCAGTGATTAGGGCTTTTTTTTTTTTTTTTAAAAAAAGGTTGACTTAACTGTCATCACTGATTTAGAATTTTTCACTGGCCTGGGCAAAAAATCAAACACTATCTGCAGACTGCCTGACTCGGGTGTTTTTGGATGGGGTTATGAGAGGAGAATGGACCGATGAAAAAGAAGAGTAAAGGAGAGAGAGGGGGATTGGAGGATTTGAGATAAGCGCCGTCTCTCTGCACTCATTACCATATCAGCATGACTGCCTAGCTGCCCTGTAGGACCTGTGTGTGCACAGTGCATGTATGAGTCTGTGTGTGTGTGCAGCAGTAGAGGTGTGTGAATGAGGAGAGATAAAACATGGATGCCCACGTCCATAGATGTGTCCCTTTGGCATCCCTTATGGAAGCCTCATCTAATTGCTCTTTTGTTGGATAGGCACTTGAGATCCCTGTGTGACTGGGTTGGAAACCCCAGATCCTCCTTTGTTCTTCTCTAAATGCTCATTGGTTTAAAAAAAACCCCCAAAAACTCATCAGCTTCTGTCTCATTTAGAAAATTTCTTTCCAATTAGAGAGTGGCATGACAGCCTGACTTCGGCTAAATACTGATAATCATTGCTGGGCTGTTTTCCCTCGTGAAGTCGTGGGTGGGCGTGGCGCATTAATGGTTGTGTGCGGAGAACTGGGGTGCTAGAAATCCAGCCCTTGTGGACCTCCAACAATAATTAATGTTTCAAGCTGCCAAAAAATGCAGAATGGGGGGGATTTATGGCAGGAATGAATAGCAGAAGGACAGAATCTGGGATGGAGTGGAAAGGGTTAACATTCTCGGGGGTTGTTTTAATGAGGTGATATCTCAATCGTGAAGAATGAAAAGAGAAAAGAATTGCTTTACGATGCTTTAGAGCTCACATAATTTATTCAAGTATTCAATATTAGGGATGAAAAGATCTCAATTAGCCACATATGCTGCGACTATAAGGTCATTTGCACATTCAGCTGATTTCTCAGCTAGGTTATACATGAAAGTATTCAACATTTCCATAAAATCTGATTCTCATTTTAATCAAAGCTAATAGAATAGATTATCTTAACTGGCTGGTTTGACTGCGAGAACTTGCATTATCTTTGTGTGCCTACCTTATATCAGTTCGATGGAAGTATGGAGACCTACAGTAATACTGTTTCTTGGGCCCTGCAGGGACAATGTGTTATTTGACCTGGGAAATTATGTTTTTGGCTTGAAGCGGTGGAAATTTTGACCTGGGAAATAACATTTTATCTCATTAAGCCCCCTTTCAGTCCTTTGATATTTCCTCCTATTCAAAAAACGATTGTGGCAACTGTGTAACCCGCTCTTAGTCCACTGGGTCAGAGAAATAGGTCAGAGCACTGGATTGATTTCATGTGAGCAATACTGTACGATCAGAATGGGAACATGAGCTTAATGTTAAAACAGCTGGTCAAATGTGATGACAAAACATGAACTGAATTTCCCATTTGCTCAAATCTCATTAATAATGGCATAATGTGCACATTGCAAAGGCCTGGCCATCACTGAGTGATGAGCTTACTGGCCCATAATGGCTTTTTATAGCCGTAGGCCAGAAGTCTATTGTTGGATAATACCACAGCTCAGTACATTTTCCCAATTACTAAACTATTATTTTGTGCTCAAGCATCACTGCTGAGGTTGACATCAGCCTTGGATGTTTAAAAGACACAAATAGTTACAGATCTAAAATATACTCATTTGAATCAGTCACGTGGGAGTGCAAACACCCTATAAACCCCAGTCTCTCACACATGCATGTACGCACACCTAAAGCCAAACACATCAAATATCAGATCCACACACGCATGTAGGACTTGAGTGAACAAGCAGAGAAGGAGAAGCGAGGAGGGAGAAGCAGGCGGGCAGAAAGCAAAGGCAACACAGCGAGGAAGTCAAGTTTACTCACCGATAGGAATGACTATCCCCAGAACAGCAACTGTGATGTTGTTACCTATGAGGTAGTGATCACTCGCAGCTTTCATGAACAGAAAGAGAAAGGGAAAAAAAATAAGCAAAAAAGTTTTGTTCCCATACACCCTCCCGACGGCATCGCTAGAAAGAAACACAAGTTTGAAGCATTATGCTGAAAACAAATTATTTGCATAATATTCAGGCACATAATACATCTGATTTCACACAAGCTGTGTAAATGAAATGCGTCTGAAAGGAGGATGCCATATAAATGCAATGAGATGCTTTTTTAGTACAAGAGGAGACAAATTCCAGAGAGGAACGCCTCAGAGTGTAATAATACGATTCAAAAAGAAGGACGCAATACACCTTTCAGTGGAGGCTTGAAACACAGTGGATACTTCATGTGACCTTGACAGCGAACTTAAACACATGACCTTCTTTTGCAAGTCATTCTTGTTCTACCGCATGTCCTCACGTCACAATGCAATACGGCACACATTTATCGTAGACATGTTTGTATCCGTACTCCCCTTCAACTCTCACCCCAACAGGTCGGTGTGGAGCTCCAAATTAATCCTGCTCCCAACTGTCCTATTAGCAGCAGGCTAGCCATTAGCCAAAGTGTGATCAGATGGCTATAATGAAGTCTAGTGAGGAAGATTAACAGAAGAGATCATGGCGCGGACCCTGCATACTGATTGGATCATTCTAGAAAGAGACTGTGTGGCCACAAGCATGGAAGAGGCACAGATGGGAGGTGACGGATGGGACATTCAATTAAGACATATTTTCTGTCATAAATGCAGTAATATAAAGGATAAACTACCTTTCGATGAATACACATACACACGCACACACACACACCGACAAAGACACTGTAATGTAAAGAGGCAGAGTGGGCGATACGAATGAGCAGTGAAGCGTCTGAGCCCTGATTCAGCAGAAGTGAATTTGCCTTTTCTCAAAGTATGAGTGATGTCCAATGAATCCTAAGACTCTAAAAGGCGGATTAATAGAATCTTATTAAAGCAGCAGCTATGAATGAAGCAGCCTCAGAAAGTGGAGTCAAAGAGAGAGTGAGTAAAAAAGAAAGAAAAAAAAGGGGAAAAAAAGGACTCAGTTTCATTAAGACTATTATTGCTTGAGGGATTTGAAGTTCAAAAAGAATAGGCTGTTGTCTGCCTCCATGAAAACTTCACTATTTATCTCTTGGCAGTCATAGTGCCTGATCTTGACTTAGGCCTAACATAATCTCTTATGACACTTTCCATATAGATCAGGTTTATACTGTACTCTTTATAATATTTAAAATTATTTTTTGATTTAACATGAGCAAGCACCTGATGATGGTGAAAGTCAATTTTAAAGCAGTTCGTATAGTTAGGATGGTCACAATTAAAGAACGTGTTTACATTTCTGTTTTCAGTCTGTCTGTATACTCACATGCCCATACATGCACTAAAAAGGGAGTTTGCTTGCTGTAATCATTCCTCCTGTTTACAGGAGTTGATCTGAGTTTATCCAGAGCTAGTGTGAAGCTACGGCAATCTGAGGTAATCAGATTACTGGGATATGTTCCAGATGAGGTTTAGCATGCATTTTAAACACAGAATGAGGACTTCCATGGCTGTGAAGTGTATGCACAACTTTATAGCAGAAGTAAACTTGTTTACAGCCTGGTACAAAACACAGTTTGGGTTTCTATAGTCAATTGCCCTCAAGTTTATGACAACTGTACTGAGTTGAATTTCCAAATAATTCAACTTTTCAAATTATATTAAGGATTAAAGTTATGGATAATTAGCACTGTGGCCGCTTTGATTGACAGGTGGATGCTGTTACAGGTGTCATTCAGCCTCAGGTCCACTTATGATCCAAATCTTGCCCATTTTTAGATTAACTTGGAGGTGGAAGGGGCAGGACTGTCAACATGATATCATGCAGAACCACCACATTTTGAGCTTCAAAACAGCTCTTCAGAAACCTGTGGGTGGGATCACGGATACGACATCCAAATTTAACACTGTCAATAAACAGGACGAATGATTAAAACGAGCAAAACCTGTGGGCACCTGACCATTGTTTTAAGACAGAAACTGTGAAAATGCAAGATGGTATTTTCTAGTCCAGTGTAGCGTGATGAGAAATTACTGGCATCACAAGTAAAGGTTCAAATTTATCAGAGCATGGATGCAAATGAGCTTTGTGTACCAGCTTTGGTTTATCTTTTATTCCTGAAACTCCTGGTTCTTCCTTGCTCCACCATGCCAGCCACAACGCAGCACACCTAACAGCTGATGCTGGCAAACTTGACAGTGTGCGCTGAATTGAAAATTATAACACATGGCCCGTGGGTTTGAAGACGCGTCTTGTTCATGCCCCATTTTCTCATCCGTGTCTGCTCCACCTCTCATCTGGAGCACTTGTGTTGTGGTGAGGAGGCTGACAACTTCAGAGACTAGAGGAAACATGTTCTCGCTTCTTAGTAACTCTGAAAAGCCCAGGCCCCCAAAGTGATGAGACTAGCTGTAGCAGCCATCCTCTTTAATTCCCAGAAAATCACTTTCTCTCCTGCCTTTTTTCCATTTTTTCTTCTCCTTGTAAATGCTGTTTTCCTTCCCAACAGTGTGTCATTTTACTCCCACCTTCCCTGTTCAAGTGCTGGACTGTCATGTTCCTTTCTGTGCTCAATTCATTCTTTTCCCTCTATAGCCTCTTTATTGTCTGTCAGTGTACCAGTCCTTAGTTTTAATCCTCACTTTTTTTTCACTCATTTCCCTGTCCTCCCTATGTCGTCTTCTTCCTTTTCCTACATCTCTCACACCACTTTACTTTCCTGATTTCTAAATATAATGAGAAATGTCTCTGATGTAAATCCAATATTATTAAAATTCAGAGTTCAAACGCAGTACAGCTGCAAGTTTTTTTTTTAACTTCTTCTGCCTCATCTTTTATCATCTGCTGTGCAGTAGGTTGTCATTGAGGCTCTACAAATGACATGACAAGAATCAGTCGATAAGTTGACATTGTTGTACTTTCACTCTCCTGCTTTGGCCTGAAAAGTGTGATGCAATGGCACTGGAGCTCGTCGAACATACACAAAGAAATGCAGACATTCACATTTCTAGATAATTTCTTTCAATAAAAGAAGTCTAAATGTCATTCTTAGTCAGTGCTTAAAAAGAAACGTCAAGGCGAGGATTTTTATTATTGTTGTTATCCTTCTACCGTTATAAGGAACAAACGATTCAAGGACAAATTGGCAGTTTGACAGTTACAACTATCTCATATTAAAGGCTTTCCTGTATGTACCAAAGGCCTTGATAAAAGCTTAAAAAACACTGATTTCTACAAGGAAATCACACAGCAGCATGTGGTGTGCAGCATAGTGGTTTATCAATTTTGCTTTGCGGTGCTATCAAGGATTCTTGATCGCATCCAAATACAATTTAAGTCTTAGTGTGGCTTTGTAAAACCATTGTTACTGCTGTTATGTTCTGCTGTCATTGTTTGTCTGGGCAACAAACTGTAAATTGCTATTTTCCTGGTGAGCCAGTGACGCTTGATTGGTGCGAGGACGAAGAATGCTGCCAAATTTAGAGAGCGAGAGTAAAAGAGACGAGGAGAGAGAAAGACAAAGAGTGTGAGAGAGGCTGTCAGAAAGTGTGGATGAGTGATGAGAGGTGGCAGGTGAGAATGGAGGGGACTGTCGTTTGTTAGCTCTGACAGCTCTGTTACACGCCGCTCACGAGGGACTGACAACGAGCAGGCCGAGATACACTTGTGCATGGGTGTGCAGGAGAGAAAAGCATAGAGGGAAAGAGGACAGTAGATAGACAGATGGTCAGACAAAAAGATGGAGGGGAAGAGAAGCCAGAGAGAGGAGGGAAACTGATGTAAGTGATTTTCAGCTCCCTGCTGTTTTAATGACAGGTGGTAGCGGTTGAGATGGCAGTGGACCACTGCAGTCCCAGAAGAACACACACACACACACACACACTCTCCACACAAACCTACATTCCTCTGCACAAACCCCGCTCACCATGATCCTTACCTCTGTGGGAGAGGTTACCATTGCTCTCTCTCTGAATGCTGTTGGGGGGCACTGGGCCCAGTAAGGGGGTGTGTGTGGAAGTGGACGTCTGACTTGTGCTGCTGAAACTGGTCGTCTCTGTACTCGTGGCAGCGGGGGTCCGAGGCTGCTCCGTAGAGGTGCTCCTGGGAGGAGAAGGTGTCGTCGTCAGGCGCCTGGTTGTCGGTCTCTGTGTCGTAGCAGCAGAGGTGGAAGTGGTACTTTTGGTCGTGGTGGGAGGGGGTGTCATGGTGGTGGTAACGGTTGTGCTAGTTGTTGTAGTGCTTGTTGTCGTGGTTGTGGTGGGAGTTGTTGGGGGAGCAGCTGTTGTGGTTGTTCTGGGTCGCACTGCACAAGAAAGACAGGAGAATAATGATCAGCACTTGGGATTTGACTTGAAGATGTAGCTGGCAAGTATATTGACAACAAGAGTCATGGTATGAACAATAAACAGCATGTAAGGGGAAATTAAAAGACAGGTTTTAAATAGATCTGGGCGACGAGGTTAAAATATTATCAGGATATTTTCCAATATCAGTACATCACAATATGGCAGATGTAAGCAAAATCATATATTATGTAAGGCAATTAAAAACCACAATATGGTATCATGTGCTTCTGTTAAAAATCTAAAAAAGTAAGTTAGTGATTAACCTGGATTGTGCTGATTTCAACCTAAAACAGTGAAATAGCTTTAACTAGCCCCCTGTGCTCTGTGGAAACGTGGAGCATAGCCTTGATATTGATAGTTTACCAACTGAGGTGGTCAAAAACAGGAGCTGAGGTTCGGAACCACCTGCACATCATTAGAACCATTTCTAAATGTGTATATCCACTTTCACTCAAAATCCATGTAAATCCATTTAAAATATGATATTTTCCCTGATGACTGTGTAAACATCGATGTTCATTTCTGGTGCTAAATGTGTCTCATTTTTGTATTATTCTGTGATAATACAAAAACACAGCATATAAGACATCTAGCTCAAGGTAACTGGCATTTTTTTTTGATTACAACTCTGTCTCTGAGCACTTTTGTTTATCTATATTGCAAATAACACATGACTGTCACAGTTGGCATACTTTTGACAACCAAATGAAAATGAAAATAAACAGAATAAAATGAAAAACTGGCAGTGATATGATTGGAGATTTCCAAATACATTTCTTCAACTTTTTATGGTTGCTGCAAAAAAATTGGATTTGCTCCAAAATTGATAGAGACATAAACCAGAGAGCAAGAGAAACATAATGTAAGGGGGCATTTTATCAGACCTTAATAAATGCTCAGCAGAAATACTTGTACTGCACTGGGAACTCCAAACTTGGGAGTGCAAATGTCTCTCGCTCTCTTTCTGTGCATGCTCGATGGCCACGTTCCCTCTCCCGTCCTTTCTCAGAGGGATTCTCTGAACGGTAGCCTACATTCATCATCATCTCTCTCTCCCGCTTTTCTCTGTGTCAGCTCCTTTCCCCTTCACTTGCGCAAACATGAGGTGCAAAAGCGAGTGGGTTCATTAAGGATAACAACTTAACAAATGTGAAATGTGGTGATTGTAAAGGCTGGGGACTGGCTGAGTGGTGAAGTAAGGTCAGTGAAATAATGGAGGTGTGCTGGAAACACAGTTAATCTGGGAGAATCCCTGGCCCACTTCCTAAGATAGTCTTACTGTAAGCACAGGAATCATATTCTCTGAAGGAATTGGTTTATAAACCAAACAGCTCAGCTCATTAGATTTGAACATTTTGCTTTGTTGAAGGCTGTTTCTGGTGAATAGTGGATTTGGATAACGGCTGCAATAATCAATAGGCTATTTTATCTTATGACTTTAGACAAATATGAATAAATGTGGGTGTGAATATTAAAGGTTTGTTGTGTATACGAGCCTATAAATTCCCCAGTAATATCCAAAGAATTCAGTGAATCTCCTGAAATATTACATTTTGGGCTCAAGGTATGGAAAACTACAACTTTAGCACTGAAACCTTCTAAGAAATGAGCTGGTCTTGGTCTACCTGCATTGAGAGAAGACCCTAAATCAAATCGGACATGACAGAATAAGTTTTAAGTTATCATATGTGACCAAAAAATAACTTATTAGCATTTCCTTCTGCCTATAATGGCATGGGAAATATAAGTTGGATAGCACCAATGTAATGAATAGTTTAAAGTGGAACATTTTTTATTTATTTAAAGATAGGCATAAATACTTTGATTATGAGGTAAACTCCTTTTAGCACCTTTCTCCTGGACTCTGATTTATTGATTCATTGAGTGTGACCGACTTACCTATAGCACAGCGCCTCATGTCCGGTCCAAGCTCCATGCCATCAGGGCAGGCACAGGTGTACTTGGGAGAGTGGTCTGTGATCTGTGGAGCCTTCAGGCAGAGGTATTCACAGCCACCGTTAGGCAGACTGCCCATGTTACAGGTATCAGGGGCTTGAGGGGAGGAAGGAGAAAGAAAGAAAAAGAGGATTAAAAAGAGTTTGGGCAAATTTGAGTTTCTATATTTTCCGAGCACATATAAATGACATAATGAAATTATTATTTTGCTTCGCAAACTTAAACATTTATCAAAATTTGGTGCTTTCTCCAAATGTAACTTGAAATTCCATGCTAGCATCAGTTTAATGAGCACAGAAGATGTGCCAAATCTTAAGAAGCTATCTCATGATTCTTTGCACACAGAGGAGGCCTAGACCGTGCTCTAATATTACATGTAGATGTACCGCATGTACCCTAGACCAGAATATTTCAGAGGAAAGAGCTATTAAGAATAAGACAGCTGTAGTTTTTGGTCTTGATCAGCCAAAGCATCAAAGTAAATCTGAACTGAATTCAAGCTGATGGTAAGAAAATCTGAGCCCCGTAAGTCCAAGCATGTAAGAGATTTAGCAACATCTCGGCATATGTAAATGCCCAATAAGTGTGTTTCTTCATTTCCTTACTGGATATTAAATGCTCTAAATTGATCATTTTCAAAAGTTTCAAAAATGTGCAAATACTTTCTAATTAAATTAGAAACAGTGAGTCAGAGCACAGGATTAAAGAGGATAGTATCTAATCAGCCAAAAATACTTGTGCTACTTACTAAGTCCAACTTTTACAATGTTATTTAGGGACTATATTTTTTCCAGACCAGTAAAGGGATCCTTTCTTTTTTTAATCTCTGCACTCGAATGAAAAATGTACGAGCACTTTCCTAACCCAAGACTCCGACTCATGGAAAAAATATTGCTATTCTTGTCATGTGGGGGAGCACCAGAATTAGGTCAGGTCGCGGTCGATTCTGCCTCCTGACTTGTGTGTAGTTTCACAGAGCAGCACATCTGAGCAATCATCATCCGTCATGGGAAGCAGCAATATTACTACACACAGTGAGATTTTAATAGGCTGGGAATACATTAGTGCTTGGTGTACAGTATCTCACCATAACAAGTATGTAACGTGAACATCTGTCTACATGAACTATCTTCTATACCTGTTCTGCATATGAAGAAGAAATAAAGCTCTCTGGCTAAAAGAAAGCACTTTAAAATACCATGACATATTATGACAACACATTTAAATTCTATGCAGGGGGCAAAAAGGGCAGGGAGGTGGAAGAGGAGAGAGAGGAGAGGAAAGAAGTCAAAGAACAGAAAGGCAGAGAAAATGACACAAGAGGAAAAGGCATTACATAAGATGAGACAGAATGATACAAGGACAGAGCATAGAGGAGAAGGAAGTAGACAGGAGAAAGACTGAGATTCAATTTTACAAAATGATCTTCTGAATCTAATAGCTCCAATGGTCCCGCCTCCTTTTCTTTACTGCCTCCCTAAGGTTTAGAAGATCAACTAAAGCATGGAACTTTGGCTTCAAAGCACAGCTGAATTATCAAAAAATAGAGACAAAAAAGAGACAAATAATAATAAAAGAGCCAAAATAAAGAGAAGGTAGGAGGAAAGGCTCTTTTTTAAAGGAAGTGTGTATAAAAGTGAAGACACATTGAATCGGTGGGGGCTATATTTGAAGGTGTGGATGTGCACTGTGCAAGCCCATCAATAAACAAGAAAACAGTGACAGAAAAGTTAGAGGGTGCTGACCATTCGCTTCACTCAAGGTCACATTTTTATAGCATCGTACTACTTGTATCTCAACAAGGCAGCCAAAGTTCATTCAGCATGTCTTCATTTAGCCTAGTTAGGTTATTTTATGTCTTGTTTTTGTTGGCATTTTGGGAAAAAACATTCTGTGATATCGCTTATTATGATTTATTAATGAGAGAATGAAATTAGCTCCCTAGTGGCACTCAGACAAGACAGCTTTGAGCTCTGAGTGAGGGTAGAAAACAAAGCATGAAGACACAGAATCACACAAGCAAATTGCTTATACAGTACACACTGTCAAACACACACACACAGGCACACAAGAATGCACACACACAGGTGTTTGTTCTCACACCTGGGAAGGCATCCATCGAGTAGGGAAAAATACTACATACACAACCCATCATTTGACATGGACTGCACACACATCAGGTTATTTGATTTTAGTTTCAGACACTGTTAATAAAAGGGGATTATTCAAGGCTTTCTTTGCCTTGGGTCTGGTTTTAGGGTCTGATAGTAGTAGCCATTCTAACTAACTAGTACACGGAGCAAACCTGCGGCCCGATTCACAAAGCGAGCCCGTCACGTGTGGCTCTTCATCTAATCAGTTCACCGTGGCTGCTGATGTCTTACCTTTGGGCTGCCTCTGTTCATGAAACACCACCAGGTCCAGGGGGTTGTTGAGGTGTTCTGCCACTTTTGCCACATCTTGTCCCGTCAGTCGGTTGGCGCTGTATATCGCTTCATCCTCCAAGTCTGTCCAATATATGCGGTCCTGAATAGAAAAAGAGAGACAGTTAGAAAAAACACAAACCCTTCACCTTTCACCCTATTTAATTCATAAACATAAGAAGAAGTTATGATGCAGAACACCCTATAGAGCAGCATACAGACAGACTGGCATAAACCCTAGGAGGTCTTACACTTATTTTCATCTTGGCAAAATATCTATCTATTTTAATTGTGTTTCTATTTGAACTGACATGGATATTTCGGGACTATTTTCTAACCAAATAGTTCAGCGGTAATAAAGATGACACAGAGAAAGTGATTTCGTTATCAGCACACTTGGGGTTGTGAAAACAGGAACATCTTCTGCCACAATCTAACATTTCAGGCATATTACGTTTCCTGTTTCATCAAGCTGCTTGGCATTGGTGCAGCCAAACACAATATTGTTTTTGACACACTGAATAAACATTTGTTTCCCTATGTCATGTATTTGTTGTAATTATGACTCCAATGTGCTGCGATATCCCAAGAGAACATTTAAGATCCTCTGTGTACAAATGCTATTTATTTAATGAGAATTAATGGCATTTAA
The DNA here is from genome assembly GCA_023373845.1 of Nibea coibor. Taxonomy (NCBI): domain Eukaryota; kingdom Metazoa; phylum Chordata; class Actinopteri; family Sciaenidae; genus Nibea; species Nibea coibor. The sequence continues at coordinate 6,562,101 of CM041718.1, read as the reverse complement.
TATGTAAATATGGTAAATAGCAATTGTCCAAGGAAACTCCACTGGAAGAGGTTTGTGATGAAAGGGTACCAAAAAAATAAAAAAATAAAAAAAATAACACTGCATTTTGTTGCAGAGATATATGCTCCTCCTAACAATGACTGATTAAACTCTCATTCACTTCAGTGTACGAGTTTTGTTTAAAACAGGGGGTCTTATTACTGCCTGAGGGAAAACACTTCCTGGGATATTCATAACATTGGCCTATGGTCAAAGTAGAAACCCAAATCAGCTTCTTCAGTGATAAAATTTGATTGGATTTAGGTATGTGGACTTACAACTTTACTTTATTTGACAGGAGAGACATATTTTGAGAAGATGTTTTATGCCTCGGGTAACTTTGATTAAAATTCTAATTAATAGGGATATGAGAAATGACAGGTTTGAAGGACAGAAATATTTACTGATGTATAGTTAAACACATTGCATTTTAATGAAGGAGATATTTAAGCAGACTGAATACGTTGTATTATAATGGAAAGTGTGCATTAACTGTACCCACAGACACCTCAGAGGATCCAGATAATGATTGCATAGATGAAAACAAACCTTTTTTTCCCCAGATAAAGTAACAGGCAAGCATAGCTTCAAAACACGCATATGACATTTCAACTAATAGAAATGCTATTTGTATTTTTAGTCATCTTAATTATTTATATATAACAAATTTAATGAGACAGAAGAGGTTTAGCTTGCTTGTGAAGTTTACACTGGAATCAGACTTGCCCTCCTTAGTGCATAAGCACAAAAAACTGTTTACAAGAAGAAAACTGGGATTTTACAGTTAAAATAACATTTTTAACACTGTGTGGAGGCTGTCCTCCTGAGAAAAAATATCAACCCTTGTCAATTACTGCAAAAGCTTAAAACAACTTGAGTTTATGCTGAGTGCCAAAGCAGGAAGTACAGACATTCAGCTGGGCCTACAGTGTGTTTTCTTATCAAGAACTGGATACCGAGTACAAAGATGGTGCCCCATTCAATTCGCATAAACCAAAGTGAGAGTCCCAGAAAACATGTCCACTAGAGGCCTTCTCAGCCTATCCTTGAAGAAGGATCTGTACTCTTGATCATTCTGACTAAAGGCTTTTTGAGTTTTTCCTCAAGGGTCTAAGGACAGAGGTGTTGTATGGTGTACAGATGGTGTAAAGCCCCTTGAGGCAAATGTGTGACTGGTGATACTGGGCTATGTAAAAGAAATGGCCATGACATGACTTCTCTAGCTGCACTGGTTCAGCTCACACACTCAAATGGGATGAAATAGTTCACTCATATGGCTGTTATAGACTTTCTAAATGGTTTTGGTGCCGGGTTGCAATGCTAGATCCCATTCACAATGATTAGCAGTCTATGCTAAGCAAACAATTTTAGCTGTCTATCAACTATACAGGTACCATTTGGAGCATATTAGAAAATATTCATAAATGTATGAGGTATAAAGGCCTATTGCTGCTAATACAATAATCTGGAAGAATCAGCTACAATAACAACACCAGAAAATATGACATCCATGATAGTAGTTTTTTATTATAGGTAAACTCCCTTGTGTAAAGTATTATAAAAACACCACTGTTACCCCATTTCCTTGGAGATAAAGAAATAAATACTGCAAGCCTTGACCTGTGAGATCATTTGTTCATCTTTCACCTTTGCTTCTGTCTTCATTTCTCTTACTCTCTCTCTAACACCTTCTCACAGTCCTCTTCAGTGATACTACAGGATATGCTGCACAAGGAGTTATGGCACTTGGTTTCCATGGAAACCATAGATTGCAAGGTCTACACAGATACACATCAATTAAGAAAAACAGATGTTGAAATAATAGGAAGGTTAAAAAAAGAAAACGAGAAGACAATTCAGAAGGTGAGTGTGAGACAGAGAGACACAACAGAAAGGATGGTTCTTAAACCTTTTGTTTCATTAGCTTAAGGTTCTGTTCACAGTTGTATGGTTATTTGAAAGGGCAAGGACATATAAGGGTCCAACCAAAGATTTGTCTTGTGTGTTTATTTAAGTTTGTATTAGCCAGTATGTAATTTGGCCATAGCTGTAATCCATGCTTTCTATTTAAGCTGGGTTATCGGAGGACCTTTCTCTCCCCTTCTCTTCGATCTCTTTCTTGAGCTCCCCCTCACACAGATTCAGATAACCTTTACACATATGACGGAAGTGCTGAAACAATGAAAGACAAATATCAGCCATGTTGATAAAACATTACTCAAACCTATCATTCCATCTCCCCGTTGGCCTGTCTGTCTGTGTGGATGTCTTTCCATTTGTCAGTCTCTCCCTCATTTTTTCTCTTTCACTTTCTCTCCACTGTCAATCTCTGCATCTGTCACTTTTCCTCACCTTGAAAGCTTCAAACAGCAAAACAGACCAGACGTGAGCAGGTCAATGCTCTTTATTGTAGAATCAAGGTGAATCATCCACGTGCTGGAGGACAGGCTAGAACCTGCGCACATGCACAAGCTCTTGTGAATGCATGGCATTGCATCACTTCAGTCAGAGCCATGTCAGTTGTGAAGGGGATGAGGCTACATCTAAATTGGATATGAAGTCTTTTCAGGGTCAAGGTGAGAACAGCCCTTGATGATTTTGTCATGATTTTGTCCCAGACGAACCTTCTGACAAATTGCTGGGCCTTTTTGATTGACACGTCTGCCTGATGAGCTTTTGGTGCCTCCTGCATACTTGGACACTGTGCCAGAATACTACAAATGAAAGTTAAACAAAGCCAACCCACTCAACGTTTGAAACGTGGCTTTGATTTGTATCCTTTCTTGTATCAGCCCAAGTCTTAAAAATGTTGTATGCTTGGTGTTAAATCTGTGAAGAATCAAATGCTAGGAAACATTTTGTGTTTCCAGTTATTTTAGATGATTAGCCCTCTTATCTGCACTGATAGGACTTGACTGACATTTAACTCACTATTCTATTAAATTTGCAGTCAGGCATGCTCCAGTCTTAATATTCACTTCTACCCTCATTCAAATGATCCCTGTGTCACTGAATGAAATCAAGAATGTGTTTTTGGTTTTGGTGTGAATACCAAACAGCAGGCAGGTTGACATGATCACTTTGTACAATATTTCTTTATTTTCTCGGCCAGACTTTTGATAATGGATCTTTAGCTGGATGCAACGCAATTTCAAAGTCAGCTGGTGCAAATACGTCTTTTGAATAAATTGTGGGAACTTATTGTGCCATTAGTGACCAAGCTAAGCTAACAAACAGATGAGTCTGAACTGACCGTTATCGAGCTTGTTAGCTCAGAGAGCTTTATGTTCCCTTGCCAAAAGTGGTGAGGACAACAACAGAGTGAAGTAAACAGAGAAATTGTGACAGATTAGTGGTAACCCCGGCCGAGCTGCTGCTTTAGTGATGTTGCACTTGTAAGCAAGGAACAACTGTAGTTTAATGGGCTCATGTAATTCCCAGCACCCGCCTGCAACCTGAGCAGATGTCTCATCAAACAGAATAAACGAAAAACACAGGTGTGGGTGTGCAGGGCATTTGAAACCTGTTTAAATCCTCCTACGATGATGAGTTCACAGTGCAAGGACACCATTATTTTCTTTCTTCCTGTTTTTATTTCCATTGTCTTTTCTTTCAGTTCCCATCCCCCTTTCTGATTATTCTTCCAGAACTCCCCTTCTCTCGCTCTCTATGCCCACTAGTCAAACAAAAATGGGATAAAGAGTAATGAAATGATACTAAAGCCAGAGAAAGTGAAAACATTACTCTCCGCATGGCTCTGCAATCTATATTTCCTCAGGGCTTGATGTCTAGGTGGGGGGTTGACAATGACTGGAAAGGTTGGTATGAGTGTTTCCTTTTATGTGTTAGGTAGTGGTGTGTTTAGACTTTGATATAGGAACCATGTGTGGCTCCTCTGCAGTGTTACAGAATATTAGTCCACCAGTAACAATGTCAAGTTAGCAGATATGTTTAAATGGAATGACTTTAACATTCTCTCTGGATCACTCAGCGACAAAAGTCATCACTTTTGTGAAATAATGTAGTGTGTGTAATGTGTGGGACAGGTTCAAATAACCCCATTCACAACTGTCACAAAGCTTTACATACATACAGCTTTGTCCATGTTATTGTTTTGACTTTCCAACATAACTCTAATGCATAGATTAGTGGTAAATGCTATTGTCTATGTTAAGACTGAAAATGTCAGATTGAGGACTGAAACTAATTACAAATGCAACGACTACTAATAAAACTTTAATTATCTGTTTTTACGATAATTGTTTGGTCTATAAAATGTCAGGAGAGAGAGTTTTTTACAGCCTGAGGTGATTTATTCACGTAGCTTATTTTATTCAACCAAATGTCCACAGATATTCAGTTAACTTCACAAATCCTGACATTCAAGAAGCCATTTGTAGTTGAAATCAGCATCTGATAGTCAAAATACTGTAGTTGCAGTACTTTACCTTTTTACCTTACGACCTCATTTAATAACACATTTCTTTTTTGATGGCTTTGTGATCACAGGCAATCTAATGCTACTGAGTTAGAAGTGGGAAAAATTGGCTGTAAATGATTGAACATCCTCACGTCAATAAATGCTGCATCATTTCCTAGGGTGAAGTATAGCAAGTCTCACAACTGGGACAAACGCGGCTTAGTAAGCAGTTTAACACAGACCCAGACTCAAAGTGAAAAATGCTCCCTTGAGGCTCATTTCACAGATAACATACAAACCAAATTAAACGGACAAAAACGGTTCATTGTTTCAGTTCACAACTCAAACCAGGCAACCCCAGAGAAACAAGCATCCCATTATCAGTCTGTGGGGAACAGAGAAATCTGCTGCACTGCTAAAGGTTTTCTAATTTGGTCTGTATCATAACCAACAAGAAGAGCTGAGGGCTATTAATCTCTAGGGATGAACTTTCAGTGCTTGCCTGAAACGCTGGGTTTCTTCCACTTTTTTTTTCACACACACACACACGTGCGCGCACACACACACACACACACACATAGGCACAGTCAGCTGGACATGATGGATGTCCCTTCTCATCATCACAGTGTGTGCAGCAAAGAGAGGGATGGAGAAAGCACTTCCTACTGTTCACATTTCACCGCCCTCTTTCTCGTCTGCTCTCCTCTGGTCCACTTTTCCACCTTCCGCATCATCTATACTTGATGGGCTCTAACAGACTGGCTCACTCCCGCTCCAATAAATACACCCACATTAGTTTCATCGATTGCTGTACTCTACTGTGGCTCTACAATTGTCAGCCCTTGAAAAGATAATACCTACACTGGGTTTTTCTTGCTACTATACTTTCAAAGTATGTCTTCTCAATCAATCTTTCAGTCAGGTGATGTTCCTCTATTGACTTGTTTCTCTTTCTTGTCTTCTTAAGCTCTCACACAGCTCTCACGCTACCAACTGCTCCCTACAACAAACAACACCAGGTGTCCCTTAATGACATGTGGTATTCATGTAGACCATGCATGTGTTCATTCTGCTGTTATTAAGCTCTCTATCTCTGGTATAGAAGTTTGCAAAATATGAAGAACTAAAGTTATAAATAACCACCATAACAACAAAAAACTTGCGTCCAATTCTTAAATTTGGCTCACGGCAAATCTCGAAATACACTGCCAAGATGTGAATAAACAAACAAGATATGAGAGTGTCACCCATGAGGCAGAGATAAGTGAGGACAGAGCTATTTTTCTGTCTCTATCTACCTTTGGCTGTTAGAATCTTGTTTGCCTTTCAGGTAGACTCTTCCCACAAATACTGTCAAGTGTTTGCGGGTGATTCATGCCAAGTCCCAAAGTGAGGAACATGAAAATAAATATATATTCATGCTGCATTTTAAGGTAGTCATTGCCTTGGTTTTTTTTGTGCACATTGCTTTGATGCGGTTCAAGCTAGGCAGTCTGAAATAAGTTTTACCCTCATGACAGTATTAGCTGTATTCATTTATATGTTGTACTTTTATTCTTTTTATTAAAGCATCAGTGTGGAGGATTTAACCCTGTTCTTAAAGCCCCCCCAAATCTGTCACAACAAACCTTTAACTTACTTTATATCAAGGTGATCAGTGTTTGAATGTTGATGGAAACTCATAATAACCAAGAATAGTTATTGGCTGCTCAACTCAAATATCAGGTTATACTTTGCAAGTGTGCAGTAACAGTCTCTCTCTGTGACTTACTCTTCATAAGATGCCGGCATGAACTAAATGCAACAGACACCTTGTGAGAAGCAAATCAATCTAAAACCATGCTCTGGAAAATAGGAAAGACTAATGTAATCAAATACAAGCTATCTGTAGTTAATCGGCTAATGTGTTAAGTTCTACTTCTTATACAAGCAAATAGCCAGCATACTGAATGATTTGGACTAATTCTGTGGCTGTATTTTAATCTCAATCATTCTGTACCTCGAACACAGTGAGAGCGAACGGGTGTCCCAGATGGTGATGAGATGACAGAAGCACTTTGCGGTTGTCTCCATTCAGATCCACACTGGACAACAGGTGCAGCTTGGAGTCGACCCAGTAGAGACGCCTGTTAGACAAGTCTGAGAAGATGGAGAGAGAGAGAGAGAACAGAACCAAGGAGGAAAAGAAACAAAAGAGGGAGACGAATGGAGAGAGAGGGGTCACTCCAAGAGAAAAGGCCTAGGGTGAGAGGTATATGAATGTAATGGCCCAGTGGCTACACCATCAATCTTCTCTGACATGACGGCTGAGGCCCTGCGCTGAGAAAACACAGATGTGATTGTAATATTGCCGGTTGACTTCTTTGCTGGGGAAAATATGTGTGACCTTGAGCAAACTGATTAGTCTTGCTGTTTTACAATTCTATGGCCATGTAACGGTTCCAAATACTGTTTACTTTAAGACTCAATTTCTGTGCTTCGGCTTCGAGCCACAAAGTAATGATACAGGATTTCACTGCATTTGACAGCAAGGGACAGAATCTGAGTATGACTTTGTTTTTAACAAGCTTGCATGAATAAGGTGTTGCAGGAAAATTTATGCATGCATTTCATGTATGTGGTAAACAAGCACAAGAAGAAAACAGTAGTGCAGAATCCAGATTTATACTGTACATATTAAATCTACTACATGAAGTAGGACAGCCTCCAAAAGCCTAAAAGCTTAAATGGTCATTAATATAGATAAAATATAATATAAAATCTCAGCTTTATAAAGCAGGACTTAATGCTACACTATGTCATTCAAGTTAATAGGCTAAGCTTAAAAGAAAACAACTTATTTTACAATATCATAGTCCTCAAAAAACAGTAAAAACACAGATTTATTTTCTTTCAAAACTTTCTTCTTTCCCGACTCAATCACCTGCTCTGTTTGCTGCTCTGTGTGAAATCAGTGACCAAGGGAAAATAATCCACCCTATCTTCCAAAACAGTAGAGTGCAACTCTGGCCAACTCTCTCATTCGCCTTAGTCTAAAAAATAATTTGTTTTCATACAGATGTAGTGACACCTCAATTCCACAGAGTGTGGCGACTGTGTGCCTCCCATTCTCCTCAGGCAAGGGCAGCAAAGAAAAATTGGCTATTGTCGTGGAGCGAGTTGAAAGGGATGACGGGAGGTATCGACGGCACAGAGCGTATGGCTTATTAATTTGGAGGCTCGTGTTCGCTGGCTTGATTGATGAGAGCTAGACACAAACTGAGCCATAACAATAAGAGCTGCTCAGAGGTTGCAGCACCCCTAGACTGTTTTCTCCTCTCACCTCTTGCTGTTTGTCTCTTTTTGTTTCTTTCTCTCTGCTGTTGTCGCTTTCATTGTGTTGAATTCACACACTTACCATTTTCTTCTCAATATCAGCTTCCAACTTTGTTTACAAGCCCTCTCTCAGAGCTGATTGATTTTCCTCTCTCTATATCTTGTGGTTTTCTCTGACCACTTCAATAAGCCTTGCATGTCCAATGGTGTATGTTGTCTGTCCTTCCTTACCCAAGGTGATTCCATTGGGCCACTCGATGTGTTCGGACACCAGAACTTGTCGGTCCACTCCGTTCAACCCAGACTTCTCAATTTTGGCCTGACCTCCCCAGTCAGACCAATACATAAACCTGTCAAAATAAACACTGACTGATTAAACATTGACAGATACAATTCAGGAAAAAAGAAAAAGCCCCGTTTCAGCATTTCTCTCCAAAACCAAAAAGTTTTACTTCTACTAAAAAAAAAGACTCTACTCTAAACTGTGCCAAACAGCTCCTACTGGGAATTTTGACCACTGCTAAATGTGTGTCTGTGAAAGCTGGGCTTCATTTGCATGTATTTTATGCTTTGGTGCTTTGTTGAGTTGTGAAAAGAGTCCTTTGGGGAACTCAAGACATGCAAGAGAAAGAATAAAAAGGCAGGTAGAGCGGATGAGAGTCACATCATTGCTCCAAATAACTGTTAAGCTGTGCAGTACTACAGGTAGTCCCCTATTCAGAGAATGATGGCCACAGGCTTGTCTGGCCATCCTCCCACTCTTTTTATTCTGCCATTCCCGCCTCCATGCTTCTCTAGCTTTTTACCTTTTTCCAAACTTCTCCCACTCACCCTTGGTGTGGATCCACTGCGATTGCCCGTGGTTCGCTCAGCTCAGTGGCTATCAGCACTTTTCTCTTCCTGCCATCTCCTGTGGCGACGGAGATGCTCTTGTTGCCCGAGTCGGTCCAGTAGATGTTCTTGTGGACCCAGTCGACAGCAAGGCCCTCGGGGGAGTTGAGCGAGTCAATGAGAGTCACCTGCTGTGATGAATCACTGGCCTTGTTGATGTAAGCACTGGTGGAGGGGAGAGAAGAGCTGTGTCAGTCAGTATTATATAAATTATGAAATCAGCAATAATTCAGGAGCTGACAGAAAAAAGGAAACATAAGACTAATTCAGCAGAAAAGATGCACTTGTTGCTGTCTATTCTGGTAACATTTTCTTGTGAAGAAAGAATTGAGCGTACCACGTGCCTTAAAAACCTAGTTGCACATTGCACACTCGAGATAACACTATGTCAGGGGCACCCAGACCTGACACGTCTATAAGCACCTCAGGCCTCTGTAAAAAGAGTCTGTCTTTATCTATCAGCAGCTTACAGAACAACCCGCCTCTTTCTCTGTCTCTTGTCCTCTCAATCTGTCTCTCTATTTTCCTCTCACATCCCACTCGCTGTCTGTCCATTCTTTTGTCCCCATCTCTGCTTCTCATTCCTTCCTCAACACCATCAGACATGACACATTAGTGTCTTCCTATAAAAGGCCTATAAAACAAGACAATACAAGACAACCTTGTTAAAAGATTGGGACAGGCAATGTCCCAATTTACACCTCATCACCACATGTTTGCATAGCGTACAAGAATGAACTACAGATGGGTGGAGTAGCTTAACTGAAGGAGAAGGCTGGTGAGGTGGTTGGAGCGAGGGATGAGGTAGAGATAGATGAATCGGGGCCATGGAAGCAGATTGTGTTGTTAATTGGCTGTGTTACTGTTTGCCACTGCCGACATCATCATCTACTGGGGGAGAGTTAGCCTGCTGCTGTCTTGTGATAGATAATCTAAGGCTTCTCTCTCGTGTCCTAGGATTTATAGCATGGATTCAACACCTGCCTCTTATTCAGGGAGCAAATTAAAATGAGGGCTGGAGCAATGTGGACCTGGATGAACAATGATCTAATTAGGAACTGTGCTATAGATTAAAGACAACTGTGGGCCAAAAAAATATAATTTTCACAATTTTTAGCCTGTATTAGAACTCATATTCTATGATTTTCCTTGTCCAGCATAATAACTATATCATAATTTCTCTTTATACAGCCTAGTGTACGGATTCTTATTGATATATCATGCATATAATAACAATTACTCCTTTACTAATATATATACACACTTTCATAGAGCTTTGATATTATTAAATTTGTCCTCATTTCAGCTACAAATATTCAGACTGCGATGAACAGGTTGTAAGGATGAGTAGAGGGCAGACTGGAGTAAGGAATAAGACAGAGACAGATGAGTCTAAGACCACTGAGCAGATTGCATCTTTAATTGGCTGTATTATTGTTTGCAAAAGACATCTCCATCACAGGGAGAAGTTAACAACTCATCGACCCGTAGCTTGCTAATAACTACGAATTAGCCTTGAAAACCGTAATGTCACAGTGAGCTCAGTGGCTATGAGGAGGAATCGCTTTTAAATACACAACTATGTCTGTTTGAAGAAATGCTCCTTATCAGAGGAATAAGTACTCTGCTAGAAAATAAGATGCTTGGGTAAAAGGCATGATCAATCAATCAATGAGATGAGCAGGTGCCGGTTCATCTCAACACTGGTGACCTGGGTCGAAGGAACTGATGGTTGCCTTCTTAGACATAACTGATAGCTTGCCATTGACGTTCCAAATAACGTAAACAGACAACAGTGTCTCCAGAGCAGAATATGCTGACAGCAACACCTGAGTGAACAGTGGAACAAGAACGCATTCTTGAAACATTATATACGAGAAGAGTTGTGAGCACTAAAGCTAAAATGCTTGAAAACTCACTCTTCATAGAAACACTATAAAGTTAAGCACGACTTTGGTGAGTGGTAGCTGCATAATAAGAATGAATTGCCATTTTGCTTCACGTCATTCAGCCTGATACTGTGAGCCAATGATAGTACTGATTGCCTCAACCAATCAGTAGCAAGTGATGCGTAAGGTATACGCAACGCCAAAGTCATTTATAGTCGACACAGAAGTTGTAGCAGTTGCTTGGAACAGTTTACGTAATGTTATCAAAGACCGAAGACAACCCAACTTAAAGGAACAGCGTGTAGTGGAATCAAGCAGTGTAGTTCCTGATTGCAACTCCCTCACCCTCTCCTTCTCCTTCTGGACTACTGACTAAACATGATCTTTCAACATGGCGAGCTCTGGAAAAGGACCCACTACATCTTATAGAAATATAAGATGTCTATAAAAAGCTTAGTCTAAGGTAATTAGACATTTCTAGTAGCAAGTCAACTCTCAATACTGCCTATTAAGCTCTCATTGGTCAATCGTTTCTCAAACAGAGAGAAAAGGCTGTAAAATGAGAACCAGACCTGCAATTTAGTGATCTTGAAGCAGGCAAGGTAAATGGAAGAATAGGCTGGATAATGTAAATATACTTTCTGAGCATTTGTAGCACTGTGAGGACCTGGGGCTTTAAAACTATGCTAACATATAATCAATCAAAATAACCAAAAGTAGCAGGTGTTCTGAAATGTACTTGCACTCAGACTTTTGGATTGTCTGACAGTCTTTCAAAATTACATCATGCAACACAAAATCAGCAGGATAAATGCAGTGCCACTTTGGGGTGTATTAATTATTTCATTTTTAAAGCACGAGAGAGAGGCAAACACAACCAAGAACAACTTCAAGCACATTTAACTGTATAAAGTCACTTGTTGCTGTCCATCTAAAGTGTAGGTGTGTGTGTGTGAGTGTGTTTACTGCTGCTTCCAAAGTCGAGTTCATCGTGACGAATGAGTTCATTTGTCCTTTCTCTGTCACAAGCCCTTGAGTGTATCACTGAGTTTGTGTGGAGGTATGTGTATGTGTGTATGTATGCAGATGAGTAATGGTGGTGATTATTGAGGCAGTGAAATTAGAGAGAGCATATGGCTCAGCTGAGATGATAGAGGGCCCCTCCCACTACCTGCCAGCCATCAGGGTGACACACACCTACACACACACATACATCTAGTATCAAAGTAATGATATATCTACACTATGTGTAATTGTGTGTGTGCACATACTGTATGTGTGTGAAGGGCAAACAGCTCCACCTTTTACTGTCCAGGTGTGACTGACACACACACATTTACACACACACAGCCCCCAGGTGTGTCTGTCCCGCAACCAGAAGGTGTGACAGGTTGAAACAGACAAGATGGATGGAAAGAGGAGAAACAGAGTGACAGAATGGCTGAAGAATGGGGAGAGAACATAATCCAAACTCAAAGTCATTCACGGTTTTATTCACTGTAGCCTTCATTCCTAGTCCTGTTGTTCATGCGTGCCCATGTTCTGTACATTGTGTGTGTGTGTGTGTGTGTACCTGTATATTTTACGATGATATAGATCACACCAAAACATTTTGTTGGTGGACACGTCTACATCAAGGGCCACTGCGTTCTTCAGCGTAGGAACCACCTGCGTGTATTCACTCTTCAGCAGGTCAATGCGACGGATCTCATGGCGGTTGGTGAACATCAGGTATGGACTCTTTCCTGATGGGGTGGTAAAAGACATCCATGTCAAGATCACATAGGAGAATGACTCTTGAAGAACCTGTTTTGCTATTTATTTACAACTTGACACTGGTAAGATTGGACAGAGAGGCCACAAAGCTCAGGAGGTGGGTGGACACCCTTGACATCCATTAACCTACTACTGTAATCCCAAAAGAGTACATTCATCATTCTCAACCCACTCTCTGCTAGACATGGGCCATTTGGAAGACTGTCAATCATAAGTAAGTATGCTAGTGTATGTGTGATAAGGAAACATTTGCTGACCTTGACAGTGATACATCAATTCACATCCCAAACCTCTATTTGCAAGGTGAACCTGCATATCTGCATTTTTGCTAATGTTAAATCCACACTATTGCGGAGTGTGAGGCAGACAAGGTCACATTGACTTTATGCCAACGCTGCTCACTGGCAGAACAGTAATTACGTGCTGTCATGTGTTACCAGGTTGACAAGACCTGAAAATTGTCAAAGTTGTTGATATTAAAAATTAAAGTGTCCTGCTATATTTGCAAGATTTACCACAGAAACAATCTGATGGTTAAACAGCAATGTTGACATGACACGTCACTTGAAAATTGGCCATGGAAACCCACCTCTGGACACATTATCCAATAAATTCCTGTTCAAACAACCATTCAATGACAAGAGTACATCTAATGTATGTATTTGCCTTATGTCTTTGTCCACTTTGGCTGTCATGAAGACACAGTTATGTTAAAAAAGTCTGGTATCTGCTTGTGCACTCATTTTGCATCAAAATGTGCTTTGGAGGGAGGCCTGAAGGGAGTGGGTAGATATTTCAGTTTTGGTTGGATACTTTTGAAATCTAGCAATTTAACGATAGTTTCTCCAACATTTCCTGCCCTAGTTTTAAAGACTGTGCATCAGTATACTCTAATCCTTTTCCTCTATAATATGTTCTTCAGCAATACTGTTCAAAACCTGCATATTGTTTCCAGATACCACTGGTGGTGCTGAGTTACAGCATGATTCTTAATCATAAGAGGACACATAATGTAAGTGCTCTTGTTTTGCATTTGTACTACTTAGCACCATAAAACATGTATTTTTGATGATGTGGGCATCAATAAATCATTTAAATAAACCATTTAAAATAAAAATACCTCATCTTTACACACACACAAAAACACACTCACTCAGTTCAACATAGTGCTGTTTCCTTAATTATTCACAAAGTTATGCTCTGCAGTAACACAGACATTATGTGGGGTGGCCAAAGCTGAAAGGAGAGAAGGTCCTGTTGTTAGATGAAGAAGTGAAGCGCAGTGTGCAGCTGTATAAAGTAGTTCAGAAACCAGACATGACACATGGTTCTATTTTTAGTGCACCAGCATGTTAAAAGTGTGTTTTTGGGTTCTCCTCAGGTGTGTGCTGTTTGCTGGCACATCCACTACCTGGGGCACATTTTGCAGCAGGCTGAAGGTGAGCATGACTCAAGCATTTGAATAATTTTCACGGAGTTGACAAGGTCAACTTCTTCTAGACACACAATTCACAGGTACCAAAAAAATATTTTTACACCTGCACACAGTATTTTCTCCTCATATACAAACTGCATATACACTCTTTGAAATTGACCTGAATTCTCTAGATTGTTCATCAAACTTCACGCCAATGGTTTCCTTTGTTTATTTTTTTCTTGCTTTAGATTTCTGCCTGCTTTCCCATTTCCCGTTCTATCTCAATATTTTGCTCTATTTTGCACAAACACCCACCCAGCTCGTTTTCTAGCTTCTTTCCTTCATCTTCACTTCTCTCTTCTATCTGTCATGTAATTCTCCACTCCACACTATCCAGTAAAGCAGAAATGTCACGTTAAGAGACAAAGCTGGCCAACAGTCACACTAACACACACCCACAGCCACCCACTCACACACACATATACACACACACACACACAAACTCATACATTCACAGAGCCAACCATCCCTCAATAGGTTTCCTCAGCCCCAGTTTAATACGGGCTAGTGCACAGGGAGAAAATATTACATCTCTACTACTGTTTGGAACCAATCATTTTCCTCTGACTACTTGGTTTGTAACCATCAATTTCACCTGCTGAGAGAGAGCAAGAGAGGGAGAGACAGAAAGAGTCAGGCACAAGCAAATGTGATGGATGCAGGTACAGTCATGGAGAAATGAAGAGTAAGAGGATGTAATTATGGGAGGAAGCAAGAAGGAAAAGACATCAGCAGATCAAGTGACAAGCAGGGGAAAGAAAGTCAGGTGGGTTGAGTGAAAGAGAGAGAGAAAAGTGGGAAAGACAGGATGAGAAGGAGAGAATGAGAACATTCTGAAGTATGGATAATGAGGACAGGGATGGATCTAACTTCTTTCATCAATCCCCCCGTCACTTTTTCAGGACATCTCTTATCCTTCATCGCTGTTGTCGCAGCAATATGTCCCCCTCAAGGCAAAAAAAAAAAGAAAAAAAGCTGAGTCACTGTTTTCTTCCAGCCATGGCACTAGAGTTGTCATCAAAAAGTGCTATATTATCTCTACTCAATAGATTCCAGCAGAGCAACAGTCAACTTTCCTAACGAGGACAGGGTCCCCTGGATATATTTTAATCTGTGCTGCCAGTTCAGGGCCGTTCTTCCCCGTTAGCCAATTAAGATAATGCAGTGAAAAGATAAATATGGGCTGGAGAAATGCCGTACTGCAGGCACTGCAAGAGCATTGATTCGATTCACATCAAAGCAGATGTTTGTGTTGTGGAGATAAGCAAACTAAGAGCATAAAATCCAACATAAAGACAGACGGAAAAGGTCAGACATAAAGGTAAGTAATTCTGCAGGATGATGTAGGATGTCAAGTTGTAGCTGGTGTGAATGGATGAGGTCATTAGGATGATGTTACGTCTGGAAGGAGACACACATGTCTCGGTCAGACATGCTCGTTAAGACATACACAAACTATGCTATATAATGAAGTAGAGATGCTGCAGCAGGGAACACAACTGAACCCTCTGTCAAAAAATGTCAAGAAGGTGTCTTCTCCTCGTGACAAAGCAGGTTATATAATGCTTCGTTATTTCTGTGGAGAAAGGCGAGATCCTCCTTGAGAAATTGTTGCATTTTCTTCCTCTAGTGAAAGTGTAAAAATGCATTTTAAAGACAGGACCATTATAAAGTTTGATAGGTCACTGCAGGATAAAGACAGAAACTTGACGATATATACTATGTATACGTGCAAATTTGTAATCTGGACAAATGTTACCAATATTCTTACAGGCAGACAATAAAATGTTTTGTGTTCATCCATTAAATGCCTGGAACAGCAGGAAGCGCTTCAGAGATGAGGTTTGACAGTGTTCAACAGCATCTTGGGTCCCGTGGAAAAATCTTTTGACAATGAGGAGACTCTGACCACTGCTTTAAACCCGCTTTGAAAGTGTGTGCTCAAACTGTCAAGTGTGGCACAAACTGCTCTTGGCACCATGGTTAAGCCTGCGGTACACTGCAGATGAGCGAGAGAACATGGAACAAGAGAAGGCATCGTTGTGACAGCGTGTCCTGCTTTTATTTGTGTGTGTACCTGTAATATATTCCATGCTGCCACATCTTTATCATCCTTATCCTCACTCCTGTCTGTAAATTTCACAAACTTTTGAATGACGTGTTGCAGTTTCATGGTATCACAGTATTACACAATTATTCTGAGATACACAGTAAAGGACTCATTCTAAGGTAACAAAAACATAATTTGTATTTTGAGGTGATTATACACTATTAAAAATATAATTCTGCATGTTATATTACATTTCTGTCAGATTCTGTAATTAGAGCCCCCTAAATCTTACACACTGGTCCTTTAAAAGGAACAACAAACAAAACAAAATAAATGCCCTAATACACTGATACCATAGAATTTTCAATACCGTAGTTAAGCAAATGTACATGGAGTGATAACTGTCATCATTTTTGTGCCATAGTATACCATGAAACTGCTGTAACCCTACTTTCCCGTATTCGATACTTTCCTGGTTCCTAGCACAATAACTACCAGACTATCACCTGCAAGATGTGCTTTCTATTTTTCACTTTTTTTTTGATGACACTTCTAATCTGCAGTTATTAGTTAATTAATATTTGTTTAGTTTAGCAGCCTTGAATAACGTTGCATCCAACAATAACATGATTAACATCCGTTGTTTTTATGAATGTTTTCAATAATGAGGAACAAATTTGAAAAATTCTATTTGGTACAAATATTGTGGTCTCTGCTGTGGTCTCTTTATGTGTTCACTGACCAAATGTGACATAAAATAATGACGATAATAAGGAATAACGCCACAAAGGTACACCCGTGTTCCACTTTGAGAAATGGGGGCAGGAGTTATGCTCCCTTGTGTGTGCTTTCACATTTTCATCCCTCTCTTTCTGCCTCTTGGTCTTGGCCCCAGTCGAATTCTATTTTGTATCAACTCTGATTTACGTATGACAGACGACAGAAATGGAAAAAATGCTTCCTGTGTGGATTGGCCTTTATTCTCATAACTCATACACAAAGTAAACTCTCCCACTGCTTCTCTCTCCGTCTCTCAGACACAATAATAATAACTGGAGTTGATGACTCGGTGAGTGGCATCACACTCATAAAGGTGTAAACACAAAAACAATGAATGCAATTAGTGTAGAGCAAGACTTCCCCCATCAGGGGATGGACGGTGCCATGTACTAATACAAACACAGACACACACATGCACAAATACCAGCTTAGAGAAGTGAGCGCATTATGACTCCAACCTGGGACTTTACTTTTAATTAGCATTCCTAGTGTACAGTCACATATTACTCTGAAATTAATCTGCAGAGCCTGGAACCACGTGTTAGGATTAGAATGATACGCGCTCTTTATACATCGGAGAATGCATACAGCAGAGGTTATTGCTCAGCTGTGATTAACTTTTCTCACAATTATCTTCATGGGCTCAATTTGCACAAACTACACAAGTTTTGTGTGAAACTGTAGGCCATTGTGTTTTTCTGTGTGCCTCCGAGCCTGGCATTTTGCAACCTGAACTTCAATATGTGCAAATGATATTGGAACTTGGCACATGTCACATCTCATCACGGAACGTGACATTCCTTGAGGCCAGTCAGTAACAGGGGAATTGTGTGCGCTTGACGTGACTCCCCAAAATGACTACACGCGCTTTTGTGTGACCGGAATCCAAAAATGTGTATATGTGTGCTGATGCCTGTGGCCACGCACGTGTGTGATTGGGTGTCTAGGAATGAGTTCACAGGCAAATGTAGCTTCATTAAGTCCACATTATGTCAGCTTCACGAAACAGACATCTCTGCATTTATGGTGCCAGGCCCATTTGTGGCTCTGAATAAATAAACCACAACAAAAACAATAATCCTCTCACATTCGCTGTCTCTTCCTCTCTCTGTCTCCTTTGGCATGCTATAACAATCATACAGACAAATATTCATACAATGCATCCATCTTTTCTTCCCTCCTTTCCTCCCGTCCAATAAATGCCTTGGTCTGACAAGGACTCTTTGCTCTGCCCAACAGTAATAAAGATTCACACAGAGAGACATGAAGTAATCAATGGTGGATTTTATGCCACTTAGCTTAAGAGTGAGGGCCTGTTTTCTGCTTTAAGCTCTCTCATTACCAGACCAGTTCACCCGATCATGACTCAACCTAAGACCAATGGCAGTAATCACTAATAACACTCTTTTCTCTCTCTTTTCCCACAAAAAAAGTTAATTTGCTGTGTAACTCAATCAGTTAAAGGTTCTACTTCCTATTTAAGTAAAGGGGTAGCTCTAAGGCATTGACAATGCCAGAGTGAGAGGAGCAAGAGACTATGTTTCTTGTAGAACTTCATAATGTTGCTAAAGCATTGGCCACAGTTTCGCAGGTACCTTTCTATGCTTTTAAATGGAAAAGATTTACTGTTTCATGTTAGTGCTGAAATTCTGTTTTCAGCGCCAGTAGGTGTAAAAAAATATCACCTTTTATTAAAACAACAATCCACATCAGAGGCTCTAATTTGCCAGTGTTAGCCGCAAACAGATATTTGCAGGTGTTTAAAGGTTTATTGTCAGACAGCGTCTTTATCGGTAAAACCAGCTGCGACAGACAGAGAACTCACATGGAGCTTTTTAAAAGGCAGCCATGGGCGTAGCTAACAAGCTGTAGTTGCATTTTAACTTGAGGATTTAGCCAGACCATTTTTAATAAACCATCCAAGCCTGGTGCAGCTTTTGAGGACAAGATTTTATTTCCATTCACACCACTGCTTGGAGTGTTTACCCAGGCCAACAAGGGGTACAGACCCTGCCTGTGTGCTATAGTGAATAGGCATCCCCCTTCCCCACAAAGCATCCTTCCCTTGACACTCCAGGGAGAGCAGAGGCAGCTGCCTGCAAACTTTTCATTAGTGAGGACTGCAGAAAAATGTGGCAAATATTTATCTTTGCACAGATTGATGTGCAGGGCCTGCATACAAAGCAAGCCTCCTGTTTCACAGGGTCCCACAGCGTGAGAATAGTGTGGGATGTGACTTGGTAGCTAGGGGTGCTGAAATGGGAAGATAATCGGTGTGTAGAGTCAACGTGTGGTTCTTTTTAAGTCCATGTGTGCCCACAACTGTATTTTGGAGAGCACATCCATCTATGACAGTGTGTGTCTTTACCTGTACACAGGGGCGTGAGCATGTGTAAGCCTATGTGTGTGATAAATGACTCACCCACGGCCTTGCAGGTCTTAGAGGCAGGGTCCATTTCGTAGCCTTCGTAACATTCACACTTATAATCTCCTTTGTAGTTGATGCAGATCTGACTGCAGGCATCTGGGTTCTCACATTCATCAATGTCTGTGGAGAGAACCATGCCACAGAAACAGATCAGAACAACACTGTAGAGACACAGACAAAGATGAAGAGCGAGGAATAAGAGTTGTTTAGTGTTCAGTGTCTAGCTTGTTAACAATGTTCACTTTAAATTAAGTTTCTAGGATTTACTATCTATCTGGCCAATAGACAGAATTCGATCTGAGTTTGAGAAATGCAAATATTCAAGTGTTAAGTGTTACTTGTTACTCAAGTAATATTGTAATTTTGAGAAACCAAGTTAAATTGCATCTGCATAGATTAGTCTTGAGACCATGATTGACTTAAATTGTATTTGAAGTGATTTTTACAAAATTTAAAACCTGAATCTGTTATATTATTTCTCAGTCAAAGACAGCATCTGCTGGCAAGTCATGCACGTTTGCTGTTCTGCACAATTTGCTTTCCAGAGATTCTTGGTAGTTCTTCTCTGACAACAGAATTAGTCGCACCTGAAACCAAATCAAACCATAAGGCAAAACTCTAACATTTGGGAAATGCTTCTTTGCCAGCAAACCTCAAGCCTCAAGGGAAGATCAATACCAATTTGATGTCACTGAGATCAGGACTTGGGATGTGTTTAGTCAAGCTCAGCACCAACACTCGAAGTAGGGAAACTACTTCCCTGGCTCTGTTCAAAGTAAAACAAAAACACGTCCAAGCAACTTCAAAGGCGTCTCATATATGCTTCACATCATGTTCATTTAACTTGTTTAGGAGAAGAAATGCAAAAATCTCATCCCAGAGAGAGTTACAATGTACAGTATGTCTTACCATAAATGATAGTGCGCAACAGAAAAGCCAACGATGTATGTTAAAGGCACAGTTTGAAAAAAAGCCACTATATCTCACATTGCGTTTAAAGTTCTATATGTATTTAATAAATGTAAATGTGTCTGCTGTGGAAGGGTTGAAAGAGGTCGGTTTACAGTAGTTTACCTCTGCTTCATGTCACGTCCCAGACTTTGTCCTTTACTGGGCACAGATCGATGAAACTGACTTTGAATATTTAATGAAAACCAAGCACATTTCCCAATACTGTATGTCAAATACATTCCTTTTACCAGAACTCTTGCCAATAGCGGGGCTATTGATCCTATGAAGGATGGCAGAAAACAAATAACAACAGAGAGCCCAACATAGCCATGCGACTGTACATTAGTTGTGCTCTTGTGCTTTAAAGCAGTAGTTTTGTCAGATAACTTCTCTTTTTCTGTACCTCCACAAGTCTTCTTGTCCAGGAGTTTGTACCCAGAGGGACAGTCACACTCATAACCAATTCTCCGGTCCCTGCAGATGTGGGAGCAGCCACCATTGTTGTCTGCGCACTCGTTCAGACCTGCAGAGAGAGAGAGAGGGGCAGCAGGGAGGAAGGATAGAGAACGGGACAGGCACAGGAGGGCAGAGGGGTAGAGAAGAGTTAAATGTTGATAAAATAAAATAAAATAACTCTAGCAGGCTATTGGACCGAACAATTCTGGATTGCTTTGAAAAGACACAAAAGAGAAACACCCAAAGTTTGTGCAGAGTTTTAATCATCTTCACAGTTGTTACATTCTATTCCATAAGACATTGGACTAAAAAGCAATAAAAAAGACAGGGACATGTAGAGTATATTCATGAATATTTATGGTCTTGCTTGTGTGTATGTGTGTGTGTGCTCATGGTCTACAGGCACAGTCTTTGCCAAACGTACCTGGAAACAATCCATTCCCCAACAAGGACTCTGGGCATGTGCACCAGGTGCCACTCCACTATGATGCCTATTGTTACACTGCTCCTCAGATCTCATTCTCTATTTTCCCTTGTGTTTTTTAGGCAGAACAGATTGGACTCCCTCTCAGTCTATGTCTCTTCCTCTTTGTATCTGTTTCCACACCTCCATCTATTCCTTTGTCTTTCAACAACCCTCCAGGGAGTGAAGAGAGATCGCTGCATAAAGCTAAAGCTGGTACTTCATTACCGGTTTACATTAAAGATTTAAGCTTCGAGGCTACAGGTTCTGCTGTGAGCCAGTGTGGAGAGAAAGATGGAAATATCAAGGATAGAAATTGAGAGAGACTGACGGAGAGAAACAAAGTGTGGCCATTTAACTAAGGTTAAGGTTATACTTTACAGTATAGACAGTGCATTCTAATGTATATGGACACTCCTGACAACATTTGTACTCAATTGTTTTACTCCAAAACACACAAATATACTTCCCACACTGCAACAGTCTTTCATTAGACAATGCTTGCTTGTTAAACATCAACCTCCTTTAAATGCCATGTATCCAATATGCAGCCAAGAAGATTTAACTGCCTTTTATACATGTGCAAAAACTTTGAATGTGTCATTAAATGCAGTTGCAAAAACCATCAAACACTGCGATGAAACTGGCTCTCATAAGCACCGCCCCAGGAAAGGAAGACTAAGAGTTCCCTCTGTTGCAGAGAATAAGTTTGTTACAGTTTCCTCCCTCAGAGGTCATTAATAAAGCTACTGAGATTAGAGCCCAGATAGATGCTTCACAGAGTTCCAGACACATCAACTGTTTGGTGGAGAGTGAGTGAATCAGGCTTTTGTGGTGAAATTGCTGCAAGGAAACCATGACTGAGAGAGACCGACAAGAAGAAGATAACTGATTGGACCAAGAAACACAAAGAATGGACATTGGACCAGTGGAAATCTGTACTTTGGCCTCATGAGTAAAATTTGAGACATTTCAACTACTGTGTCTTTGTGAAACACAGAAAGTGAACAGATGGTATCTGCATGTGTGGTTCCCACCATGAAGCATGGAGGAGAAGGTGTGACGTGTGGGGATGCTTTGCTGGTGATTAATTGAAAATTCAATGCCAGAATGGCTATTGCAAAATTTTACAGTGACATGCCATCCCATCTGGTTTGTGGTTAGGCTCATCATTTATTTTTCAACATGACCATGCCCCAAATCACACCTCCGGGCTGTGTAAGGGCTATTTGACCAAAAAAAGAGAGTGATAGAGTGGTGCATCAGATGACTTGGCCTCCACAGTCACCTGACAACACAACACAACTGACATGATTTGGGATGATCTAGACTCCAGTGTGAAAGAAAAGCAGCCAACAAATGCTCATCTTGTGGAAAGCCTTCTCTGAAGAGTCACTATGACCTTGATGTATGATATATGATGTATGATATATGTACTGATATATTGGTATCTCTGTATATATTGTCAGATATTTATATAATTTTAGAAGAACACAATTCAGAAAAAGATGCTTGGAGTTATTTGGATCTATTAAGTGAAATTTACTGTTTCAGTGCACTGATGTTATTTTGGACAATAACGTTTACGGTTAACCCACTGGGGTCCTATCAGTGGCCCTGTCAATTGTACTGTGCAATTGTGGGTGACTGCTCAGCTCCATAGGGTAAAACTGTAAAATGCTTTTCTCCATGACAAACCACATTTGAGGGATCAGTGAAAATGTGTGTACATATACAGTATGTCATAGAGATAATGGCAGTTGCTATAGCTAGAGAGGAGGAAGGATGTGGGTTCAGGTTTGCTTTGAGACATGCTGAACATCATGTTTAACATTAATGATATGGTTTCAGGGCAATCTCATTACAGTGTATATCCATCTGCCCCAAGATCAGAGCTAGCTGAAAGGGCAGAACACTCACATATCATTTCATACCCATGTGACTGACTTGAGACCACTTTACTTCAGAGCATGACTGTGAGTGAAGTGCAGATTCCTTGAGATTCTTCTACTTGTATGATACAACACAAGTCACAGAAATTCAATTGCGATTACATAAGCTACATTAACTTGATTGATTTTATTAACAGGTATGTTTTTCTCAACTGCTTTAACTGCGACTGGATTGCATTGCTTGTGAAGTGAGATCCGTGACTGACGCTCACTAAGTGGTAATTATCTATAGTTTGAGGATCTGTGTGCTTCCTTATGGGTAATGTAGTCAGGTCACGTCTTCCTGGCTAAGATCGCACTAGAGGGCAGAGTCGTTTGGCTCTTTGATCATAACAAGGCGGTTGAGAAATGTCCTGATTTACCCTGTCTTGATCAAATGAAGCTCATTTACTAAGAAGAGTGACCACCCACATTAGACGCAGCTGATGATGCCTTGCTATGCATGAGTGCATAATTGCACCAGCATGCATGTACGCCCTTGTATGCCTGAGGTGGTGGAAGAACTAATGAGTGTCTGAGCATGTGGGTGTTTTTGTGTGTGAAGAGAAACAGGGAGAAATGAACTTACCACACTCCTTCATTGGTTCATCAGACCAGTCCTTGCAATCTTTCACATTGTCACACACCTTGCTGCTGTCAATACACTCCCCGTTCTTACAGCGGAACTTTCTTGGTCCGTCACACTTTGTAACTGGAGTAAACACACAACACACCACAGAGTTAGAGATCAGGTATTTACTTACTACCACTACTTTTCAGCGAAAAACATATCATTTTCAGGGACTTAAGATGGTGTCCTGAACAGATCTTGCACAGTGGAATTAAATGAGCATTCTGCAAAACATTTTGGCAGACAGTAAATGTGTGTGTGCCTTGTTTTATGCAGATGGGCAGCCAGGTAGCTGACTGCTTTGTCTATCAGTAAGAGCCGTCAGGCAGTGCTTAATAAACAAATGCATTAGTTAGGGTAAAGATGTAAGGTTGGAGACACTTTGAATTTTAATTGGTGGAGATTCTTTCTCCTGCAAATGATAAAGAGAATGTTTTAATGATTGCAAGACAGATTTGGAGGGAATGAAAACTATCCACCAGCTCATTTGTAACATCCACCAGTTAAGCATCTCTGTTATGTGCATAATTCTTTATATTGGCCATCGTGACTGGAAAACACACAGACACATCTGAAAAAAATGCATGCACACACATACTGTACTGCACCCTTTATGTAATAAAAAATCAATTTCAGGTCACAGCTGAACTTCAAAACATTGCCTTCAAGATAAAGTGTCAGATAATGACCTTGTGTGTGCCTGTGTGCCACAATATGTAAACTAGGAGTTGACTGGAAATATCACTGTAACTTGTTTGCATAATGTGCACAGTGAAATGTGATCATGCAGTCCACAATCACATTTCATTGTGAGCAATTCTTGTATGCGCCAAACAAAATTTAAGGCAGGCACATACTCAGACTCTTTAAATACTTTGACATTGTGCCCCCTTACACTCTCATTCCTCTTTGTCTGTGTTGCTTTAGCAGTGCAAAATTAACTTCTTTAAACTCAGTTTCTCATGGGGCCGATTCAACTAGAGCAGCCAACTGCAGCCATCTGTGCTACTTTCTAGTACATCCCCTGTGAATCCCGTTAGTAGTTTTAAAATTGTAATTTTTGGGGGGTAAATCAAATATGACAGAGGACTAAAAAATGCATGAAGCTGATGAATTGCAAACAGAGATTGCATTGGCACTTTTCTTCAAGGTAGACTTTGGCATATGAATCTTGCTACTAAATTTATATGAAACACCCACAGTTAACCACCTGCATTATCTAAGTGAAAATGAATATGATCCAGATATGTGGAGGAATTTGAATATCGAATGTTCTGTATTCATCTGACACTTACCGTTAATGCAGCCGGCTTCATCACTGTAGTCAGGACAGTCGTGAACTTTATTACACTGTTTGGTGCCGTGGATACAGGATCCATCACCACACTGGAACTCATCAGGTCGACATGTACGCAAGGCTGGGGGACACAGACAAGGCACAGACACACACATACACTAGAATTAGCTGACCTGTTACATTACCATCAAAGTGAAATTACATGTAGAGAGCATTTTCAAAAGCACACACACTCAATGACGGATGACACATTAGGTGACTACATTTAGCCATCTGTTGTGGAGAAATCAATGGTCAATGGTGAGGTCAGGACAAAGTGTTCAGGAGCCTCTGATGTCTTATGCTGTAGTATTTATTGTCGCTTGATCAAGGAGAATTAGAGGCACTTTCAAAGTACATCAGAAGTGTCTGAGTCAGTTTCATCTTCTGCCCAACTCTTCCTGTTGGATAGACTTTAAATGTCAAGATAACACCACAAATCCTATACGCCCAGAATTAGTTAAAGAGAATGTTTCTTTTACCCATGCAGGTGTTATTGTTGACATATACTAGTCTGAAGACACTGTTGTCACTGTACACCAACTGGAAAGTCGACAGCAAGCTATCTATTATGTCTAAGAAGGCAGCAATAGGTCTCTTTGACCCTGGCCACCAGTGTTGAGATATACTCACACCTAATGTTCCCAGTCAAAGTCAAACAATTAGTACTGCCAAGGACCTCAAGGCCCACACGTGACCTGTGTAACCTAAGGATAGAAAATTCCATAACACCATCTAAAACATTCCTCAGTTATTCATTCTAATGTAGGCTATGTCCCTATACACAACATTCAGTCCATCATTTCTCTTCCTCAACTGTATCTATGATGATGTGTTTGTGTGTCTACAGTGTGTGTTTTGCTTCTTTCATCAGGCCAACTTGAAGTGCATTCCAATCCAACAGTAATCAGTCATACACAACTCTTACCTGCACAGAAAAAGCCCCAGTGGAAATGAAAAAACAGGCAGGTATTCATTCACTGTCTGAGGAAAACCCACATCCAGTGACCTATTGAATATGTGTGTATGTGCAAGTGTGTATGGGAATTTGTTTGTGCTTGCACTAAAGGCAGAGGGCAGGTTTATTTAACTCATTCGTCTTCTTAACTGGATGTTTAATTATTCATGTGTTGTGTTTTGGACTGGCTCTGCCAAGGGAATGGAGGCAGACATGATCAATGACTGTGGAGGCCACAAAAAATGTGTGGCACACAATCAGTGTATCAGGAAATATGGAATAAAACACAGGCACGCACACACACCAAGTGAGCACACATCCACAAATGTTCTGTAGGTGAGCAGATATATACAGTACAGACACCTCAAATGTATGCAGCGAGACGCGCACACATTTACATGACCACACAGGGAAGCTGACTCAGACTAAAAATAAAGACAAACACATATTAATGGTAAAATCAGCAAAGTGTGGAAGACATAATCCTGTGCCATCACAAAATGTGCTGATCCTTTCAGCCAAATGATTGGGATCTGAGCTCAGCTAATTATGATAAATCCCCAGGATGAATAGTAATAATAACGGACTGCCATCTGCAGAAAAGTTGGCAAGTGGGAAAGGGGAGAATCAACCACATATATGATTTGACCATTTCTCATTTACATTAACCTCCTGTCAACCCACTCACAGTCGCTTGTCTCAGCAGGGCTGTGAAATAACGCATGATTATTGAGACAGATGTTTCAAATAAGATGGGAGATAATAACCAGGGGACGGGTCTGTGCGAATGAGCAAAGCTTGGCAGGATAGTAGGGGGAGGAGAGAACAAACTGGAGATATGCAATGATTCTCATATTTCTAATTTACATTGAAATGTTGCAACTCCCTAAGCTGAGATCTGCTAGCTCATTTACATTACACAGACATCTAAAACTATCACATCTTGTTTGACACAAACCTCCAACCGCCCACTTTTATTCGCAGTGTGATGAGCATGCACACACACCCAATCAAATACATATAGTACACACAGCTCCTGTCTCATCACGTCTGAAGCAGTAAACATGATTATTAAGACAGATGATTCCACTGGCACGTGTAGACCAGACAAGACCGTTTAACTTGATGTCACTCACTTTATTTATTTATTTTTTGCAGACCTTCTGTGTATGTTTTGTTCATGTTATTATTCCAAAAGAGGACCCGTAGTGCTAGACCTGAAAAATGCACTTCAGCATTCTAATTGTGTATCTTTGCCAAGATAGTTAGTAAACTGCTTGCACCATTTAAAATACATGTAATCTGGTAATGAGGCTAACAAGCTAGTCTACTTAAATTGCTTGAATGATCACTGTGTAGGATTTAGTTGAATCTAGCTATGTAATTGCTGACTGCAACTACTGTATGTTGCCGCAGCCTGTCCTTCCTGGCCTGAAGGATAAAGTACACAAAAGTGTTTAGTTTGTCCAGTGTTTAGTTTGTCCATTCTAGGTTACAGTAGAAATATGGTGGCTCAACATAATGGACTCTGTGAAGGAGGACCTGCGGTGTCTGTATGAATAAACGGCTCACTCTAAGGTATAAAAAGACAGCACAGCATGCACAAATGTAACACTGTATATTATATTCTATGTTTGCCATACTGTGTAAATAGAGCCTCCTAAATTCTGACACATTGGACCTTTAATAGAACTAAAACTGAAAGGTAAAAATACTGAGTCGACAGATAGTCAACATAGAAAGAAGATAAGATTTTAAAGTTAAAAGTAATCCATGAATCTCACATAGAAATACATATAAATAAGAACAACAAAGACCACCCACTATCTATAAAATTAGCTGCCATCATATTTAAATGAATTTAAATATGATGGCAGCTAATTTTATATATAGTGGTGTTGCATTGAATGTTGTAGTGTTGCATTGAATCATGTGTGTTATATGGTTCTGGAAAACATTTCTCTTATCTCCTGAAAAAATGAGGCGTCAGGAATAAAAAAAAATAATGACCAGGAAGGTTTGCATGTAAGATCCTTGCCTAAATGCTAAGATTTTCATGCTCATTTACATCTTTGTTTTTAACCTCATTGTCTTATGATATTTGCCTCAAAACCTTTACCATCATGCAATGCATAAATAGTATGCAATCAATAGCCCTTGAGAAATGGTGTCTGGAGTGATGGGTATACGGTTATACGATATGGACAATGGTCTGTACGTTGTAACAGCTACTTGTGCTGCAGTATGTTTGGTTACTTACTTTTACAGTGATTGTGTCAGTGGGGTGACTTTTATCAACTTAACAACCCTCTATGATCACAGTTGATTGTGCATGAAAATCTGTACATCTATGACTGTGTGTGAAGGAACAGGTATGTCCTCAATGTGTCTGATGTCTTATGAAATGTGTGTGTGTCTCTGGCATGTGGCAGCGCAGTCTGCTTGTATCACGTCGTATGTGCGATGCTGCTGTCATCTCCCAGAGTGCTGTGTGGGTGTGTGAAGACCAGATGGGGGTCTCGCTTGATGAAGGACCTTCACCTCCCACACATGCACGCACACTCACACAACAAACACATATGGTCAAAGTCACTCAGACGTTCTCCTTCTGCTTCGACAGATCACATGGTTGCATGGCAACCCACTCGTGGACCTCCATGATAAAGTTAGAATTGATCTTCTTTCAATCATGTGGCGGCACAACACAAGATTTGTCGTGCCGTCTTTGTTCACAATACATGGCATTTTGAAGTCAGTGGTGGTGAGCCACACACATCGCTATTGTTCCACAACATGCATTATTGTTGTTATCTATTAATTGTCTTCATTAAAGGCTACAACTGGTATCAACTTTTTAGACCAACCTAGGATTTTCTGAATGAAATTCAGTGAAATAAGCTAAAAAAAAAAAAAAAACAGACAAAGAATGAATTTATCCTCAACAACCCCCCTAACAAGCACCGTGTAGCCTCTGTGCCACAGCACAGATAAATTGCATAAAAGAACCATAACATTGCAATTGGATGACATATTCCTTCATCTCGATAACCGCTGCAAGTGTAATTTACCAGTAAAGCTGTGCCCCTGAGCCTGTGCAGTGACGTCAGGACTACTCTTCAGAGATTGGAAATGCAGTCATGGAGTTGTTTCAGAACAAACGACACTGGCTATGCTCGTTTTAATTAAATACTATGTCAAAGCTATGACTCTTTTATGGGTTTTTTCAATAGTCTTTGGACAAAAACAATAATGGGACTGAGAAAATGCTGGATCATACTGTGGCAACACAGAAAATTCTTATTGGTGGGATAAATTCAGTCTCCTCTGAGTTTCTTTCTTATGATTAAAAATGACAGCAGCATCATCCTTCATAAAAACATTCATTTACACATTTATCCACACGCTCATCAGCTCATCCACATGAATACAATATTTGCACAGCTGACTTACTACAATTTGCTTCATCTGATTTATCCTTGCAGTCTGCGTCTCCATCACACTTCCAGTTCATGTGGACGCACTCGCCGCTCCCGCACTGGAACTCGCCCACAGGGCAGCGTGGTTTCTGGGGCTCCGTCCTGCGGCTGCAGCGCTCCATGGACTCGTCTGACTTGTCCTTGCAGTCCGGGTCACCGTCGCAACTCCACAGGGCGGGAATGCACTCGGAATTGTTGCAGCGGAACTCGTGCTGGCCGCAGGTGGGAGCCGTGCACTTCTCCTCGTCGCTGGCGTCCCCACAGTCGTCGTCGCCATCACACACAAAGATTGGCGCCACGCACTTCCCGTTACGGCACTGGAAATCTTTGGATGGGCAGGCCTTGGCATCTGTGGGACAATTTGGACAGGTGGATGAAAAATAGGAGGTTTCTTTCATTTTAAAAGCATGATTGACTATATATAACATTTTTTGTAATTATTTAAAATCTTTTGTAAAGAGAGTGAACTTAAGAAACTATAGTCAGCTGTCAAATAAAGCCACTTGAACTCTTTTTGAAAGCAGAAGTTGTGCATGTGGGAGTAGATGAAAGAGTTAGAGGTTGGGTATAGTTAACTTATGACTGCATATATATATTCAAACCCCTTGGGAAGGTGGAAATACAAGCAGCAATATGTCTTTCTCCTCTTCCCTGGAGATGGAACGAAAGACAGTGTTGGTGTTAAAATGTAGAGCTAATGAGCATTATGATGAAAAGCACTAACTGTTCAAGTCAAAAGGGATAAAAAGCCAGGATCAAAAACGAGCACAATCCTGCCACATGGGAAAAGCAAATTATGTATTATTCAATAAAAATAAACACAGTCTCGACTGCAACTGCAAAATCTGAACCCCTTAAATCAATAAATGAAACCATTATTACACTGATGAACCAGATAAAGCATGACATCGTACCATATTAAGCGCAAGGTTGCAAGCATATGTGCAGCAGCAGTCCAGTATGTGGAGACAGGTGCATAATGAGCAGAGTGGGGGCACAGCTGCAGGTGTCTACCGCGCTGCTCAAACCCCTCCATGAGTATTTGTGTGTGTGGCAATGTGTGTGGCAATGTTTGGAAAGAAACACCTGTGGTGACTGTGTGTATATTTATGTGATAACTGATGATGTGGCGACTATGATCGTCTGATTATAGTTCATGTGTTTATTTCTTTACTTACAGAATCTCAAGACTTTGGACAGCTGGGAAATATCTGAGAGTGTGTATACAGTTTGTGTGTGCTGTTGTGTTTGTGTTTTACCGGCAAACTGCTTGTTTCCTCTTTCTCATATCCAAGCAGTGACATTATCTAGTTCCAGCCAGGATGGACAAATCAATTTAAATCATATATTCTGCTGAAAAGAGACACTTGTCCTTTGATGTAACTCCCCTCTCCGAGCGAGCGACCTAACCGCTTTACTCTCTCTGTCTTTTACCTACCCACACAGTGCGCCAAAGGGACTCATTATGATAATCGGCTATTGGATTCCCTGCTAGCTATTACTGCTAGCATGCTAATCATCCCCAATCCGATCTAAGTAATTTAATTAACATGAGCACATAAACAACATCAGCAGCACCCTGGCAGAAGCATAGATAGTTTGGGGGTCACATAAGGTGCAAACAAATACTTGGGAAAAGTTATAAAATGATTATTTAAATACTTTCTGTACAAACAGTGGGAGGCTGAAAATTAGAAATCTCAAAATTAGAAATCTTATTTTGGCCATGAAAAAAGGCCCCATCTAAAACTAGTGTTTGTCCATTTTGGGCTACTGTAGAAACATAGTGGTGCAACTGTCTGATGACTCTGTCAAAGAGTACCCATTCCCTCTGCAGATATGAAGAGCTGATTCTAAGGTAATAAAAATACAAGAATTCCTATTTTATTATACACTGATAAAAACATACATATGAATAGTGTATTCAATTTCTGCCATATTCTGTCCGTAGATCTACCTAATTCTCACACACTGGACCTTTCAAGAGGTTTTCATTGGAGCAGAAAGCTTGGTCAGCCAGATGTGTTGGCAATAATGAGCATGCCTGGGATATGAAGCCTCTCAGTATGAATCCCATTGTTATACTGAGCAACACAAAGATAGTTTGCTCTGAATAGCTTTATTTCCACTACAGGAGAAGGCAGGTGGCTTGCAATTCATCGAATGTGTCTCATGGTTAAAAAATACTTAAGTCTGAAATACACAGGAACACAATTGAAGCCATTCTTCCACAACATCCTACAAAAGTTACAAAAATGTGTGACGGCATATATTCTCCTATCTGTGAATACCTACTGTACACATTTCAGCTATTCCCTTTGTTTCTGTCACACTGGCAGAATACAGAAACCTGATTATTATGAAAACATAATATACAGTATATACCTACATAGGTAAACAAAAGTTATACTGAGGTAACTTTAGGGGGCAGAAAGTGAAGATAATATGCAAAAGTATGTTTTCATTAGTGCTCAACCCTTCAAAAATAAAGATTTTTATGTTTGTATTGCCTTACAATGAGCCCTTTACATCAACAGACCTTCAGTCCTCTTCCATGGAGTATGTGGAGGTCTATCTTTCTGTTCCTGAACGGACAAACAAAACACTGGCTCTAGATAGCGCCTTTCATGTTTTTTTTACACATCAACCATTGTAGTTCACCTTCACCTTCATACTAAAAAAGAGACCCTAACCCTGAGTGTTATGAGAATTTTCAACTGACCCTTCAGTAAGGAAGGCTGGATTAGAAGTAGCAAAGTTAAGTTGAATTTATTCTTGTACAAAAAGGAGCGTTTAACAGTGCAACACACAAGAGGGGTTACAGAGAAAAAGGCTCCCTGTTCTAACAGTTGGTTCTTATACACTCTCTAATGGGCTGCCTCAGACTACCTAACCCTGACAGCTTTAGCAACAAAATCATATTAGAGAAGTGAAAACAGTAACACTGAGGATTTCACTTGCAGTACATCAATGTAAATTATTCTTAGACTATTTTAAAAGGGCATTTTTTTTTGCAAATAGGGACACCGTCTAATAATTGATAAAAATATTAAAAACTATTGTAAAAATGACAAACTTCCCATAAACACTGCTGATTTTTTTTTCAGAGAAGATAATCCCCTCTGCCCAAACCCACCAGTTCAATTTTTCTGTGCGTGCTTACACTGTCAAAATACTGTGCAGAAGACACAAATCAGTCATATGCTTTACTGGTGTTAAGATGTAATATTTCAGCCCTAAAACATCAACATATGTATATAATCTTTTGACATTTTTGCTAGGTGAATTTCACAAATCCACACAGAGTATAGAGCCACTTCAGCTGTGTGTCACTTCAATCTCTGGATCCTATCCCCTGGCCACGTCAAAGCTGACACAAGCCAAGAAGACTTTGGTCGATCAGTCAGTGAGGACGGTCTCTTGGTTTACACGGACCAAAGCCAATCCTTAGATATAGAGAAGGGGGGGATTGGAGAAGAGACAGGCGCTCAGAGGTGTGCATGGGGTAGGTAGATCCATTGATAGATTTGAGAGAAGAAATGTCCTTTCTCAACAAAAGGGAGCCACCTCCACAACAACAGGCAGGCAGATTTAATATCAGATAAAGGCAGCAAGGGTGGATGGTCAGGAGTGACAGGTAACAGATTAAATATGTTGGGATTACAGGCAACAAACTCTGTATCTGTAATCTATATCTGATGGAATTCAAAATAAAATGAATTGTAATACTTCTTTCAGTTGCTTATAATGGATGTTCTACTAAACTGAACCAAGAAAGCTTTGAGAGGAAAGCTGAGAGGAATCGCATCATGTTACGGAGCTGGACTGCTGATTGTTAATTAAACACATCCATCCAGTGGATACCAATTACAATTTTAAATAGGTAATCAGTAATCTGTAACTGATTACATCTTGACAGTAACCTTCTCCACCTGCAGGTGATTGTGTTTAACTTAGGGTCGACGCTTTCTAGCCATCCATCCCTAGACCCTTCACTGGACAGCTAATAGATGGAGCAGGGAGATAGGGCACAGCTCATTGACCTTGATCTGAAGGACAATTGAACTCTCTTCAAGCATGGACTAGTCTAAAGCAAGCAGCTATGTATACACACACACACAGAAAGAAGAAAAGATATGTAATCTCTACTGAACACACTTAAACAGAGGCACACACACACATATATATACACAGGTGGTCAGTTGGACCCATTGCGCTTAGATACACATTCAAACACACGTGCTGCAGAGACACAGCTACACACACACGCAGGCCAGTCCAACCTTTCTCTATGAGTCACTGGGTTTAATGTTTCTGGAGCATGGAATCCAATCAGACTCTGGTCTTACATGTCAGCTGCTAAGCTGTGTGGGAGCACATACACCTGTACACAAGCGTACACACACACTTTTGCCCACATACATCCAGCAGTCACAAACCTCAGTTCACCAGGTGTGCTGGGAGAGAAGGAAGCTAAAGATCACAGATCAGTTTAATTACTAGAAATGGAATTAAACCCTGACTTTACAGTGGCGTATAAAATGCTGCATTTAACAAACTCTCTCGCTCAACAATCAGCTAAACACAGACGCTAACACCTGAAGGCATTGTAGTCCAGAGTAGGTTTAATGGGCCGTACACTAGACAAGCGACATGCTCATCTACTCTACGAAACATCAATATGCATGCCTTATCTTTCACGAGAGCATCAATAAAAAAACAAATCCGTGTTGAGTCAAGCATGGCTTGTACTGTCAGACACACAAGTGTAATGGCAAACAAATCACCATCTATATTCATGAGGATTGATGGGAGAAAAAAAAATTCAAAAGAGGAGGGAAAAGTTCTGTTCAATTATTCAGTATTCATTAAAATACCAGACCAAACTGCATCCAACACTTCAGTGCATGTTCTCATCAGCGCTGTGCAGTGCCAGTGCCTCAAAACAATTTTCATATTGAGCTGGGTCTGGGCAGTAGACTGAGGAGTTTCCAATAGTTCTGCTGGTTTTAGGGGTAACCTGAGAGTAGTGTTGTTACACGGTCTGTCACGTATTTCCTCCATTAAAAAAAAAAAAACTCACTGGATACAGCAGGATCCCCCTCACTGAAACAAAGGCAAAATGTCATGTACTTGGAAAAAAAAACCTCTCTATTGACAATCTACTATTTCATCTTAATAAGCTAAAGGCCATCCTGTATTATCAAGGGGCACTGCAGCAGAGGAGTGATGGTGATGTATCATGTATTCACCCTATTTGTGCAAATCAGGATTACTTTTTGTCAGGTATATCCTCTTCATGCACAGTGACAACTGACCAATTGAAACTAATGGTGCAATGCAACACTGTCTCTAAACAGCAAGGAAGCTCTCTGTCAAGATCTCACTAATGATGGCCAACCCACTTCTCCACACATACTGGGGATTAAGAGGCAGTGCAGCTTTTAAGGTAAGATCAGTGTGCAATTACCTGGTAACATGTCTTTTTAGAAGTACCAATGAACAGAATCAGAGGGTGTCAATTTTAAATGGCATCAAAGTAACACTGAAATTATCACACATTATGAATTCACAGATTTCACATCCTTTTCTTGCACTCTACAGCTCTCAGAAACATCCTTGTGTTTTGTGTCAGTGTTTTTAGGACAGTATACTTAATGTAGCATTTGCTATGTATCAGGCACCATTACCCTTGATATCATTAAAACAGCAAACCATCAGAGGGAGAAGAGTGCCAGAGGCGCTGGCATCCCCGCATCTGTAAAAAGATGGCTGTCTGTTGCACGGTTCTAGAATGTTAGACTGTGGCTTGGTTGGAGATTAAACACCGAGGGGCTGCGCGGAAGAAAGACTGGGAGAAAGAGGGAGGAGAGGCAGTTTTAGATCATACTTTTGATGCAACACAGTCTGCAGGAGGGCCGGAGTGTGTGTCTGTGTGAAAAGAGACAGACAACTTGACATGCAGTCCCTCTCCAGGGCTCTCGCAAAGTGTTTATTGGTGCTTTGACTACATTAGTGGAGAATGTGCGCACACACAGAGGCATACATACACACTAGTGACTACAGAGAGGCAGACCCTAACACCTCAGCTCTCGACTTGCTGTAACATAAAAATTATCCGTTTTTCCTAATGGAATCAGCAGATAGACAGTGAAAAGAGGAGAAATTCTAAATAGATTCATCACCGACTGACAAACAGAAACCAACTTCAGAAGAAATCCACTTTCAGCAGCCTGGCCACATGGGGTTTAGCAGGCGCAGAGTCGAGATACATGTTCGGAGCATTGGTGGCAGAGCAGCCTTTAACATGCCAGTCATCTCTTTTGGTTGGGAGATGTGAACAGAAGACAGAAATAAAGACATGTGATAGTGCTAGAGCCTGCAATACTTATAGTACTTATATATAATAATAATTATAAATCACACTTTATTACATACTGCATATTCTCTAGAAGCACAATGTGTAATAACAGCACATTTATTACTTTGATACCATTATGCAGTTTTTTCATCTGTGAAATCTGCTACTTTCTCTTAATGGAACAAAGCCAAGTTCTTCAAACTGCCATTCAAAATGACTGAATTTTGTGATTGCTCTGAACACACCTTGGTTTTCAATAACTTTCACTTCAGCCAGCAATGCAAAAAATCCTGCTACAAAAAAAGAAGAAGAGAAATGAGACGCAGAAGTAAATATATTTAAAGTAGATGAAGGGTGGGCTGTAATGTGGTTTTGGATTTTCAATAAACCTGAAGCTTCTATCATATTTGTGAGTGCACATATTTCTGCTGAATATAGCGGTCTCCTGTAGTATACAAAGCTGTTGTTGATCTTTGGGTGCTGAAGCTCCTGAATGCATAAAAGATGATGGTGCTGGCCACTGCTGACATGAGCTTTCTTAAGAAGGTCCAGTGTTTCAGATTTAAAGGGGCAGAAATTTTTATTAGGGCACAATCATTTGAATTTTTATGTTTTTATGGTCTTAAAATTAACATTTTATATCTACAGACCTTCAGTCGTTTTGGGGTGTAGGATGTGGAGGTCTATGTTTCTGTACTGGTTTTGAACGGAGAAACAAAACACTGCCGCTAGAAATGGGTTTTCACATGTTTCACACATATTGCAGTCACTGTAATTTTACCTTCATACTAAAAAAGAGAGGGCAAGGGCAAGTGAGGAGGTGCTTGATTGATCACTGCTAGATGCCACCAACAATTATGCCAATTTGCGGTTTGCTGGCAATAACAAAATTGTGAGGCTTTCCCACTAAAGTACGGTCTAGGCGATCTAGGCTCGCCATTTTTTACATCTTAAAATCTTAACATAGAACAGAAATTGACCTTTAATTCAAAAATATCTTCATCGGTAAATCCATTAATGCCTTTTCCATGTCAGTATCAATATCAATTCTAGATTTACACCACACCCGGTGTGCTTTCGGACCCCAGCATGCAACTGCATTACTATAAACAATACATTCATAAAACTGAATAAATCTCAAAAAATAGCCACACAGCATTTCAACTTCAGGATGCCAGGGACTTGCTATTCACCTATGCTGGTAAAATTGTCTTTGCTCAGAGTAAAAACATGTCAAACTGAGTCTGAAAAGCCACTGAAAATAAGACCTCAGTGAAGTTTGGCAGGAGAGCCTGGGGAATCCGAGTGAAATGGCAGCTTAGATGAAGAGAAAAATGGTACGAAATTCAGTGGGAGCCTGAAACTCTCTATGTAACCTGATTGGTATACACCAGGGAAAGAGTTTCTCTTAACCACCTTCATGATGACTGGGGACTATGGGGATTGCACACACTCACAGCCCAACAGGGATGGTATACTGAATAGAATAGGATATTTCAATAGCTCAATCACTATGCCATCTACAAGCAGCTTAGACTTGAATATTAACTGCCTCACCAGCAATCACGGTTGATTGAATGTCTGTGTATGTGTGTGAGCAGGTGGTGGGTGATGAATGTGTTTGTGTGTCTCTATTTACATGTAGGCATATATCGACATGAATGCATCGTGGAAGCCATTGGTCCAAACATTTCATATTTCATTCGATTTCAGCCACTGGATGTAAAATTTGACATGGCCATCACTTTGTTATCGTGGCTCCGCTGCTTTAAATCACCATCCCCCACCCCCTCCCATACACACACATAACACACACAAATACGTACATGGACACACTCACACACACACACTGCACTGGAAAATAATTGTATTCCCTTGATAATTGTGAAGCAGTAAATCTATGAATACATTAAAAATAGGTCATTGTGATTAAGTGTGATGATTATAGCTCTACAATAAACATGTGATCCCGTATTTTACCAGGGGTGCTGTATGATAATGACATAATTATCATCATAGATAGAGTTGTTGTTTTTCATGTTGATCACGGTTAAAAGCATGTCTCTTTGTCTACTGGCAGGCTACAGACTGTTCCTCAGGGAATTTTAGATCTAATCTGAGGTATCTAAGGAGGTGTGTACTGCTCTTATGGATAAAATGGCTTCATGGGGTTTCCTACCTTAAGTTTTCAGTCTTCAGTAAATGAAATGCATGCTTAATCGGGTTAGGATCAGATGATTGACTTGGTCATTGCAGAATACTACATTTCTTTGCCTTAAAAACATATTTTGGGTCATTGTCTATCTGTAAAGTGAAGCACCATCCAATCAACTTTCCTGAATTTGGCTGAATCTGAGCAGACATTATATCCTGAATCGCTTCAGAAATCATCCGGCTGCTTCAGTCTTCTGTCACATCATCAATAAACACTAGTGACCCAGTACCATAGGAAGCCATGCATGCCCGTGCCACATACTGCCTCTACCATGTTTTACAGTTGATGTGGTATGCTTCAGATCATGAGCTGTTCCAAGCCTTCTCCATACTTTTTGTCTTTCCATCATTCTGGTACAGGCTAATCTTAGTTTCATCTGCCCAAAGGATGCTCTTCCAGAACTGAAACAGCTTTTGAGTCAACTGTCCAATTGCTTTTAGTCTCTTGAAAAAGAGGCTGCTACATATTAACGAGTTGTAATTCCTAAACCTTTCATCCATTATTAAATTGAAACCCAAAAAAAAAAAAAAAAAAAAAAAAAAACCCAAAAAACAAAACTCAGTTTCCAAACATATATGGACTTAACTGTACATACATACATGTAGTACAGTTAACTCTTCTGGTGAAAAAAAGCAGTCTAATGGTCACATTCCTCTTCTTTTTACGTTTCGTTGGAGCCAAGTTGTGGACCCCTGACAACTGGCAGACAAGCAGGCCATCATCTCCACGTGATGTGCTAGGGGAAAGGACGGGTTTGGCAGTGAAAGACGAATGAGTAACGTTCTTAAAAGCTATCGTTGGTGGAAAATGGTCCTCCTGAGTCTAAAGCAAGTGCAAACGCCTCTGGCACGCAGCGGGCCTGTTTGTGTGCTGGTGCTCTATTACATTACACCTACGCACAGAGAGCGAGCAGTCAAAGGATTATAAATGAAGGAGAACGTAATGGAAAGGAACTGAGACAAGAGGCCTCCACTCTGGGTCTATGCAGTCACCTCTTCTAGTGGAAATGTGGGTGAAGCAAGATAAAAAAAAAACAAAAAAAAAACACACTACATACACAAATGTTCGAGCATGTGCATTCACATACCACATGCTGTTTGCTTTTTTTTTTTTGGTAGGTGGACTCTTCATTGTCCTTTTTGATCTGTTATCAAATAATAGAATAGAAGTTACATTTACTGTAGCCAACAGCAACGTGGACTAAAGGAGTTATACATTGCATGTGTGTAGACGCCTGGGGGAAGGGATGTGTGTACAGTTTATATCTCACTATGTTCACTTAGGCTGTTTCCTCTGTGTTGAAAGCACTTGAGCTAACCAACAAACTGGTATCTTTATGTACACAACACTTCAGACACTTTATTCACTTCCTTTCCTCTACGTGCAACCAGAATAACACAGCACAAACACACACACACACACTGTCTCCCTCTCCTCCGGCCCTCTCTGCCCTGCTATAAAACACCAACTAACGTATCCCTGGTGGGCATCGATCCAGCAGCTGCTTGCTGTAATGCAACACAGCACAGGCTGATGTGAAAAGAGCAACAGGTCCCCAGGGACTGCAGGAGCCTCTTTGACTACTGTCTTTCGCTCAGCCTGTCGCTCTGTCAGTTGGGCTGTCTCTCTGTTTTTATGTATCACACGTTCCTTCCTCACCAATATAGTGCTGAGTGTCTGCGTAGCAGGTACTGATTGTAGAATAAAGTAAAGGAATTATTAATGCAGTGGACATATTCAGGCAACAATATCTGATAGACATAAAATTATAGCCTTCTTATATTGATTGTTGACTTTGGGTGCATAAAAAAGTTGTAACGTCGCTCTTACATTGAACTATGGGTGAACATTAGGCTAATTTTATGTGTTGGGAGATATGGTGGAAGGAGGCAGAGATCAGCAGCAAGTGATAAAAAAAATGTGCCCAGTATTTTGAAAGCAGACATCTGGGCACATTTCAGATTTTATGAGCTTAAGCACAAACTGGACAAGACGCACACTGTGTGTAAAACCTGCCTCACAAAAATTAAATACCTTGCTAATGCGCCGAATTCAACCTGAACTAACATCTGCAGCCATAAAGAATACAGCGAGCCCAGCTAATCATCCAAGAATTGGGGTGGGGAGGGCATCAGCTTGGCTGTCCGACTCTGATAGAAGGAAGAGAATCGTGTTCATGTACTGTGGTGGATCTCACAGATACTGGTTTTGTTCAGATTTATCTGACTGCTTGTATTAAGTGATGGAAAACTGAAAAACTACAGCAAATTCAGTTTTTCAGATCTATTAAACTATAAATCATGTTACAGCCACAGCAGCTATTCACATTTCACATTTCACTGTTATTGACTAAAATACTATGTTTTTCAAAATCTGTTACATGGAGGCTTCAACTGTGTTTGCGACATATGTGAGGTCTGCATACGTCAAAGGAATGTAAAACCACATACACTAGTTTGTTGAGGATTTTAAACGGCTGCTGTTTATCATGCATTCCCAGTAGGAAAGAAGGTTGGCAGCTACAGTGTGTAAGTGCCAGTGGATGTAATAAAGCTAGCTCTGTCATATATATTATCGTGCTATCCAGACTGACTCAATTACAGTATTTTCATAGCTCGCTAAGGATCAGAAATATCCTGTCTGACTGTGATACAGTTAAGCTGCTCTTAATGCAGTAGATGAGAGCATTATTAAAAAGGACCCAGTGAGAAGGTAAAACAAACTGAGAATCAAAGGATTAGAAACAGGGAAAGAGAGTTTCAGTGACAAAAAAAAATCCGCTTTCTTTCCCCCCAGGTTCTAATGAAACAAACAAGATGCATTTAATTAATATACAGGGGAATTCATTCCTTTGCTTGCGGATGATTTGAACTCAACCTCTTAATTCTAACAATGACACACACCTTTTTGTTTCTATTAACAGGCAACTGTGATGCATCGAGATGTAAGGGGAAAATCACCTAATCCTGTGAGTGTCTGTTCTCATTTAAGAGTGCGTGATCTTATTAGGCTTGTGGAAATGCAAACTTCTCTGGTGATCAGCCTTAAGCAAGCTGGATCATTCCTGCGCTTGCTGAATCAGCACCTCAACAGTGCAATATGTTGAAATTAAAGGTTGATTGGTGAGCAGGTAAGGAACACGCTTCAATTATGCAAGAAAAATAAAGATGAAGAAAAATTAGCATTCAGCAAACAAAAGCGAGGGCCATCCGTCATGTAAGAACACACACACACACACACACCCAGATGCATGCAAGCACAAAGCTAGGAGTGGCTGTGTGCCCAAATGAACGCAATTTCACATTAACACAAATTAAAGGCTCATAAAGTTTCTTCAGAGGCCTCTCCTAAATGTAATAAAGACCCTCTCTTCTTGGACGCATGTTTTATTCAATATTTGGATATGCTCAATTAGCAGCCCTAATTAACATTAACTGCACCAATTGTCGCTGCCACAGGAGGGAGGGATGAGGAAAGGGTCTGACCTCTCTCCATCAGAGGTGGAGGAGGGTGGTAGGGAGGATGAAAGAATGGATCTGAAAGGGCGGAGGTGAAAGGAGCAGATTAGAAAAGGAGGAGTCTTATCTCGGGGTTAAATTAAAGAATGAATGTGTATATGTATGTGGCATAGTACTACACATACACACTTTCTACACTGCAGAGTAAAGAAGTTTTAATAATCTTTATGAAAACATCCATCATCACGCCACCATTAAAGTCATTTCCCTGTCTCTTCTCTCCCTCTCTTCAGCCCCTCTCACTGACCCAGTAGCAGCATAGGGCCGCCCACCAATGAGCTCAAGATTTTTGCTTGTTAAAAGTCTTTCCTTGCCACCGTCACTAAGTGCTTACACATGGTGGGAAATGTTGGGTGTCTGTAAATAATATTAGAGTCTAGACCCCATGTCATGAGATAACCTGTCATGATTTGGTGCTATATAAATAAAACTGAATTGAAACTGAATTCATTTAGCATGGAATAGACAAGCTCCCAACAAACCCTGCAAAAGGTGTTTTTTTATTATTATTATTTCTGTTGTATTTCCAAAGACCTTTAGACTGTGCCTGCCTATTCCTGATAACCCTGTATGATAGCATGTTGCAGAAATGTTGGCATTACCAGAAAACCAGTCTGGCAGAGCTATTCATACAGCATCCTATTCTCAATTGAATAGAATGCTTTTGCTTGCACCAGCTCCATTATTGTGTATAACAGATTCTGCCTGAATTTCCAGAATGGTGTGATAACATATGGTCTGAGACATACACTGTAAAGATATTCGATTGGCAAAAATATTAGCATGCGGTTACTGAGTTTGTTACAAGCAGCAGTAGCTATCTGCTAGCAACATTAGCACTATAGCAAAGGACCCACGTTTTTCTGCTGGTAATGTGAAGATGCAGAAGAAATTGTCATGCATTTAATTTGGTTTCTTTGACATGTTTACATGTTAATGAGAATTTAATTAAATTTTGATAGAGTTAATTGTGTGGCCCTTTGAAGTGGACATGTGAATGTGGTAACTCAGGCCTTTTGCCAGGATTCCAGGTCAACTTAATATTCATACCCACTACCTTCATCTTTAAATGATAAATCAAAAGCTAATCTCTACAGGTTATTTTAACGGAATGCCTCCCATTACACACACTCAAACCATCAGGCAAGAAATCAATTATCATCAAGGCCTCTATGAAATATTTCACAACTGCAGTAACCACTTTATCTTCTACAGCGTGGTTCACACAGGTCAGACAGATGAAAGGCAATGGAAAACACATATGGTGTCTGATTGCCCTCCCAGTCAATAGACAGGAATTAAAAGAGAATAAAAGAAAGTGTGGGTGCCTGTGAGGGGGAGCAAGGAGGAAGTTTATATCATACATCAGAGACAGAGATGGTACTCGAGGTGAAAAATGCAGCTCAGGTTACATGACTAAATCAGCAGCTGTTGTTTTCATTAGGTCGTGACCACAAACTCCCTAATGTGATGACTCTGTGTACGAGCAGGCTGCACTCTAACAACTTACAGAGAGATAAACAGAGAGAAGGAGTCAGAGAAAATGAAGACTGGATGGAGGAAAGTAAATATGAAGAGATAAAGAGGAATGACGACACGTTTCTATCCACCTGTTAAGAACACTACTTTTGAAATGTCGCAAAATTGAGTTAAATTGCACATTTCATGTGTTTGCATCAGCGGGGTTGATGCAAACCTTCAAAAAACTGTCATTTACTATTAATATTTATATTAGCAAAACTTGAATCTTTCAAAAGCTGTTCATCATTGGGCAAGCTGGTTGTAGGGTTGATCATCTTTTGACGACTTCTGGCAAAATATTGCGGACACTTTTTGACATGTAGACTATTATACCAAACCTGCATTATTTATCTCTATTTCTAGTCCTGTCTGTCTTTATTCAAATGAGATCAACTGTTTCTGACACACATAGAACTCAATGAGCTCCTCTTACACTTAATCAAAATTAAAAATAGCTGCTCATGAAAGAAAAGGCAGTGGAAGGGATGACTCGAGGTGGACGATGAGGTTTAATCCACAATGTTGCAAAGCACACGATGCTTCAATAGAAATAAAAGGATGAAAGAAAGTGAAGTGAAAACTAACCTTTAAAAACAGAGTGGCCATGCAATGTACTTAAATTGTACCCATGTGAGCTTAGCTTAACAATAGTATTTAAAATACCTGTGGGTGTTTTTTTTTTTTTTTTAAGATATTTGGTATTAGATTACCACACTACCCCCAGGTCATTCAAAGTGATGAGACTGCACAACTCCAAATTAAAAAATAATTAAACATTTGTTATAATTTTATCTAAATTGCCTCTGGAATGAGTAAAGTTCATTTACTACTTTACACATCTTTGGTTGTGCATATATGGGACAGATAGAGAGAATTTAACATTATCCAGAAGCAATCTTACAGTGTGTATGTTTGTGTGTGTGTGTGTGTGTGTGTGTGCACATGCATGAGCACGTCCTTCCAGTGTGCATACATGCATTTTGTGCATCACTTTAAGCATGAGAATGAACGAATGTCACAGTGCCTGAGGGATGATGGTAACATTATGGAAACTGAGATGCATCACACACACACACACACACACACACACACACACACACACACACAACCTTGTAATCCCATTCTTATGAGGACTCTGCCCTGCTACATTCACTCATCTCCTTTCCATGACAAACGTGAGACTGCCAGAAAGACTTCACCTTTACTGCACAAAAATGTAATTACTCTGATGGCCTGAGTTATACTTGCTCTAATAAAGACCCCCACATACAGATGCTTATACAGAAATTATGAAATTTTCTGCACATATAAATTGGCTTGGCTTTTTCTAGCCTACAGAAAACAGGTTTAGTATTGGCAAAATATCACATGCAATCTATATCCTTCCAAAATATGCTGCATGTGCATGTTTGACTGTGTGTGTGTGTCACAGGTTTAAAATCAATAACTCTATAGGCCAGATGTTTATGCTGATGAAAATCCCTTTTTACTGCTTTGATGCGACCTTTGAGGATTTCGGCTAGATAACACATGACTATACAAAAGTGTCTGTTGCAAATGAAGCAAAGTGAGTGTGATTGTGTGTCTGTTCACAAAGCTCTTCAAAAAATGATGGCAAGCCTTGGAGATATACAACACGTATGAGCACGAATACGGCATTCAGTCTCATAAAATGATTGAAACCAAGACAGAAACATGTTGTGTGGCAAAATGCTTATTTAGTCCAAATATATTGATTATCTGGAAGGTTTAAGTGTATTTTATGACTCAGTACTTCTTTTGGTTTTTCCATAGTCACATCTGGGTACATGACAGGAGGAAATATGATTCACCTCCAACTG
Organism: Nibea coibor; assembly: GCA_023373845.1. Taxonomy (NCBI): domain Eukaryota; kingdom Metazoa; phylum Chordata; class Actinopteri; family Sciaenidae; genus Nibea; species Nibea coibor. Next base: position 6,517,378 of record CM041718.1, on the reverse strand, counting down.
GCCAACCCCTACACCCACACGATTTATAGAAGTAATATTATTCCCTATCCCCACCCTCTGCACACTGTGAATGACGCACTGAGCGCTGACTTCACTTCATTTATTTGAATGCCCATCCTTGTAGACATAGGGAATGTGTGTTTACTGTAAGACACGCCTTTAAAGATATGCTTGAAAGACACATAACTGGTTTCCCCTTCCGTGAAATACCACTGGCCCAACTCTCCCAGTCTGCAGTGAGACCTTCTTTTCCCAATTTCCAGCTCATCAAACAACAGCCAAAAACAAGGACAAGATTGCAGGAAGGAAAAACAGATCGTGTTTGGCATCTCTAGACACATAACAGAAAAAATAAATAAATTAAAGCTGCAAGCAGCGTTGAACGGGCCCTCGCACTCCCACGCAACTCGACGGGCTGGCACGTCGGAAGGCAGCAGTCGGAAAACGCGCGAGCCTTTGACGCTTTCAAAGCGTTTCGTTCAATTGAGCACACACATTAGCCGGAATTGGGACAATCAGTCAAAATCTGAGGGAGCACCACGCCCACACCATTTCATCAAAATTCATGATTTTGATAACTTTTACTCAGAAAGTCTATATGAACACATCTGCCAAGTTTGAAGTCAATTGGATAAAATCCCTAGGAGGAGTTCGTTCAAATAGGACCCCTTCTCAACCAGGTCGAAACAGCAAAAATGGTGATTTTCATTGTTAAATATCTTGCTCCCTGTTAATTTTAGCCCATTGCTCCAAGAGACTTTTTTGTAGGTCTTGCCATGTTCTACAATTCGGCTGAGGTTTCATTTTTCTATGTCCAAAATTATAGCGGGGCTGCTTGAAAGAAAAATTCAAGGGGGCGCTATAGAGCGATTTCGTCCTGCCCACTAATTAACGATGTAGCCGAAATTTGCACAATATTGGTTTGAACAACCAGAAGAAATTTCAGACAGGTCTAAGAAAGTATTGAAGCACAACAGCTTTACCTTAAAAAACAGCCAAAAAAGTAAATGGAGTTTGAATGTTGTATCAAAGGGTCAAAATATAATGGAGCGCCACGCCCACACCGTTTCATCAAAATTCATGATTTTGATAACTTTTACTCGGGAAGCCTATATGAAGACATCTGCCAAGTTTGAAGTCAATTGGATAAAATCCCTAGGAGGAGTTCGTTTAAATATGACCCCTTCTCAACCAGGTCGAAACAGCAAAAATGGTGATTTTCATGCTTAAATATCTCGCTTCCTGTTAATTTTAGCACATTGCAGCAAGAGACTTTTTTGTAGATCTTGTCTTCATCTACAATTCGGCTGAGGTTTCATTACTCTGTGTCCAAAACTGTGGCGGGGCTGCTTGAAATAAAAATCCAAGGGGGCGCTATAGAGCGATTTTGCCCCGCCCCCTAATTAATTATGCAGCCGAAATTTGCATAATATTGTTCTTAATAACCACAAGAGGTTTCAGACAGGTCTGAGAAAGTATATGAAAGCCCAACACATTTGCCTGAAAATTACCCAAAAAGTCAATGGAGTTCCATTTTTCGTCAAACGCTTGACTTTGACGCGCTGTCACGGCCATGCCCTCTGATGTCAAGTTGAAATTCTTTCTCAGATGTCAACACCAAGGCCTTAACAACATCTCCACCTAGTTTGAGGTGGATATGGGCAATATTTTCCGAGCTGGACGTCATTTCGTAAAAGTGGTCTTTTCTGTCGCCACTAGGAGGCGCTGTGAAATTCTCCAAATATTTTTATGGAAATGTATTCTAGGCCAGACTGTGATTATATATCTGAAGATTGGTGAAGATTGGAGTATTTTTGGCAAAGTTTTGGCACGTCGAAATTTCACGCCAAAATGCCAAATTTCGTGGCCCCGCCCCTCTGATGCAGTAAATCTGAACCTCACGATTTTGATAACTTTTCATGGTCGAGGCCTTAAGAACACACACGCCAAGTTTCAAACAGATCGGATGAAAGCTCTAGGAGGAGTTCGTTCAAATACGACCCCTGAAAATGACCCCAAAAACACGAAAACGCCAACTTTGAAACAAAATGCCCGCCGTACGCTTCGCGATAGCCCGGGTCACCAAGAGACTTTTTTGTGTGTCTCGGTATCTTACATACTCCCGCTAAATTTCGTGCTCGTGGATGAAACCGTGTCCAGGGGCTCCTCCGACAACTGAAACGTAGGTGGCGCCGTAGAGCCATTTTTGTTCGTCCATGTGCGAGACCCCCAAAATACGTAATTTTACGCCAGACTTTGGGGGGGTAGCCAAATTTTCGCAACTTTTCCAGTACATATAGGCTGTCGAAAATGCGATTCATTGTGGGGAAGAAAAAGAAAGAAAAGAATAAAAAAAAAAAAAAAAAAAATAAACATTTGAAATGCAATAGGGCCTCGCACACAGTGCGTGCTCGGGCCCTAATAAAAGGTGAAGAGATGAAACATTTTACTTTTTTGGCAGCTATGACGCAGAGTTAAAAATACTCCTTTGGACTCGATTTTAACTGAATCTTAAAATATGCGACGACCCAGGTGACAGACTAGAAAGCTCACAGAAAACTTCTACATGTACCTCATGGTGGGCAAAAGCCACATATCCACATTTTCAAAAGTATTCTTTTAAATGTGAATTTAGGATTGATCATCACCCCAGGGTCTGAAAGAAAACTTGTGTCACAGTTACTGAAACAATGCCTTAATACTACATTTCTAGAAATATCATCACATGGCACCTTCAGCTTATGAAGTCATTTCTCCTCTCTTCTCTCTGGTTCTCACTTCTGACATAACTTCACAATGTCTCCTTTAAAATCTCAGTTGAGCAGACAGGAAAATTAGTTCTACATGCTTGCTGATATGTAGTAAACAATTGGCAGCAATGGGACACTGTACTGACAATGCATTCACTAATGATCATTAAACCTACTGCAAAACTGTTTTCATCACCTGCGACATGCAACAGCCAGTAGTGACAGAACAGCAGTTCATGTCAAATTATTTCTGGGTAATTAAGGTCTTTAAATAAAATAAAGGCACTTCTGTTATTTTGTGCCCCAGCTAACTCAGATGTGGACTATTTACTTTAATGCTTTTCAGACTTTTCCTGCAGTGAGCGATCAGAAACTAAAGTTGGGGCGCCCTGGTAGCTCATCTGGTAGAGTAAGCACCCCACGTACAAAGGCTCAGTCCTCGCCGCAGCGGCACAGGGCTCGATTCTGACCCATGGCCCTTTGCTGCTCTCTCTCTCTTCCCACCTTTCAGCTGCTACTAAAAAGGCCAAAAAATGATCTTAAAAATCAACAAAAAAAGAAGAAACCAAAGTTGACTTCAAATAAAGACCAAAGTAAATACTGTTCTCCTGCCCCCTCCATCTCACATTTCCCTCCACCCAACACAAACTTACCTGCAGCACACTGCTCCTCATCTGCTCCGTTCTCACAGTCCCGCTCTCCATCGCATCGCCATGACAACGAAACACATTTGCTGGCAGCCCCACCGCAATCAAACTTCTCTGGTGGACAGGTCTGTCGGCCTGTTGTGAGGAGGGTGGAGGTGAAAAACAGCGAGGGAGAGTGCACAGAGGGGGGGACGACAGGGCAAGGGAAAAGGAAAATGGACGGCCGATGAGGAAGTTGAGGGGAAATGGATGAAGAGGAGGGAAGCAAAGAGGGATAGAGAATGAAGACAGGGAGAGTAAAATGAGAAGGAATAGGGAGGAGGCAAAAGATAGAGAGAGAACGGACAGCCAGTCAATGAAACAGTTTGATAACTTAGTTATCTTGTTGCTCAAATCGATTCCCCCTGAAAGGCCTGCAATTAAACTAGACACACAGTGACAAAGGAACAAAGAAGCAGGAACAGTGTCAGGCAGACAAAGCCAAGAAAATACACGCAAACACACAGAGCATACAACACAAAAAAGACATGAAATACACAAGCACTTTTCTGAATACTCAAAGCTCTGCAAAGACAAGGTTACTGCTTATTTTTTTTTATTATAGATCGACCTACCAATTTGCTTTCTTTGTTTGTTGAATGTTGATAAAATGTCAAAAAAAGTGGATCTCAGGCTCAAAGTGGCATCTTCAAATTTCTTCATTTTTTAACTGACCTCTAACTGACAATACAAAGACTTTCAGATTGCAAAACTAAGAAAATGCTTGCAATGGGAAAGAAGGAAAGTGGATTGTAGGATTAATAATGTTTTTAATGTTTAATTTATCATTATTCATATATTATCATTGTTCTAATTAATGAATAAATCACTTAAGCAAACACAAAGAATGTAAAACTGAAAAACATTAGAAAGACTTTTCTTTCATGTGTGCAGCCTTATTCAATAAAAAACTTAGTTTTTAATGTAGGAAAGCACATGTTACAGTTTTGTCAAACACACACTGCGTGCGAGTGAGAAAGTGGTCCCTCTTGGTAAAAGCCCATTACAGTAGAGAAGGCCATTGTTCCTACATGTGTAACCCGTGGGGTTGGTACATGGAGGAAAAATACAGCCGTCCAATACATCAAATTTACACTCAGTCCCCACAGCAAATCCCTGTCCCTTCTTCCTGCAAAGCACTACACTCCCTCCCCCTGCCTCACACCCCCACATGCCTCCCTCTCCAAGCTCTCTCTTCCTTTTCCTCTTTCTCTCTCTCTCCCTCTCTCTCCCTCTCACACACACACTCTAACACCATAGGGACTCTAGTCCCAGATTACATTACAGTGCTGTGTCAAACTCAACTCTATCAATTATACATATTTGACCACCAGAATGCTTCTTGGCAACCAGCCTGTGTGTGTGTGTGTGTTTGTTGCTGCTACAGATCAATTGTTCCTATGGGATTTGCCCGTTTCAGTCTTATTCTCTGTTTTATTCATGCCGTATTTCTTTCTTCTAATTTTTTATTTTTAACATTACAGAATAAATTGCTGCCATTCAAGAGCTGCCCCTGATGGAGGGCTGCTGGGAGCCCATAGTGTGCCAGTAGTGATTGCCAGGATTTTCTCCAACTGTGTGTCTACATTGCCAGGTTCTACACAATTCAAAAAGCAGCTACTTGCTTTTTCTGGAACTGGACAGGTTTGTGGTTTGGATTCTTTTTCGGTCTTTTGTTGGTGTTGACCTTTTGGACGACGACTACCACCCTCCCATTTTACCCCTGTCAATATTATTATTCTTACTGAATATCAGATTCTCCTGTGAGTACTTTTCCAACGTGTCTCCCCTAAATTAGGTTTCCCCCGTCCTGTAAAGAGTAACTGCCTGGCAAATCCTGTTTAGGGAACGAGCAAGCACTATGTGGTTAATGGTAAATGTATGAATATTGATGGAAGGTGTGTTGAAGTGAGGAATGAGACCAGTGAGTTGTCTGACATCTGGCTTACTGCTCAATCAATTGAAACGTTTGCTGGTGTGTCTTAGATACTGCACTACGTACAGTAAACACCAGTCTCTTGTGTGTATGTCTGTGTCTGTGTGGGTCAGCAGAGCCCAAGGGCTACCGTCGAAGAGTTTCTCACTCACTATGAACTTGAAAACAGAAAGACACCCACCCCCCGGGGTTCAGCCCACTAAGTGTCTGATTGACAGTTGGGTTAAAAGGATGTAATTTGTCTCCCTGACCATTTCAGGCCCTGGGAGTTGAGAAGGGGTAGACTCATGGATCAGCTGCCAATCAAATGACTACATACAGACAAGCAAGAACAACAGAGAGCTCCATTGACATTGATTATGACAAATTCAATGAGATGATTTTCATCCCATTGGGGAATAATTTTCACTTAATGAAAAGGACTATTTCTAATTTCCTATTATTATATGTTTTAAGTCATAATTTCGGACTATTAAAATGTCTGTGCAGCTGCTCCCCGTTGGCCTTTGATATCATACAATAATGGTTCCACTTCATAAATGCATTCAGTCTGTTTGTTGCCTCAGTCAGCCAGAGTCGACCATTCACAGAGAAAATTGCCATGTGCAAAGTAAGAGATGTGTTTTACATTGCCTGCGGAGGCAATAGCAGTTTGTTTGGAATAAACATAAGTGGTAGTACATGAAGGTAATTAACATGATCGTGAACAGCCACCGAGTCCGCACAGACAAAGAACAGCGCCAGAATGTAACCATAAAGGAGAAAGAACCATCTCAAGTGTTTTATTTTCATTTTATATCAAGGTTGCTGCTGCCTGACTTTCGCAATCCAGATGCTGATGGTGATGATAATGAAGTGGTAGTCTTTTCCCAGACTTCTGAAAGTCAGTGCTTAGATAGAGTGCCCTCTCTCTTTGTTCTCCCCTCACTAAATGCTGACAGGTGTATCCAGCGTCCAAGCAGGGACTGTGAAGCATTGATGGACTTATCGACAGTAAGCTGGGGACACGTCTGCCTGCAAAGATATTGCCAACTATAATCATATTCCATGCCAAGTGCAATATTGACTGCAGCTCTCACCACAGAAAACTATGCAAGGTTACTAAGGTCACATCTTTACAAAATATACACAAAAATGACAATGGAGGATGCACACATACATAAAGATATTGTAAACTTGTATTCATGGAGGCAAGCACCACCTACACTTGTGCACACCCATACATACATAACCAGAAATACTTACAGCTATAAATCTCAGCTGCCAGTCATAGGCATTTAACTGAATTTGCTATTCTTTAGACTTTGTAGTGAATGAATATTTCATAGGCTATGAAACTCCTGAGGCACAAGCACAAATGCTGGGCTGTTAGCAGCCAGCTAGCTCAAATGCTGCCAAGGCCTACAGTGAAAAACAGCTGAGGAACTGATGCTAGCCATGCTCCAGTGGAGCTGCTTAGTGGTGAGCAATAAGAGATGGTGGTTGGACACGGCGTCTCCGGAGCAGCTCCCAGGTGGGTAAATGCATTATGGAATGAGTGTGAAATAGGGTCAAAACAAGTGTGGGCGGTCAGTGAATGTATCCAGGTTACATTGAGCTAAACCAAACACATAAACAAACCCAACTGGCTGGATGACTAGGTCAGACCTTTTCTCTCAACTTGAATTTCCGTGGCACGAGATCTTCAATTCAATTTAATTTGATTTCAAACTGAAACTAGATGCAGTGCCTTTTAATTATGGCATAACCTACTTGTACTTTTTTTTTCATGGTTGCCCTGGGTTAGCAGTGATTTGCCTGTCAGCGTGCAAGGCTGTTTTCTCAGTATGACCCTGCATTAGAAAGTGGCAGGGCATCAGATGGGAATTTTAGTTCAATTAAATGGGGCAAAACTTTGCTACCTAAAAAAACCCCAATGTGATGCAAATTGAGACACATGTCTGGCTGCTACGGCTGATAGAGGAGAGGAGCAGCGCTGAGAAGACACCTGGAATCGTCACTATGGCATGAAACCAAGGAATACTCTGCCAATGCTCTATTATCATACTAATGAGTCTGTGTTTGTATTGAATACATTCATACCACCTTTAGAGATGATATGCAAAACTTCAATGTTGGAAACCAGATTCACTTAAGTTTTTTGAGCAACCTCAAGATGTTATCCAAACGGCATTAATAGAAGTTCATGTTACAAAGTATACATGAATTGCCCACAGCCTGAATTTGCACTGGCTGTTGAAAAAAATAATAGGTGTACAAAATCTTTAAATCTTTAGTGAGATTTTAAGTGGTGACCCAAAATAACTTCCTCCTAAAATTCTTGTTGATTCTGAGAAGGTTTTTCTGGTCCTGGGGTCAGAAAACTCATTTGGCACATAGGGTACAATTCAGTCTTTTAATTGAAACAAGTTCACAACCAGAAGTGGTGCAGACTTGTTATTCTAATCACGGGGTCTGCCTAAGTGTCTATTATGAGGGGGGTATGGGGTGGACTGAGTAAGGCGCGGTATGCTAATGAACTTTTGATTAACTACCTTCTTAATTTCCCTTCACGAGGAGGGAGGAGATTGGAGTATTGTAGTGTAGTGCTATGTCCACTCTCTAGCTGCCTGCCTAACATCAAAGCTAGCCTCTCTGGAGATTGATTGAGATGGCTTATATCCCTGCAGGCTAATGCTGAGATAATTTATTTATTATGAGACGTGTGTATGACACCGGGAGGTAATATAGGTCATCCTTAAGTCTTGGTGAGACAGCATGTCAAAACAAGAGCACATGGGAGGAGCATATGTGATAATATGGCACATGTTAAATGGAAAGTTATGGAGGTTTATGGATGATTTACCCTGTGCAGGCTCCAGGCATTGTAGTTGAATATGAATGAATTCAAAATGCTTAAAGGTACACTGAATCCCCCTGCATTCCAGACAGCACAGCACTGATTGATGAAGTACCATTGCTGTAACATCTTTTTATGCAAACACCTGAGAAACATGGTCTCATCACATTGGTGGAATATCATGAATGCCCTATCCCTCTTCACTGCTGTGAATATCAATTGGCTCCACATGTACCCTGAGCTTTGAGCTCAGCTTCTCTTTAACAGGTAACATGTCAGATATCTTATTCTCGCTTTAACTATCAACTTGTGAGAATGTCTATGAACTTTATAGCAGGACGCAACGTGAACATCTTGAGAACCAGACTGTAATAATGTGTGTAATAATGTACAAAGTAAGTGGAAATGAGAATATTGAACTTTTTCTTGCACGTTTGACACATCATCAATTAAATCTAAACTAACAGGGGGTCCATAACAGCTGATCGTCTGTGAAATAGGATAATTAAACTCAAGTTTCAGCCATGAGGTTGCACCGTAAATTGGTGAATGCCTGCTTGAGAACAGTAAACTTTTATCGCTTGGCTACTCTCTGCAATAAAGACAGGGCCAAGGCATCCCTTGAATCAATACACACCCGTGTACAGGGCCATCCCGGTAACTCAGCCTACTTTATAGAGACCATACAAAATTTCAGATATTTAACTTCAATTTAAAACATCGTATGTGACTAAGATTAATATGTCTTGCACTCATGTCTTATGTTAGATTTTTAGCCTCAATTACCTGGATTAACCTGGGTTCATGGACAATAAATGAAAAGGGTAAAAAAAGATGTAGTAAGATAAATAAGATAAGACAGAGAACAAAGCAGAACAGAAAAAGGACATAGATTGAGACTAAGAGGGGGAGAGGTGGGGTCAGATATTGGTCATAGAATGAAGAATATCAATGCTGGGACTAACTGTGAGCAAGGCAATTACAGGCAGATACCACAGAGACACACTCAGAGAGAGACACAAGGGTATTCGGCTGGAATCTGATCAAATTGCGGCTTTTTGTGACCTGAGGGCCAACATATACACACACAATAGACATAGACTTATTCATCTCTTAAACATTTGTACGAACTCTACACCAAGAAAGGATACACGCATGTTAATACACAAAGAAAAACAGAAAATCTTTCCAGGTTAAACTGTAATCCATTTATACACGTGGGCTGCATTGCATTTTACACAGCAGAGATTTGGAGTAGCCCGTAATGAATATATTCTAATTTTGGCGTCTGAAATTTCATTCAAATATGTGGAAGGTTTGTAGAGAGTGCATAGTTAATCTCTTGCACTGGAATTGCACTGCATGCAGTGTGAATGAAATGCTTTTCCTTTCGAGCTGTAACCTTTATAAAAAGGAGAAGAAAAGACTAGGGTAGACAAAGGACAGGAGGCAGGGGAGCTTTGAGCTCACAGAGCGCTCATATGCATCAATGATTCATACAAGACCAGAGATGTATGGATCAGCCAATTATTTGGCTTGTAAGGACTTTGCAAGTCTAATGGTTTGGTCGGTTGCAGTGAGTCATATCGTCACGGTGATGCTAATTAACCTCGTTCCAAGTGGTGGTCTTATTCTCTCAGGCTTGTTGAGCTAAGTTTAGGGGCGTAACAGTTTGTGTGTATGTTTGTGTGCGTTTACCCATCAGGAATATACAGCATCCCAGGGTTAAGACTCCAAGGAGCAGACATTTTGAAATGCTACCTTCTGTTTATTTCTTTCTCTAACTATTATCAGCTGATTTTACTATAGCTGACCTCTGGTCAGGCAACAGGGAGTTTAAAGAGTAATAAAAATAACTCTTTTCTATTTTAAACATGCATTACAGCTGAAACAGTGAGCTGATTCATAAATAACCAACTATATTAATATTTTATTAATATTTTTATCAAGACAAAGTAGTGATAAAATAAATAAATATATATATATATCTTGTTCCAGCTTCTTAGATGAGGTTTTGTTGCTTGTTTGCTCTTGTGTGACATATATGGTTGTAAAATGAACATACAGAACATACTTTTTTAATTTTATATTTTCTGACATTTCATAGACTAAACGATAAGCAATAATCCAAAAAATCCAAAAAAATCTGTGTCCACTGTACTTAATAATAGAAAATAGAAAAACCCTCATTGTTCGGCACACAGTTTCAAAAATGCTTGATTTTTCTTCTTGGGAGCTGAATGCGTCACTTGACATGAAGCTTGTCTCAGAGGGTTAGTGTTAGCTGTTGAGTTAAGATGGATGAAAAAATAAAAATAAACAGTGATGGGCCCACATGAGATGAAAATCTAGCTTCACAGGTCAATGACAATTCTTTTCATTTACAGTGTTAAATCAGTGTACAACACGACACATCACTTGCAATGTGCATGAAAATAATGCTTTGTGCGCCATGCACTCACTTCTTGGGCACAATTACTTCATGCGAGTTATTTTTGAAAGGGAATGCATATGTTTATAAAGCATGCATGCACGCATGCATGAGTTAAAGTGCATGTGTTCACATGTGTATGTACTCTAAGTATAAGGATGGTTACATATATTTGTGTATGCATGACCAAGTGCGTGTGTTTGGTTGTTTGGAAGCATGGGTACATAATATATGTGTGAATGCATGAGTATGTATATTTTGCAGATCTTTATATTGCATATGGAGAAGTGGAGCATGTTGTTTCACAATCATGGAAGATGAAAGTTTGACAGGCAGGTTAGGGAATGGGCAATAACGACAATAACTTGGCAAAAATACCAATGTCATAATCTAGTTTCAGTCTCAGTTTACTGTATTGAGGTCACTTGTGGCTTTTCTAAGCAGCTCCCCTTCTTTTGATTTTCTCATCAGCACTGGGTGGATGGATGCATAGATGGACGATATATGAAGCAGACATCAAATGTTGTCATTTGTGTTCAGTTCACTGGGTTAATAAGTGCAATGTTTCAGAGGTAGCTGCAAATCTGCTACTTTTAAACCAGGTTTTAAATATTCAGTAATGTCTCCAGAGGAAAGTGAGGTTATAAGAATGTCCCTTTTCACACATTTCTGTGTACTTTTTGACTCTTAAGTTTGGTTTATTTGCTCAACCCCTTGGCGCTAAATGTAAATGAGCAGTTTGGACTTGGAGGACAAGGCCGACCTGCTACATCTTGCCTTGAAACGTTGCCTTAGTGCCAACCCCCCCCCCCCCCCCCCCCCCCCCCCCCCCTTGTCCTTCAGATGTGAAATCCAATTTACGAAAAGGGCGTTTGTGGTTAATATCAGATTACATTTTAAATGAAGGTTAGTGTTGATTAGTGGCTTTCATTGGAACGTTGATCTCCTATTATTGCAGCCTTAATGTGGGGAGGGGTATGCTGGAGAGAAAGATCAAAGTCAAGAGAAAGGAGAGGGAAAAAAATCTGAGAGAACAGGTGCTGGAACGAAGAAAGTAGAGGCAAGGTAACAAGAGAAGGAGAGAGGGAAATGAAACATAGTGTAACAATACTGCGTCAGAGGGCCAAAGATTTAAGAAGATTCAAAGATAGCAGATAGAGAGGATGTTGCTATCAAAATACTGTGCAGGTTATGTGCTAATTTTGGCAAAGTAAAATGTAAGTCAGTGTCAATTAATTTGTTTCTCTGATCAACAAGAACCTTGTGGGGTTCTCTTTTTTTTATTATTTCTATGCCCTCTGTTGTGTGTCACAACGGTTGCAATGAGATGTGAATGCCTTACAGTACACGCAGAAAAAGCAGATGCAGTTTGTCCCTCAGTCTTTATCACATCCTCTCATTTCTGATACACCACCTTTTCAATTTCAGTCAAGTGTACAATCTTTAAAACGATATTTCCATTAATTTCCATTTTCTGTCATTTCAACAGTTTTTAATGCACAAGATGAAATGTGCATAGAAACTTGTGGATTGTGTGCATAAGCTGAGATTTCTAATGTGTCCTTTCACTGGTACAGTTTGTTTTTTCACAGGGTCTCATGAAGACGCTGCTGCAAAGTTAAACTGGGGTGGACTTTTTTTTTCTCTCACTGTATCTCTCTCTCTCTCTCTCTCTCTCTCTCTCTCTCTCTCTCTCTCTCTCTCTCTCTCTTTCTCAAGGCTGTGTATAGCAGAGTAAGGGGCTTGTTAAATGTGGAACCATTAGCACAGTCTAGACTGTGGGCCTGTCAGTGCCGTGGGGGGAAGAAATACAGCGCAACACCAGCGCTCTCGTAGGAAATTGCCACTTTCTTCCAACAGGCCCCTCTTAATGGTTGTTTAGTAGACGACACATTGGGCATTAAAAATACCGCCAGTGGCCAGCGCCACATCTCAACTAATGAGAGATTTCAGGCGAGGCAGGCAAACAAAAGGAAAGAGCGGGAGAAGGAGAGATTGGGCCTCTATTTTAGGATGCACAGAGTGTGGAGCTGAACTTGACAGGGGAACTCTGAGCTTATTTCCTCTGTGGCAGTTTATTCAAAGTCTGGGTCAGGGCACAAAGGCAGGGGTGTGAAGATTAAAACAGGCAGCTGAATTATCTGGAGAGCGTAGTTGACTTCTGAAGGCTTCTGAATGGACTTTTCTAATATTATGAGACAGCTACTGGCTGTGTAAAGTTGCCTTTCAAAGTCATTGGAATAAAAGGTGGACTAAGATAGATTACACGCTTTAGCAAGTTTAGTGGCCTGAAAAACATCAGAGTTTTGATTCAGTCTGGCAAAACAATTTCCTGCACAATTAATTTGAGTCACAGGAAAATACAGAAAGCAACAGAAAACATTCAAAAAGAGCAACTCCACAGTCTGTTTGCAAGCCTCGGGGGGTATCATCTTGGGTATCGTGTTTTATATTACATTTATCAACTGTGTTAAAGCAGAAAAGGAAGCTTTATACGGAGGCCTGCTGTCACAAATGTGCTCCAATTTTGTATCACACAGCCAATTTATAGAAAGAGTTGTTTTATATTTTACCATACATCTCTTAATACTGCTAATTTATGTTGGACCGCCTTACAGGTGATGCATGTGCTTTTGTCATGGTTACATCGTCTTTTCTTTTCTTTCCTCTTCTGCTTCTAGTTCATAGTATTAATCTCTGACTCTACCTGTTGTCATGACCATCTGCTGCCTTTTTCTTTTTTTTTATTTTTACAGCTTTCTTCCTGCCTTAGCCAACATTACCGAATCCATTTGCCGGCTCTATTTGTTAACATAAAGCCTGCCTTCTGACCAAATAAAGTGTTTTCATTAAACCATGCCTGTCTCTCGAGTCTGCTTTCACAGTGGCACTGGATCACACCCATTATCCAGTGACGCAATTTAGAGTTTTCTGAGAAGAAAAAAGAAGCGCTGAATTGTGTGTAAGGAAAAAAAAACAGTTGAAAACATAATGGTGTTATGAAATGTTATCATGCATGGGCCTTTACAACCATGATCAAAACACTAGCTAAAAACAATCCCATCAGGCTGTTGCAGCTCCACAAGACGCCCTTTGAGAGCAAAAACATATTGACCACCAATCAATCGTAACCAGCCAAGAGCAAGGGTCACTAATTGAACGGAAGAATGGAATTGACGGGAAAATCACACAGTGGCTAATGCTGCGTAGGTGGTTTTCTCTGTGTGGCTACCATGTTACAATGTAAACAAGGATAAACAACTGTTTCAACTCCGCAAAACACAGTCCAAATGCCTTCTGATATCAGAAATGATGTATATTGATATAGAAAAATATCAGAAATGTTAATAATATGAGGAATAAAAGATCTGTAAACAGACTGATTCCCCAATGCTTGATTAATTCAAACAGCATGAAAATCTATAAGCGGTAATATTTAAATCTGATTAATAAAAAAACAAAACAAAATTCATTTGCATAATAACCAGCAGCTATTATTGTATAAGGAGTGATAAGTGGTTGTTATAAGCAATGATTCTAATTAATTGTTTACTTTCCAGAAATCAGTGGAATACTCAATTATAAATGTCCTTATCTTACAAGTACCTGCAGCTGGTTCGCTAAAAGTACTGTACCACTGATAGTGTGAGACTTTCTGGGCCACCTACTGTATGACGGTTCTATCAATAATGGGTTTTCATATATTGGGAATTTCTTAGGATTAGGTCATTATTGCAGAATATTCGCATCACTTAGCAGCTGAGATCTGTTTTTTTTTTTTTTTTTAACAATATGTCTGGTGTATTTCTTGTGGCCGGGTGGCTATTCTGTATCTTCCTTAAAGGATCAATACACTTTAACTTATTACTGATATAAATCAAGGTAAAGACATTTGTGGTTAATGAGATGCCACAAGATTCAGCAAGATAAGCAGAACAATGCACATGAGAGGCTGAAATGATGGGCTTACAATATGAGGAGAGGGGGAGAGAGACAGAGAGGAAGACAGGGAGATGACCTTTAAATGCCTGTTTTTTTCCCCCTAGCAACTTCTATGGTGACATTAAACTCACTGTCAGTATCGTATCTTCAATTATTTATGAGTCAGATTTCACAAGAAACCAGTCCGGAGACAACTACTAAGAACTGAGACCATGGAGAACGCTGCTGTAGCTTCTCCTCACTGGATAAATGTCAGTATGGTTGTTTGTTTAAATGCTTAAAACTTACTATGTTTACATTTTCCTTAGTGGCAACCTTTTGTATCCAAGTGATGGTCAAAAGACAAAGTGAATAAGGAATAAATAGTCTGATGAGGGGAGAAGTCCTTACCGAATCCAGAACCTTCCTGATCAAAGCAGGAAGAAAAGGCCGTTTTTACAGCTGGCTGGGTTCATTAAAGGATAGCTTTTGTTTGAGAGCTGTCCAACAGTTGGTGGTTAGAACTTCCTTGTCTGTTCTGACTAGTCTGACTTTTAGCTTACAGGTAAAAGACACTGAAAGAAATCACACAAATCAATGATACAGAGGCCCAACAATTAACAGCTTTTAATTTTGAAATCAATGATTTTAAAAGTTTGAATCACCTTAGACCATCTAATGGATACAAAGAAAGTGAGTGATTCAAACTAAAGAAGGTCAGCATGCCTGCATGTGTGCGTCCATGTGTGTGTTTTGTGGCCAGTGAGTAAAATTCAGCTCAGGGCAACAGAGGCTCTCTATTAAAAGAACATGCAGCGAGAGACTACAGACAAATTAAACTACTCTGACTTAAGTAGAAGATCAGAGTGACCTCAGAATGCCTACTCATACACACACTCGCACACAAACTAATAACTTCATAGAAGTGTGCCTCTTGCTGGGTCAGATTTGCATCTGTTTGTATTTATTACATGTGCGTCTTTTGATAGCAGGGTCACTGACTTTTGACTTGATTGAACGAGAGAGAGCGCGAGAGAGAGCGAGCGAGCGAGAGAGAGACACCTGGGAAATTACAGCTGGCACTACAACTGCCTCAAGCATGAAATTGAAGCCGTCCAACAATGCAACTCACTGAATCCTTCCCGTTCATATTCCAAAATAATTAACTAGCACAACCTCTTGCCTCTGTGCTATAATATGCTGACCTGCCTATTGTCTCTGCAGACATGGACAAGGAAGAAGCCACATCAGTACACAGGAGCAGGTGGAACTGATGACAGCAGGGACAGAGAGATGAAGGGGGGATGTTATACAAGTTCAAGTTTTCAACTTTAGTTGTCACCAAAGGACAGCTGGCATCACAGCTGGTATTAGAGTGCCAGTGCTGGATAATTAAAAATCAGATTTCTTTTTGATTAAATTAATTACTTCTGACACATTTTCAAATTTGTCAGTTTTGCTTTACCATTTAACTGAGCTAAATGCTAAAATCTTTATGCTTACAATGTTAATATTGAATGATTGAAGGGTTAATCTTCATGAACCCATCTCAGTTTAGTGTGTTAGCATTCATTTGTCAGTGACACTGATGCAAACATTGACTGAATTCCAGCAAATCAGGTAAGACCTGAACTGCTGGTGGCACTAAATCATGGAAGATCACAAACGCGTTGAAATATTGATTGAAATAATAAAAATAGTTACCTTATAAACAGAAGTAGTGTAGCTAGCATAGCTAAAAATAGCAGTATAACTACCAGTTTTGAATCTTAATTTCAATTCAGGTAAAAATTAGAACATAAAACATGACGTAACGTAATGTACAACAGCAATCAGTTTTGAGAGTATTAAGTAAGAGCATTTAGTCAAAGAGCAAAGAGCAACCATTGTCATCACTAATATCCTCATTGTCAACATTCTGCCATCATGACTGTAGCTTTCCTCCTCCCTTTATACTGTAAACCTTCAGATTACAGAAGCTACAATACTCGTCTGACTAAGCCGTAGCAAGGCTAGTATCTTCACTGTAGTTTTGTCTTCACTTGCATTACTGTGCAAAAAAGAAACTGAAAAAGTCAGTAGTGGCTCAATGTGTGCTCTATAAATCAAGGCTAGAAAAAGTAAGCTAGAAGTCTTGCTGTGATGAAAGGCTCTGCTTTGACAGTTTGTGTCTTTAGATGAATGGGTTTCATCAGATGGAATGAAATAAGTAGCAAGGTTTAAAATCATAGCAGTGTTAATGCCCTGTGGTGTTGAGCAAGTTGGTAAAAAGATCTACAGTAATCAGATGATCACTAAAAATAGCAAGGTGTAATGATATACTTAAAATTTCAGACTTATTTGACAAGAATGTTATTCAGTTCAGTTCATATCAAAGAACCAAATGGCCCTTTTATCTTTTAAATAAATGAATGAAATCTAAAAAATATATTGCTGCTGAACAGTGTATGTCAAAATAGCAGTCTTTTTTCTATGTACAACCTTGTTCCTGTTCTTTTTAGAGGTTTTGTACTTCAGTATAATGCTGGCCTGATTACAGACCAATTACTGATTTGTTGCTTGCTTATCACAGCTGGTTTAATCAAAATAAGAGAAATATCCTCAGCTATATGGACCCACAATCCAGTCTACAAGCTGTAGTGCAATGCTTCCCATTGGTGAGAGGGGCGGCACGTGTGGTCATATGATGTGCCACAGTACTACACATATCAGTACAGTACTTAACACTCCGTTTACCACCAGAGATCATTTATAATAGCAGAACCAAAGGAGATAGTAGGATTGCTTGCTCGGTTTTATCTCAATATACTTTTCAACTGTAATAAGTGACTTAAGATTTCTTGACTTCTAAAGTTGTCAAAGTTCTCCTTTGTGTTGGTCTTGTTTTCGCCCATTATGTTTGACAATGAGTTTAGGGGCTTTACATAACAGTCTTTGGCAGCAAGACTCCAACTATGAAATATCCCCATAAGCACTCTTCAACAGTTTTCTCTCTAATAGCAAAATTTTGAAGCATCACTTGGACTGACTGGGGACTGCAAGGAGCATCACATCTTGGTCTAGTATGTGGCTGATGAAGGTTGGCTGATGCTGCAATTCAATAACCTTTGTCTACACAGAGACACTTGGGTGGCGAGAAGGGCTCACTTTAATGCCTGGAGTGTAGATATGCAGCAACAGAGCCGAAAGAGTGCACACACATAAAGATGGAGAAATAACGCTTGAGAGTCGACGCGGCTCCTCTAATCAGCACTGATTGTCAAACTGCAGGATCTTGCTGATGCCATTTAGACAAAATGGATAGTGACTTTGTAATGTCTAGACCTCAGGAAATCAACGCTTTGATGACTGGTACATGGATTATGAACATGAGCACCACAGTGAAGCACATTATGTAAATTTAATAGTTATGCAAAAACTTACAGATGACCCAACAGTCTAAAATGATGAGTCATTTTTTTGGAAACAGATAAATGTGTGCAACTTTTTAAGTTATCAGGTAGAATTTCCGGCAGTTTGAAGCACCCCTAAAATGAACCATTCAGTGCTGAAACAGCAACAGCTTGAGAAGTTTTCATTAATATTAATTTGCTTCACATCCATTATCAAGCGCAAGAGGATGTTTATTGTTACAGAGTAAAAGCATGGAAAGTGAAAACTGGCCTCAGAAATAAAGTTTGTCTCATAAAATAAACACCATTAACTTGATTATTGTTGCCTGTGTGTGTGTGTGTGTGCTAATGCCTTTAAGACATTTGATTGTAAATTCTGAACATATTTTATTCTTGTTCTTGCACTAAAAAGGCTTTACATTGCCAACATATAAAATTTTGAAACAATAAATTATCAAAACTTAAATACTTGAACAAATCGATGAGGAAATATATGCATGTTTTCATTAAGTGACAAGTTCACTGAACTTCTGAGACTATTTGAAGTGTGGAAGTACACATCCAGTCCACAACTGCTACTGAGGGATGATGTCTGCACTTAAGACCCGTGCAGAACACTGTGTGCAGACACCTTCTTTCATGCATCAACCACCACTCATCGGATTGAGCATTTTCTCCAGAATCCCCTCCAGGGCCAGATTCATTTTCAGATGTGTAATTACAGAAAACTGCTCCTGAAGAGCCTGTATGCATGTGTGTGTGCGCGCGCGCTTTAGAGCCGTCATCGGTGGTCTATAGTTAATCAGCAGTCCACCAGAGGTCTCGGGGATCAGCCCATTGATTCCCTCTCAGGGAAATCAATTCAATCAAAGGCATTACTAAACTGAACTCAGATCAGAAAGTGGAGGACATACAGCAGTGAAGACCAAGATGACAGAGAAGAGGATGTGATACAAGATGGCAGGCTGTGGTGTGAGGGCAGAGCAAAGAGACAGAAATATAGATGAATCTGTGTGATATTAAGTTAGAAAACCTGAAGACAGAGATGAGAGATGGTGGTGGTAGAGATAGGATTGGAAATATGTTTTCTAAAGATTTTTTAATATTGTTTTTTTTCCATTAATGTGTCTTTTTTAATTTTTTTTATAATTACATGGTAGAAAATGACAATGACAATCTGGGACTTTATTATTATCGCCACTGCATCATTGAAAATACAAGACTTTTGCTTAATTCTTTGGACTATCTATGAAAGTACAGAAAATTTACTTTACTTTACTTTACTTTAAATATCAATATCAATTTATTAAAGATGTATATAACTTGGTAAATAATTGTTTTCCCCATATTGCACCATTCTAGTGATACTTTTCACCTATTGCACACACACTATACTGTGCACAGCATGCACACATTCACCTACATGCACACAAACTCAAATGCACACACGGCCGTGAGGATCAATGTGGCTGAGAAAGTTAGAGAAGCTCTCACATCGTCTGACCTTGATTAGACATAATGAGACTTAACCACAAGTCGACTAATCTGATGAAATGACTTACAGATCCACCTTGTGATGAATACTAAACACAAGTATCGACTTTAGCCTTATACGTACTTATATGGGCACACACGCGCTCATACCTTTTATAGGCATGTCCGCAGATACACACGCACTCACACACATGTCCTTGGCGTATGCCATTCAGAGATATTACTTTGAGGATCTTCAAAGGGCTCTTTGATGACCTCTTTGAAAATCATCTTCATAAAAATTGCAAATAGGAGCTGGCCTGTAGTTACAGCTTTATAGAAAGTTTTGTGATAAGACTGGCCTCTAGTAGTTCTGTTCTGTTCTTCTGTGACTCAGTGTCTTTGGAGGAAACACTGGTTATGTGTGAAATTCTGTGAAATGGCATTGAATTTCAATTTACTTCTCTAACTCTTCAACTTGAGTATGGGTTAGAAGATGAAATACAAATCAAATTTGAAGGCTCATAAGATGTGATCACATACAGCCATTTAGACTGGTGTGAGGCACTTTAAAATTCAAGTTACCGTGCCCTTGGAAATTTCAAGGTAGGTAATATTCTATTGTACCTTAACTCTGTTGAAAAAGTGTTTTAACTTTCACTACAACTGGATGGAGCCCAGGCTGTGCTAATACAGTACTGAATGAACAGAGTGTGTTGAAAAAAAAACTGTCTGAGAACTTTTATCTGCTGTGAAAAGGTAATGGCAGATTGTGTGTAGTTCTGGCAACATGAATTTTGGTCGTTTATGTAGTGTGTTACAATTGTTGCAATTTGATATGATATTTGGGGCCCAGCTTCTCCAAAATTCATCAATTTATCTCTCAAGTCTTACCTAAAGCAGTCATCATATACTCTTGAGGAATATATATGCAAACAGTATACATTTTATGAAGATTAGGTCTCAAGTCATTTCTCACTTAGTCATTGAATAATTTTTTGAATAAAGTCTGTGGATACTCAAAGACTGCACTCTCCTTGAGCCGTTCTGGTGTGGACCCTTTCTGAACCTAAAGCTTTAACAAACTAAAGTAAAAAAAAAAAAGTTCATAATCTTAACAATTTCTCTGTTATGTAGCTTCTTAAAAGCCTCAGAGTCAGAATATTATTTTAACCTCCAACATACATTTCCAAAAGCCAGTGAATGACCTCCCATTTAGACAAAAAAACCCTCCAGTGTTCACATCTTTCATAGCCTTTTAAACCTCAAGTATCCTTGCACTTCTTCAGTCTCAACACTCTCTTTCTGACTTTGTATCCTTACACAGACATAAGCTGTGTAAAACCTCTCCATCCCACATCACCCTCATCACACCTTGTTTCATTCCAGGTCCCCACCTGTAAATAGTGGGTTACCTCTGCTGATTAAAAAAATCCAATAATCACAGTGGGCAAAGTTCCATTTTTCATAATTGCAGCAGCAAGCACCCTCGCTGCCTGCCAACCTTTTGAACAAGAGTGTAACAGGTAAGGTCTGTTTACAGGCTTGGGTCCATTTTTCATAATTACACTCGTGTATGGAGAGAACCCAAGCTTTGACATCATGTGACCTGTGAGAAATTAAACATTAAAATGACATGAGGTAGAAATTGGTATTTTTGTATTTTAGCACCCCTAGTCAGAGTGCAATACTACTGTTGTACATATGGACAGTTGTACATGTGCATTTGTTATTATATTTACTTATGCTCTATATCCATACATGTATGTCTTTCAGCCTATCATTTTACAAAGCTCTCTCCATTATTTAAAAGTCGATCCTAGATTTACTTTCGTCTTGCTTCCTCCGTCTATGTCCTTTGAACTCTTCACCTCTGTCAGTCTGCATATAGAGGTCGCTGAGTCTGTTGCCTGCTTACCCCGCTCTGGTTCTGGCACAACACTGATTACACTCCTGATCAGCATTACCTCCCACCCTGGCCCTGAAAACCTTCTGAGCACCGTCCAAAACAGCTATAGTTTGCAGCAGTTTACTGTACATCAGGTAACTCTGTACATCACAGAGAGTCGATGCGCAGCAGCTGCAGGACATCAGAGGAAAGGCAGATTTTTTGTCTCTCCATACTATATGATTTAGTTTGATCAAAATCTATTTGGTGATGTGTGACCGTGAGTGCTGCCAAGCATTATGTACTTCTTGAGAGAGATTGTGCCCAGTGCACAAAGCAAGAATAGCATGCGGAGTGCTGGGTGTAAAATGATTTAAAATTCTCTTATTTTATGGTAGAAAAGTTGCACAGTAGGGCTTTAAGTAGAGAGCATTTCTAATTCTCACTTTTCCAAAGCTGCCTTATGGAAATAGCATGAAAGAAACGGGCATCTTATCCCCTCTTCTGCCCTACACGACCTTGATCAAACCATGTATGGATGTCTTGCATCGGATGGTGCAGCCAACAAAAAAAAAAAGCAACTCAAAGCAATTTTCTGAGGCAATGTGCAAGAAAGAGAGAGTTGGCAGCTTTAGTAGGAGTGCAGAAAAATGTGACACACTGAGACCAAGCAACCTTGGAAGTTCTTTATGCTGAAGGAAACGTGTGTGTGCGTATGTGTGTGTGTGGCAAACACAATTCTATTACTGTAAAAAGAACAAAACAATTGCATCATGCTGGTGTATGGTTTTTTTTTAGAAAATTCATATTTTTTAGTCGGCTTTCATTAAAGCCATGCACATACATGAATGAATGAACACACTGTTACAACTTCCTTAACACTTGGTAATACATTTGAGACATGTCAGATAGGCCTACATGCATGTTCATGATCAGTCGTCTGTCTGTCTTCATATGTTTGCCTTTGTGGCATTGTTTGTCTATAATCGTGTTTGTCTGTCTGTCAGCGCGACACTGTATGACTACTTACTGCAGATTGCATCAGCTTCGTCTGAACCGTCTGCACACTCCGGTTCTCCATCGCAGCGCCACCTAGCAGGAACACACTGTCCGTTCTTGCAGGCGAAGTCTGTGGTCGCACATGTCTTCTTTGCTGTGGAGACAAAGGTGACATGCAAAATTAATGTATGACTCCAACAAAAGGCAGTTAATTCATCTGTCCATTTTCCATAACCGCTTAACCTCATCAGTGTTATGAGGGGCTGGAGAGAGGGCACACACTGGACAGGTCACCAGTTCATCACAGGTTTGACACAGAGACAAACAACCAGTGACGCTCATATTAATACCTCGGGGCAATTTAGAGCCACCAGTTAACTTGCATATCTTTTGACTGCTCATCGACAACATGTAAACTCCACACAGAAAGGTCCCAGTTTAAACTCAGAGCAGGTCTAGTCCGTACAATTTCCTTTGAAGAGGCAGAAACCTCAAGTAGAGCCCGACTCATGGTGGGCAGCCATCTGTTGCACTTAGTGCAATATGTGGTAGTCTGACAATCCATTTAACAAAGCTATAAGGTTAGGCAATTAATATTTAACTTAAGTCAAGACTAATTCCTGAGCACCAACTTTAAGCCAATTTTACACTCTATTTTTAGTCTACAGTACCTGCCAGCAGGTAACTTTTAATGGAGCTAGTTGTAGTCTGGAGTCTTGGTGGTGTGTTCAAGTGTAACTTCTGACAAGAGACGTGATGGGACACAAAGCTTTTTATTAGAAGCCTTTGTTGGTGTCTGTATGTGGAGGTTGACTAAATAGAGCTGTCAGGTGAGACTGTCATAGCTTTGTCAGTTTTTTAGGTACACTGCGTTGCTGTGTGTGTGCGTGTGCTGGGCTGTAGACAAAAATAGCATGCATGGCTGAAAATTTTGTAGTCTCCTTCTGAACATTTTAGAATACATTGTTACAACTTATTTCTTGAGGACCAAAGTGATTTGTAACACAATTCCAGTGCTACTTATGAAATGTGACGCATTAAAAATTTAAGTTGCAGAGAGATGGTCTGTGCATAGCAACATATTACATATGACAACCTGCAAACCTGTCTGTATAGATTTAAAATATTATCTGAAGACAGAGCTGACAGATGGATGCTGCTGTGGAGGATCACTTTCAGTCACAGACAGGCAGAGTGAATAAGCTTTAGTAGAACCACTTTTTGTAAGGGTGTGTTGGATATATGGTGCAGTGAACAGAGCAGGTCACATATGAACAAAGCACCAACCCTCAAATTGTAGGCCTGAACAAGCTCAGAGGTTTTGCCCCAGTTTAACCATCCAATGATTCACCTTCAGGGTCCCGCACAGTCTCTGCAGAAGCAGCTCCGCCTAACAGTTTTCAGCTAGCCCATGGAAGGTTTTGTGCAGTCACTTTAAGCAAGGGGAAAACTGAAGCACTTGAGTCTGTCACAGGGAGAGGCAAAAAAATCCCTCTCCCTGAGCCACTGAACAAGAGAAAGCACTTGCTTGGCATGTTAGCAATGCCTTTGCCTCACCATGATGAAATATACTGTACACGGAAGGGGGCTGACAAATGGCAAAAAAGCGTGTGTGTGCGTGTGATTGGTGGTAGTGTTTGTGTCAGGGTGAATTTCTTCTGATGAGTAGAGGGAGTAACTGTGGCTACGTCTGTTCCATCTTCTCTCATGTGAGCCTCACAACCTCACCAACCCCTTAGTTGAAACCCGATGAACATGTAGGTTAGTTAATGCCATGCTAAAGCAGCGTAATTAAGCATGGGTGATGAAACTATATGTAGGCACAGTAAATTAAAGTTTGTCTACTAAAGCTCAATATTATCCAATCAGCTGTGATTACCTCAGTTACAGCTTCATGGATTTCTCAGACTTAAGTATAATAAGTATGAAAGCAAGAAAGACAAGTGGAAGTGTCTCAGTCCTAATTTCTGTTTTACTTCTGTTGGTACAGTGATGTCGCTCAGTCAAGACCAGCAATTTTGGTTTTGGTTCTCAGACTCTTCAGAAATTCCCAGTGTGATAACTGAACAGAAAACTGGAAGTTCTGTGTTTTATGCACTTACTGTATACTGCAAACCATCATCAAATTAATGACACAACAGTCATCATTCTGTCTAATTTCAGGGAATGAAACCTGAAACTTCTGAAGTAGGTCTGAAGACTGAAATTAAAAACATTGACTGGAAAAATTATTCATTCATCATCTGAGGAATTAAAACCAAAAAATATGAAAATATGCACTTGTTGTGATCGTTACTGCAATAAAACTTTATTCATGAGGTAAACCCTCTCTCTTTGAAAAACAGAAACTCCAAATATCTAACCTTTATTCATTGTTATTTTTTTAAGCAGAGGGTTAGCTTCCAGTAATGATTTTAGAGAAGAAACTGAAATGTTTCCCATTAATTACCTAGACCATGGCCGCCTGCCATAATCTAATTTGTCCCGTCACATTTTCATAATGAACCGAAAATATTTTTAGACTTCAGGTGGATTCAGGTTTTCACTTTCCATCGGTGCTACCTCAGCTCCCCGCTGAAGAGAGCCAGGGTGGAAAAGAGCTCAGAATAAAAAACAAAAATATAGTCAATTCAATAGAATCAAAATGGTGAAATATGAAATAGCCTATAGAAATGGAAATATACACCCTTCCCTAGGTACACGGTCATTCAGAACAGTACAGTAACCACAATATCAGTGGTTATTGGTTAATGAGAATCTAAGATGCAACTTGGTGGTAAATAATACACACACGTTTATAGGAAATGTTGCTTTTAAAAGAATTTAGCAGAACATTAGCACTAGGTAACTGATTTAAATTGCTGGAACTACATAAGGAATTGGTCCAACCCTGGCACTGTGTTATATACAAGTCTTATTCTACTTAGTAAGGGGAAGCTAGCCAGCTTATTAGCTTGTTGTTTATGTGTGTAGCCTTGGATGTCCTGTGGTGTGTGGTAAAAGGCAGCATTATGACTGATGGCACATGTTGGGGCCATAATAATGAAGTGCATGCTAGAGCAACTGACAGCATCTCAGCTGTAGGGACCAAAGCTTTCAATATGTACATTTAAATGTATTTATATAGTTAACAGTGTCTGGCAGATTGAAGAAAAGATGAGACAGCCACACATTCACCAGCTTAAAGTATTGATTCTAAGCAGAGAGGAAAAAAAAAGAAAAAGAGAGTCTTAAAGACATGAGAGAGATGGAATTGAAGAAGGTGTAGGCTTCGAATAGAATAAATGAAAAGTGTGGCCCAAGGGATCACAGAGTAGTCAGGGCCAAAGACAAAGGTAAATAGGAAGAGGGAACAGGGACAGGGTACAGAAACGAAAGACAAGAGGGAAAGAGGCTGTCGAGGTGGGGTCTAGCGTAATGGCATCAGTCTTCACAAAGGACTAAATAAATCCCTGTTCCTTCCTACCAGCATGTTAGCATAAATCCCATCTCTTCCTGTCCACCCTCCGTGTTTTTTTAATCTTTCCCTCCATCTCTGCCTAGAGTCTGATAACAGAGGCAGCTATAACCACACACAGAGGCTGTAGATCACAATAATCCCATATCAGACATCCACAAATAAGGGTATTCCTTCACCTCCATACCATATATCCTATCACTGGTCATCATAATCCTCTTCAAAAGCTGCTAGTTTAATTCAGTTTTGGGGATGCAAAATGGTGCAGGTAACAGATGGTCTTAAAATATATTGAACTCTAAAGGATTAATTGAAATGCAGAAGCAAGAGGAACCTATCAATTTCCTTGCATAATTTCCTGAACTTGCATTTCTTCTTATCGTAAGGACAAAAAGGAAAATAATACGATTCACCTTGGCCCCTTCTCGTTCTGGGGGCCAAAGGCATCAATAGCAGCTTTTCCATCCTGAGCCAATCAAATATGCTTTTAATTAATCAGTGTGACTGATTATCCTGACGTTTATTCAACAGCACTGGGAAAAGATTAAAAAAAAAACATTTCCCACAATGCAGGACAGGTGTGTACACCATGCAATGATACAAAGGCATCTTTAATTATCTGGAAAGAGATACGTATGAAGACTTTACTTTGTAAATGACATCCCCACTATACGTACAAATGGTATTATTTCAATAAAGCACATTATGGAAAGCTATTATCATCCATCTTGAAAACCGAGAATTACATTTATGAGAGTGCAGTTATTCGGGATTTCGAATACTGAAGGAATAGTGATTAGTTTTATGCAAGGAAAATTTCCCCCAGATGGCTTTAGACGATAACATTTTGGAAAGAAAGCTTTCATGTAATGAAATAACCATGCAAATAAAACTCGCTTTTCAGCTGCGACAGACATCCCTGACAGAGCCAACAGGAATGAGTAAAGAAAGAGCAATACATGCACATTTTACATGTTCCATCACACACCTGTACTCCAAACATTTTGTGAATGTAAAATATGGGGACAATCACACAGAGCTGCTTTCCCGTGCCTCTCAAAGAATTGCTGACGCACACACATAACCGCTCACATTTACATTCTGATGCACTGAGAGACCTGTCATATATGAGTGTCATCCATATGGAACAGTCTAAATCTGCCTTATGAGGTGTGAGAGTGGATGTGGAAGAGACAAACACTAAGACACACATACTGTGTGCATACCGATACCTACCAGCCACCTCCCCCTCCTTCCCCTCCCCCTCCTCGTCCTCCCTCCTAGATATGAAGCTCACCGCAATGTTTTTTTTTAGTCCTTCTATCCCCAGATAGAAAAGGTGATTAATATTTATGTGAAATAGCAAACGAAGCAGAAGAGTTCCAGCTTGCTCACTAGGTGATTTTATCCACATCCTCAAGTCATTACTAACTTTGTACACTTTTAAAATGCACCGTCAGATTCTCGGATCTTATCCATCATTCCACCACTTACACTTCAACTAGGGACTTCTTAGGCTCATGTTTACAGAACACAGCACTATTTATGTTTAGATTTATTCACAGTTTACTCATTGGGGAATATTAGAAATCAGGATTGGCATGGTTTGAATACGCTGTAAGAGGCAGAAATAATGACCTGTGAACCATAGACATTTGGATGATCAGTCCTGAAATGTTTTACATCAATGTTCTTTAAACTTTTTAGACTATGTACCATCTCATAAAATGAGTCTCTCCAGCACTCACCTATGGAGAGTTGACGCAGTTTATTCCTAAGAAGTTCATTCTTTTGTTGACTGCTGATGAACGGAAAAATAGGTACTCCTGAGCAGCACTTGTCTTCCTAATATTTCTCATTCGGAGCCACGATTGCAGTGTTTGTCAACCGACCTATTCATTTTACCTGCACTTACCGTTACATTATAGCTCATAACTAATTGTGGATATGTGCATGCACTATGTGCATAGCAGGCTGATGCTGAGACAAAATATTACAGCAAATGGAAAAACTGAAATTACAGCCCCTCATAGAACTCATAGTTTGTCAGTTGAATTGTGGTAGTATTTTATTTATTTGTTATTCCTCCACATACCTCTAGAGCAAGGTTCAACCATAGTTGGAGAACGGCTGCTTTACATCAATATTTTACCATTACAGGACGATGCAAGGCCAACGCATTAAAATAATGGCCATTACAGAGATGTATGACCATGTGGGTGGTGCCACATGTTCACTTAAAGGTACTGCTGTCCACCTCTTCATCACCAGACTACTGTGTTCATTTTCCACTGACATTCAACTAATGTCACGCTCTAGTGGAGACCCCCATGATCAATGAGTGTCTGAACTGACCTACTCATGTTCATACGGCCTCCACACAACACACACACACACAGACAAAACAAAACAACACACACACACACACACACCCGTACACTGGACCTCTTAGGATTCTTCGCCATATACTCCTGACAATATGATTTTGGGCCACTATTGTCTGACCTGAGGACAGGTGAAGGTCAGCCTCTTCCTTCAAGTGATTCAATTTACACACTTCATTACACACACGCATACACACACATAGAGTGAAAGGGAAATGAAAATAAAACATCCAACAGCACAATAATAGCTAAGGGACCGCTGTGTCATCTTTAATTAGGATTTGTTGACTGCAGTCCCTGAAAAGTTGATTTGCTCCAATAACAACGGTCCAACACGGACAGCCGGTGCTGTAGTGAGATTATTTACCATCCTTCAGTTAGGAACAGTGACACTTAATCTGCTAAAGCTCCAAGTGTAAAAGAACAAAGCCAGCATTCTTTCCTTCCTCTCCTGATTCAGAAACATTTTTTTAAAGTTGATGTTAGGACAGCCCAGGCTCTCAGGTTACTTTTTATTTTGATAGTTCTATTTGCATTGTATTTAATCACCCAGGAACTGTGGTGTTGCTGTATTCAAGCAAATACTCAAGTGCTTTTACAAACTGTGTTTATTGGCCACCAATAGCAAATGGATGTGTTCACAGACTGACAGTAGAAACATGAACTGTAACAACAGACACCAGCTGTTTGTATGGAGTTTGTCGCTGTACAGTGTTGTGCGTGCAAGTCATAGGTCAAATAAAAAAAATCATCTTCAGTAAACATATCCATAACTAGGATGTTCCTGCAGTAATCCCTACTTGTTACTTGTACATTTCTGTTAAAAAGTGAAGTTGTTGAACCTTTCGGTCTGGTTTAACTCAAGCATATCTTTGAATTATATTTGTTTAACTCCATACAAGTATGTGTTAGTCTATCATTTTTCTCTTTGCTACATCTACATGTAATTCAAACTCAAACCAACTTTGACCCTAGTTCTACCCAGACCAAAGGCAAAGAAATGTAAATAAAGTAGTACATTTCATTTCCAGTAAACCAGTTGGAATTCAGCACCACCAAGGAGAAAAGGCCAAACTAACGCAGTCGGCTCTGTGCACATGACATCTGGAGAAAAGCCAGAGAAAGTACTGTGGTAACCATGTCACACTGCTCAGGTATTCCATTGTTTAGAATCCTCAAAGTGTGTTAAGCTATCCGTGTGTAACAGAAAACTCCATTTTAATCATCAAACCAAATTCCAAATTCAGGTGAAACAGACAAAGACCTTCAGCACTGCGTGTGTGAAATGATTTCACCAGACAGCTCCACAGTGTAAAGATGAAAAGCTCATTGTAAAGACTCTTATTTACTACCAACATTACTGAGAAATACATGAAACTCAATAAATGCCTGGTGCACAATGTTCACACATATTTTCTGTTCTTTTTCCAAAGAGGAGAAACTTACTGTGTTTTCCTTTGAAGTTAATCTAGTAACTGTATGTGCTGCACAGCCAGGTGCAGTGCACACAAACATCTTTCTTGAAAACTCCATACATTAAAGACACAGTACGGACAAAAGAAGAGGAAAATAAACAGAGCGGTGAGCCTCTAGCTGTAAACAAGTCTAAGGAGCATTCAGCAAAGAGCAAGTTAAAGAAGCAGAGGGAGAAAAATGAGAAAACCAAAGAAAAGAGAGCAAGAGAGAATGGAGAAAGAGTGAGCGTCGAAGAAAGAGGAGAGGAAATAGATGGTCCTCCACTTTGTTGTGATCGGCTAAAGAGCTAAAGAACGTAGCATGTCAGTAGAGGGAAGCAGGCCGTTAATCAGCGCGCAGAGGTTGAGCCACAACTGTGAGGGAGTGGGGGGATACTCCATGAATTCTGTGCTTGTCTGTGAATGTGTGAGCGAGAAACAGAGCGAGGGATGGAGTAAAGTAGACAAGTATAATATTGGTTCCTTTGAGGAGATTAAAGGTCTGTCCAGTTTCTCGATAATCAGTTGGAGACAGAGAGATATCGTGAGGAAAGGACTGGAATACAAGAGCACAGTGCAACTGAAAAAAACACTAATTGCAAAGTAATGGGCAGGAGGGAGGCATTGGATATGGCATTTTGTTCTCCTTTCTGACTTTTTTATTCATGTAACTTGAATACCAACTACAGCAGGCAGTGTGTAGTGCACTCACAAAAAGGGTAACAGAAGTAATCACTGATTTAATAAAAATACACTTTTATAACTGCAAAATACAGTGATAATGTTTCCTCTTCAAAACTATCTGTAAGTAAATCAAATCTGTGGCTAGACTTGGCATTAAGCATGTATGTTCATTATCATCAGAAGAATAAATAAATGCTGTGTGTAACATAAATGTGAGTCTAGAGTTTAGGCTAAATATCTAAGAAAGTGCCTTTATACCTGGATTTCAATGCACATGCTCACAGGTGTGTGTAAGTGTGAGGGTGTGTGTGCGTGCTCTCAGATGCACAAACTACAAAGGCTAAGGATGTGAAGAGAACTCATGGACCGGCAACCGACAGCTGGCTAGATCAAATACATCATATATTATGCTCCTCACAGCACATCAAATACCACCTACCAGTTCAAAGAAACGTGTTACCATTTTATCATCTCCCTCACTGGACACTGGAGAGTTGAGCCCATGGGGCAAGATGTGGACTCCAGATTTTTTGAGACAAAAACACAAGAGAATGAGAAATGGGGAAGATTTGGGGAGGACTCAAAGTACAGAGACTGAGGGGACAGTTGCATCACCTAGTAAAGGAGGACTCACCTGAAGTTCGGTGTGATAGAGATGAAAGAGATGGTGGCAAACTTTAGAAAAGAGAGACCCTTCTAACTCACATTTATATTCATTGAGATTTAGAAGATGTGCTGGAACTTTCAAATATTCTGGAAGGCAAGTTAAAAAAAATGGAGGTAAGAAACTTTTTAAGGAACCACATACCTTTGAATTCTTCGAGTTTATTGGTGGTGAGTGCTAATGCTATGTTGAATCCAGAGAAGTGAATATAAAGAGACTAAATTCTATAAGTATATTTTTATAGAACACATTGATTCAGAGCTCTGATGTTGTATGTATATATGTATGTTATATCTCACTTTATAATACTGAATACCTTAGAGCTACACAGCAGTTTGTTCATATTGTAATTATTAATTAAATATGTATCATATAATATAATCATACTCTCAAAAAGGTCAGATTTAGAGGCTTCAATTTACAGGATATGGCAGAAATAGAAGATGAATTTTATACCTATAGGTGATCGATGGTTTGTGATGGTTGGTGGATGGTTTTATGTGTTTTGTGGCCACTGTAGTTTCTCCTTCAAGCTAGGAATAACAGGGTGAGTCAAAGAGGTTGCAATCAGCATCTATAACACTAGATACTACTAAATCCTACACACACACACACACACCATCCTTTAATATGTGGATATATAAAACCTAGATGTTAAAATATTAATAGCTGTATATTGACGGCTTACCAGTTTTTACAGCTGCAGTGTGCCTCATATTGACCCCAGTAATGTACATAGCAGTTTAAAATGTTTCTGACTGGCCTATATAACTATCTTGAAAATAGCAGTGTACAGAGGGTTACATTGTTAGCATATTTGTTAGTTTTATGATACATCCTCCAGTGCCATTTAAAGAAATCTAGCACCAGTAAAATCCTTCACTTCAACCACTTAACAAAATCTTTGGCGAGCAGGTGCATTCATCTGGAGAAACAAATAGTGTCCTTTAATATGACATATGAAAATAAATTGCGCAAAAACAAAGTGCAGTGTGGAGCAGCTCAGTGTAGCAAACATTATGCAGCAGTCACATTCAGAGGAACTCAAAAAGACTGACTCTGAAGTGGAATAAAAATAATATCAAGGCAACTAAAGATGTGTTGTGGAAGTAACACTTGTCGGCTCCTACTCATACAGCTGCAACACAGAGGTTAATCTCTCCTGTGTGTGCCTGTTTGTGTGTGTGCTCATGAATCTGTTTACCCTTCCACTTAAGTCTACATCTGTACACACAACTCATTCTGAAAAAGCAGATTGAACCTCTTTCCCTGTCTTCTAAGCTTTCAGAGAAATGTGAAGAGCCTTTGTTTGACTCACTTTTTTGTGACGGGGATTAATATTAAGAGGAGCTGATGAGAGGCTGTGGTGCGTGGAGTGTTGATATACATTTTGAATTATTTTCACTATGAACCTTTAAGTAAATACAGTGGAGGAAGCGCATGCTTCATACATCCTCTTCATCCTGAAGCAAGCGCTCTCTCTTTGCTCACAGTGGCGGGAACAATTTTTTTTTTTTTTTCAATTGTTTGCCTTGACCAAATATTAGTGCCCTAAAATGACTGCTTAATTCCTGTCATACTGGACATTTCCTTCTTCTGTTACAGGTCTGACGTAGCTGACACAGTCTAAGGCACATCACAATCAAACCAGCCTGACCATTTTGTCAGAGATGCATAGATTTAATATGTAGATCTTTAGATTGTAATGCAAAAGTGACCACTGATATGGCCAATTAAGGTATCTTCCCATCGTTTTGGCTCGCTGAAGGGGAAAATCACTCTGAGCATGTTGTACCATTGTCCTCTTGGCTCTATGTTGTTCCCAGATCCCTGGATTTTAACCCCCACAACGTTACTGTCTGCATCAGCCCCATGCCAAAGCCTAAGACCTCCCCAAATCCTGTCACATCCCGGTTCCCTGATCCTCATTCCCCCTTATATAAGAGGGGCGTTACGGCTCGGCAAAGCAGCTTAGAAGTGGAGGGGGACAAGCATGACAATAGAAAATCAGAAGAAGAGAAAGAACTGGCTGCAGGGCCATGGTGATGATCAAAGATAGAAAACAAATCAGATAAAATGGGAAGAAAATGCTTGTCAGGAGATGAAAAGTATCAGCCTCTTTCTTTATTCTCCTTTTATATTACAGTTCTACACAGTGTATCTCTTAATCGCTCCTCTTTCTTATCTTCCTCTCTTCTAACCTTGTACTCCACCGCCTGCTTTGCAGAGTCAACTCTTTTGTTTATCAATCAAATGTCTGAACAACAAAGGCAATGATTGCTACTACCAAGACTCTCATGGTTGCTATAATTAGAGCCTAAAGATGGACAGTCCTCTGTCATCACACACTTCAGACATTCCTGCTTAAATTCAATATATACAAATTGATTGTCTCCTTTCAACATAATCATCATTCCGCTCCTTCCCCTCTGTCTCTTTCCTTTTCTTCCATTCTTCCTCCCCTCCTAACCATCTTAATTTTTTGGACGTCATGTGCCCCCGGAGGGCTCTTAGCTCCAGCCCTTGAGACAAACAAACGCGTGCGTATTTGTCGTCACGATGGTGAGTGGATATCTCGTCAGAGAGATCAGAGAGCAGTCGCTTTGTACTCTGTGCTGTGTTAGCATCAGAGACTGCTAATTAAGTAGCGGCACAAAAGGGGCCATTGTGGCATCGCAGGGCCTGGCATGTTTTTTTTTGTTTTTTTTAAACGACAAGCTCATCAGTCCTTCAAATGATGGTCTCAGACGAACAAATGCTCTGAGCAGTGCCGCAGTGCAGCTAGCCACATCCTGCTGATTCTCTGTATCACAAGGGAATCATAACTTTGTAAAAGAATAAATAAGAAAGAGATAGTGTATGGAATATGACTAAAGTAAAGCCATAATACACATTTCCATATAAATAACTTGAGTTTTTCCTGTTCCAGGTCCTTTCACTCATGCAGTGATAGAACAACACTCATATGAAGTTTGTAGAAGCTTTTATATTTTGTCACCGCCTGATGAAAACTCTACTTTTATCTCCACTTTTGATGGTGATTTGGACTTTTTCCGTACATGTAATGTGCATGTTCAGTCAGCATTTAGAATCTTATTGACCAATGAAAAGATATTTGGTTACATCATGTATAGGATAGAAAGAGGGATAGTCACAGATAGACAACTGCGTGATCTCTCTGAACTGAGTCAGACTGATGCACAGGTCAGTGAAAGTGAAATAGCCTTGATGAGGCCAATGTGCCATTTAGAAAGAATTCCATGTCGAACTGCAAGATACATAATGAATAAAGATAAACAAACACAGCTCTATAAGCTGTATCCAATAGGCTAATATAAAACTGACTGTAAAGACTTGAAATAATAAAAAGGAACATGAGGTGAGTGAGTGAGTGAGTGAGTGAGTTACATTTTAGATAGCGTATGCTAATGTGCTGGTATTCTTTTCCAAGATATCTGGAGACCCTGTGAGGTCATATCCTTCTGCTTCAGTATCTCTCATTCGAAGTGACATATGCACAGAGAAAATTCACTGTACTCCTGTACTGTCTAGTACACACACACACACACACACACACAGCAAATCCCCCTGACAACAGGCCATCTGGGTGACATCCGGCTCTCAGACTTGACCTGCATTGATTTATTAAACACTTAGACACCGATACCAGCCCTGTTACTCGCATACATACTTGTACACACACACACACACACACACACACACACACAGTAACACACTTTGTCCCCTCCCCCACGTCCCGCCCCGACACTCCAATCTCATCAGACTATCGGACGGTCACTTTCCTAGACAGGGTCATGGTTTTAATGATATCAGCTATCAATCCTTTAGCCCGCTCCTCCCCACACATGTAAAACCTATACAGCTCTTCATTTACCAGGGAGCTATCAATGCTGTTTGACTGATGTCATCAAGGGCAAAGGAAAATCATCAAGCGGTAGCAGGAGTTTGAAGGGCCGCGTCTCTTGGTTGAATGCTGTATAATCATAAATATGCTTTGATTTTTATTGGAGGCTGGACATGACAGCAAAAACGTGTCACTAAATGATTTTATAGCTCTGGAAACATATCAAGAGATCCTCTATCAACTTCCCTTTCACTGCTTCCTTGAGGAAAGTGTGAAGATGCTTTCAAAATCAGAATCAGAACAAAACCTCGACCACAACACAGTCAAGAAAAAAAAATCCTTTTCAACAAACAGCTTGCCTCCAGAGGTCAGGAGACTGTGCGCACACACACGCACAAATAGACACCTACTCACCCATCCACTCACACACACACAGTATAAATGTCCCATTGGGACCATAAAACCTGTGCGATGAATTGGGGGAGGGGATATACAGTACTATATGAAACCTAAGTTAGTCCAAACCCTTTGTGGCTAGTTAGATGCACACACACACACACACACAGTGCACACTAATGTGTAGTCTGTGTGTGTGTGCATGAGCATGCCTGCACTGAACATCATGGACACAGCATGAAGAAAGGGGACATGCTGAATAACATGGTTTTAAATCCATTTATTAACTTGTCTATTCAACACACAGTTGCTAAATGATTCATAACCGTGACGATTATAGCAATTTAATTTTCAATTACAAATCACATGCCAATCGCGGGTCCAAAAACCAAATCCCTGTGCTTGTGGCAGACGCACTCAAGTGGCAAAATAAAAATTCATAAACACTCTCTTCTGTAATTACTCTTCTAGCGAGTGACTGACTGACTGACAAGCCGAGGTTTCAGCAGCTCAATCCCACAACAAAAAGAAAAAGCCTTTCACTAGCAAACAACGTTCCCGCTGGCTGTATGAATCGACGCTCGCTGTGAGCCTCGTATCCCCCTCCCCTCCTCACGGCCCTGCACTTCCACCACCGCCATTCAAGTCCCAAAACCGCACACATGCAGCGTGCTGCTGGTCGGTCCACATGACAAATTACTACTGGGCTTATTATCAAAAATCAGCACTCGCCAGAGGGAGTGGTTGGGGAGAGGGGGGGGACGGGGTGCGGTAGGGATTCAAACAAAGCCTGCTGAGCATTCACAGACAAAGGAGAGGGACACATCTCTCCCGCTGCTGACAAGCAAAAAGAATTCATTTTAATTACAAATTGCTGCCGCTTGGAAGCAACAAAGGTCAGCAGTGGTTGCATCTGGGTGTGTTTACTTGTACAGCTGTGTACAGTTTGTGCATACTTATTTGTTCCTGGTTTAAAAGACGGTAGAAGAAAGGTGAGCTAATATTTGCCAAGGTGACAAAGACAAAAAAAAAAAAAAGAATCACAACCTGCTGTTTTGCACTGCTTAGAGATCCCATGGGCGACGGCAGAATGCGATTATTTTTTGTGACACGCTGACCTCGCCTCTGTGTGTTCTGCTGCGCTCACAGCAAAACAAAACTGTACACAGCCTCCCCTCTTTTGTTTCCTGCCACGCTCATTCGTTCTACGTTCCTTATCCGCTCCTCTCCTCCACCCTTCCCCTCCTGCCTCCATCACACGCTTGCTCGCTTATTCGCTCCCACCTACCCTTCTTCATCTCCATTCCTCCCGCCCCTTTTCCGTTTAGCAAAGAGCCAGTTGTCCCTTCCTTTGTCTGCTTTGTTGGTGATCGCTGATTAGAAAAATAAATAAAAAAACACCTATTGGATGAAAGGATCGTGACCGGAGTTCAGAGTGAATAACACACTCCCACTGGGAGAAGCCTGAATTTGAGGCTGTAACAGAATAGTGATGGATAAATACTGTGCGTGTCTGTGTGTGACTATAGACAGGGAAATGTCAACAGATGACCAGTTTCAGGACACATAACAAGTGTTTGTGTGGGTCTGTACGGTACAAATAGATGTGCAATGGCTGCATAAAGAATATATAATATTTACAATCACATTTGTGTCAGGAAGAACGTATTACTCCAAGACAATTGAACTAAAACTATGAAGGATTTCTACAACCTGTGGACTTTTATAAGCAGATAAAAAACTGAACTTAGCACTTATATTGAGTGCAATTCCACCATGGCTGGTAACAGAAAGTAAAGAACAAAAATACAATGTTTTTTTACAACGGTTTAAAGAAGTCAATTTCTCAAAAGGACTTAATAATACACAGTTTTGTTTGATTTCCCTTTCTTTGTTCCTGGAGGCATTAAGCATTGTACAGCATCAAAAAAAACATCTTCCACGGAGCAAGAGCAACTGTCAAAGTGAACACGAAGCCGTCACTGCAGTATGCTTGTGATTCTCCACTAAGGAAATAATCCCTTAAAAACATGCCACATCTATGTCGAATTATTTGGGCATCTCTGTTAAGGACAAATGTGGATTTCAAGATTGCTTTGACATCATGAAGTTTAACAACAATCAAAAGAAAGTTTATTAAATAAACGTTAACATATATCATGCATTTACAATGGCCGGTGCTGTGACTTACTAATACACTGGATATCTCTTTAGAGCTCCGCCACTGGTGTCTCAAGCAGGTTTAACACTGTCAAAGTAATCATGTTTTCTCAGCTAATCCCTTTAAGGCCTACATGTCCGAACATCATCGACTGTATGAATGAAATTACACAAATGACTAAGCTCTTTTCATTGGCCCACAAAGCTGCTTGATTTGGGAACATTAGGAGGGAGGAAAGAAAGGGGATGTGGATGGAACCATTTGACACAGCCTTTGTTGCAGCTTATGAATCATCATACTCTGTAAGCTGGCCAAATGAGCTTGTCTGTTAGGTGTAATCTCACGACATCTCAACTTTGAATGAAGGGGCTGCTGGGATTGCCCTGTGGTTACTTAATTTAAAATGTATGTTGGAATTTGGCTTTTAACTCAAGACTACCAAAGGAAACACAACACTGGTGGCATTTTACAATGATGCTAAGTGTTTACTGTCACTACTGTTACTAACTTTAAATATGTCTCATATTTAAGGCTTAAACAATTTCCATATAAAGTGGCAAAACACTACTGAGGTAAGAAAAATAAGATTAAATTCCTAGGTGGTGGAAAGTTGATGGGTTTATGCTATAAACCACACATTAACTAGTTAACTTGGCTGCTAAAATTAGCCACATAACATGTTTCTTATCTGTCCAACAAATAACAGTGCCAACTTTATTTTTCTAGGGTTGAAGTTCAGTATATAAAAAGATAAAAGATAAATGTACACTGCACATGGTGGGTAGTTCAGGGGATGTGGGAGTTGTGTTTACTGTGTTTACATAGCTTGAAATCTTTACACCCACAACAGAGTATGAGTATGTGTTATTGATCCATAATAGTTGAAAAACACACACACACACACACGTGTTATTTAATTCAAAGAGCTGCTGAAATATTACAAATAGCTTGTTTGATATCTGCAGCCATCCGCTGATTCAACACAGCTCACACATTTACTAACCTTCATTCTTTTATTCTTCAAGTTACTATCTTAATTCATTTAAATGTAACGCAGGGAATTAGGATGTTTTTTTCTTTCTGACGTTTTCAATAATGCTTTACATAATTATTCAGGAGATGTGTAGAATTATCTGCAAAACAGTCAAAAACACCTCAGTGAGGATGCAGCCATAGTCGAACTTGTTTTGGACAGAACTGACCTAGAGTTACCTTTCGCTGTGTGCTTCTTTTTAATCATCGTGGGTATCAAGGGGCACGTTTGTGAAATAACCGCTTTCCCACTTCCTCCTTCTGCATGCTTCCCAGTCACCTAGGTGTATCCACGGATACCCCGGGCCACCGGAATACAAATACAAACCAGACACTTGCCTCTCAGCCCCATTACCACACACACACACACACACACACACACACACACACACACACACACACACACACACAAATCCCAAACCATGCTGTCTTCTCTCCTGTTCCACTGTCTCCCACACCAACCCCCTTCATTAACAGTTTTCCTGCTTCAAAAGACAGTCACAGGGGACTGTTTGTTCAGATTTAATAAACTGGACAGTGGGGAACCTTTCTTTCATTTTATCTTCAAAGATTGTGCAAAATTTACAAACTGGGATAAATTATGTGCATTTGAGCTAACACGGGGTAGTTAGCACCCACTATTCGTCTGCTCCTCCCTTCAATGTACATTAAGGCAGACACTGATGATGTTTTTGAGAGGTCTCCACATTATGCCTTGGTTGGCGCATGATTTCTGCATCTGTGTCTCCACTGATGATTTTAGGTGTTTGTGTGGTGGGGGGTACCCTTGGATCGCTTTGAAAAACCCCAGAGAGGGTTGATGAAAGGGCTCCCAGCAGGTGCTCTTGGCCACGCAACACAATGG
Organism: Nibea coibor; assembly: GCA_023373845.1. Classification (NCBI taxonomy): domain Eukaryota; kingdom Metazoa; phylum Chordata; class Actinopteri; family Sciaenidae; genus Nibea; species Nibea coibor. Next base: position 6,478,101 of record CM041718.1, on the reverse strand, counting down.
TGGAATAGCCGCTGGCCGAAGCAGTCGAAAAGTAGTGCCAGGAGGGCGGTGGGTGAAGGGCAGAGGGTGGGTGCCGGTTGGTGGTGGGGTGGGCAGGTTTTGGTGCCAGCAGTGTGCGGGCACGGCTTTTCGATCGTAGTGAACAAAGCCGACCTCTTCATAGCCATCCAGAGATGCAAATTGCTCTTCATCAAAGTTTCACACTCGGCTTCCAGCGAACAAAATGGAAATGGCTGGCTCCTTGGCGAGAACTGTCTCTAACACCCCCGTCCCTCTGTCCTCTTTCACCATTTGTAACTGGCAGTTTTTACACAAAACGCAAGGTGAGCCCACACATCCACTCACATACCCACAACACAGTCACATTTGCACACATACTAGACACTGCATCCACAGTAACCCCCGTGCACACACCTCAAGGCCCAGCTTTCTTTCCACTGGCTGTGTTTTGATCCAGTATCCCACAGGGAAGCTTCCAATGAGCCCTGCTTCAAATTAGGCTGGGCAGCAGCCATCAAAGACATCCCTGCCAGAGGGGTATTTAGACCTGATCAGCCTCATCCCAGAGGAACCTACAGGTAAGACATGAGGGTATGTCTGTGTGGGATACAAAGGAAGGAAGTGGTTACATGCCTAGGTGTGCGCATATATGTGTACAGAGTTTGCCTTTCATACTTCAGGTACCGCTTCCTTTATTTTCTTCTCTTTTCCTCCTCTCATCCTCTCTTTTTGCCGTCAGTTACTGAAAGGGGAAGATGGCCTGAACTCCCTGGCTTAGTGTGATAAGAGCAGAGCTTTAACCTCACACAGGACTGTTTTTCAATATTCTGGTGATGTCTGAATGAATTTAAAACATAGGCTGAGCAAACAGTTCAAATATACCACATTAGCATTTTTGGAAAGTACCCAGGGATGGTGATGATGTTTTCTAATTCCTCTGTGTGTATTTGTGCAAGTGTGTCTGTGGTCTGTGCACCTTGTGCCAGACTGGGGGGGTTGGGGGGGGGGGGGGGGGGGGTTGTTGTTGTTGAACCCATTTGACCACCCAAAGCCCTGGCTGGCTTGTAAGCTGATCTACGCTTTACACATGGATTCTTTCTGGGCTTGAAGAAGGAACAAGTGAGTGGAATAACGTCCACCTTGTGATACATTTTTCTACATTTTCCACTATCTTTCCCCATGGAAGCTCATATGTATCTAACTAATAGACCTATACAACAAAAGCTGCTCCAAGACCTAAACACAAGTAATTGAGGAACTAAGGAACTAATTGAGGAACTAACTTTCCTGTAATGGGTTTGGTGTTTTTCAAGTTCCGCAAAGATTAGAACAATTAGGCAGAGAGCAAAAGGTTTGGTTTTGCACATAATGAGACGACACAGTTATGGAGGAGGCTGGGGTCATTATGTGTTCTATGCCATTTATTTCTGTGCAGCTCTGATGTTTGAGTTGTTGGAAAGCAAAGGCTTAACAGCAGAAAAGCAAAAAGAAACAACTGATGAACAATGTTCTTTTAAATGCCTGATTTGTTTTTTCTGCTCTGTTGTTTAAAACTTTAGTATAAGTGCACTGAAATGATTCATTCATTTTAGTTTCTCTCTTTCTACTTCTCTTTCTCTATCCTTATTGCTAATCAACAACTTCCTCTTTTTATTATAACATCCTTTTTCAGACTGAGCAATCAGTTACACAACTATTACACAATAGTCTGTCATATCGACAGAACAACCAGTGGACGCTTTCAGTCTAAATGAAACCAAAGAGCTCCTGACTAAAAGTACCTTGACTACCTCACGGGACTTTTTGAGAACCCACTCAAGTCAAAACTGAAAGACTGCAGTCCAAACTGTTGATACGCATGACATACTGTAAGACAATGCTGAAAAAGAACAAGCGTGAGTCAACCAAGCCAAATTTAGTTGAATCTAATTCTTTGCTCTCGGTACCCTAAAGGTTCATCACCGCATGCTTCACACAAGAGATGTAGTATAAGCTGAGGCTCCAATCCTATATACTATAACACAGATCTCATCTCCATTCTAGCATTGTGAAAGAGTCTCCCACTAGATGATAAGTAAGAGCAATATGGAACCAACCATTTATCATATGTCTCCTGTTATTTTCTACCACCCTTGACTGAATAGAGTCTGCATAAGGAAGAGGCCTTGCTGATTAGTATTCTTTAGAGTCTGTACGAACAGACAGGCCCACGATCAGAATGCAAGGAAGTCCTCTTTCAGGCAGTGAGGGAGTGAGGGTGAGGGGGACGAGACAGCAGAGGCCTGTCTACCATGTAAACAAAGCTTTAAAGATCGCATTTACAATGCTGCACAGTCTTAAACTAAGAGACGGGAGCTCAAAGAGAAAGCCCCCCCTTTATTTTCTTTAAGGTGTGGTTAAGATCTTTTGTGACGCTTTTGTGGAGTAAAATGTGTTTATGGACTTTTCTATGGAGTAAGCATGTGCTTCAAATTTAATACCCCATAAGAACAGGAAGTCTTAAATGTTGCATCTGAACATGTTAAATAGAAAAACTGTCACACCAAAGCATCTTAACCCTCTGGGGTTAAAATTAATGGCCCTATTAATTTCATAAACACAGGCGACTGCTCAGAACGCAGAAGGTTAAATCATGAAAAAATTTGCTTTTCCAAAGAACAAAGAAAAGCAGAGACCAAAGTGCTTGTAAACAGAAACAGAGAGATCAGTGAAACTGGTCTGAAAACAGATGGTGACAAGTTTCAGACCACCACTGCTTAAAAATGGACTACAAACCTGCAAAGTTGAATTATTCATTATCAAATAAAGAGACAAAAATATTCAATTTAAAATTATATAAAAAAAGAACGTTACAGTTTTTGTTTGTGTTATTCAAACTACAGAAAATCCTCCTCTGTAATGATAACATAACATATTGGAAGCCTTAAAGCCAGTTAAATCCTGCTGTCATCAAATACAATCAGGGCTGATGACATCTTGAAAGAAGATCCATATATCAAATGACAAGACCAATGCAAACTAACCAATTTTTTTTCATTGACTGAATGAAAATGTAAACGTTTCTTAAATCCTTCTATAGCTAGACAATCCATCCTTAATTTTATTGAACACATAATGGTCCTATGGTATTCCAAACAAGGTCTCTCTGCTCACCCTCCCTTCCTTCCTCTCCCTTTATATCTCTCCTTCTGTCCATCTTCTCTCTCTCCCTCTCTCTCTCTCTGCACACTAAACAACCTCTTTTTGTGGTCCATGTCATTGATATTGCCTGGCTGGGGCCTTTCAGACCTGACGGATAAAGGGTCCATAGGAACCGACTGGGCCCTGATAAAAAAGGTATAGTGGACGAGAGCGAGTGTGGGCTCCGGCCCCTTTAGCCCTCCAGAGGAATAATTTACAGCTCCGCCACAGTTGATTTCCCTCACTACAACCATAGGCACTCGGAGAGTGGCCATAGCACCATAGCTCAGTGGCAGAGACCTAAGCATAGCAACATACAATCACACACAAAGGAACTGAGGCGGGGGGTGGGATGGTGTGAATTATTGAACGTTTATCATAAAGGGAAAAAACATTAATAGAAGAGATGGGGGTTGTGTGCAAAGGTGTAAACCAAAAGCCTATTGTGTGCGTATGACTGTGTCTACGAGGACTGCAAATTCTGATCGATGATTACAATTTCATAATTTCTAAAAACGAAAAATCTTCTTTCATTTTCAGCACTATCTCATGGCCTTCATCAGCGGATGGAGTCAGCGCAGTTGCCATGGAGATGGTTCAGTTATTATCACATGATGTTGGAATTCAGTAATAACATAGGAATATGTTTGCATAAGAGCACCTAATATCAAAATAATAATGATAATCCACGCTTACATTCCATATTAATAAGATGAAAGATCTGGAACAGAAAAAGTAGAACATTTAAACATTTGAGGAGCTGGAATCAGCTAGTTTTGCATATTAGCTTCAAGCAATTAGTCAATTATTATTATCAAAATTGTTGCAGATTAATTTTCTGTTGATTAATTGACTCAACTCGAACTAATTGCATTAATTCAGCTGTGATGTCTGTGCACACATACTCAGTTGTAAGCGTATTCATTTTTTTTTTTTTTTTTGCATACTGCATGCAAGTGCCTTTAAGCGTGAACTGTTTCTTAAAGTGTGGCTGTGACACACTCAACAACCCACTGACTTTTTAATCTGTTCCATGTAAAACAAAATCTAACTCTCTCAGCACCGTACACAAACTCTGTGACACACACACACGCACACAATGCCTCAGTTAGGCTAAAAGAAGAGATCGGCTTTGACATCTGCCTCAGTGTGTATTGTCCTGTTCTCATTTGTATGGGGCCTAATATCGCCCTAACCTTTACGCCGTGCACTGGTTCAATTGTATCAGCATAAAACCGCTTCAGTGAAAAGCCAATTATCTTCTCAAACGCACCACAACACTGCTTAGGCACTGCCCACACCATTGCTCGATGCATAAAACGAGCAACAATGCTGGCAAAGTGACAAATCTGGGGCAGAGCATGCAACAACGACAGAAGGGAGGAAAATCCGAATGCATCCCTAATCAAAACTCTTCCACCACAAAGTGTCTGTGGTCGTATTTTCAACATATTTTTAACAAGCCCTTAACTGCAGTAAATCATAACCTATTAAGCAAAAGATTTTGTTTTCTGTAGTTATTTCCTGGGAATCTGATCGCAAAACGCTGAGCATGAAGCAACAAAGATGGAGCGAAATGGGGTGGAGTTTGCTGTAGGGGAGATGAAGAGGTGGAGGATGCTGTCTGTTAGGTAACAGAAACATCTATTTGTTGCCACTTGCTGCTACAGAAGCCGCTGAAAGAGTCTGTCTAAAGCTCCTTCAAGTGCATGATTCCTCATGCAGGTTATCTATGAGCATGAAATACAATCAGGTGCACACAAGCAAAGAAAACAAGCACCTTTGAAAAATAGGGAGTGCAGGTAATACACACGCAAGGCTCGAATGCATTAACTGAATTACTTGATTTCAGGAAGCAATTTAAGTAAATAAACTGCTGTGCAAATCTGACATTCAGCTTCAGGTACAGCGCAACAATGTGAATCAACTTTCCCTCTCTCATTGTCTCTCTGTCTGTACATGAACTCTAGCATTTCAGACGTGTATCTGGAGGACCATAAAAACAGGCCGGGTACCCTGGCATGTTGTTCTGCTATTTCTAACCCCTCCTCTTGACCTGAGGAAATGCAGCTCATTAGGTCCATTAGGTTGCTCTCCTGTTCAGTTGCAAAGGCATCACTTATATAAAAACTACAGTCAAAGAGTTTGAAACACAAGCAAATGGTTCACAACCGATCTGCAACAAAGAAAGTAAAGCTACATGTTCAAATTTGAGTGGTTGAAGTTTAGTTCAAAAAGTCACACTGACACTGGCAACACTATAGATGTCAGCGGGAGTGGAAAATGCAGTGCGAGAAAAATGACTCTGTGTGTGTGTGTGTGTGTGTGTGTTAGAGCGGTTCCAATACAACTCAAACTCTTTCTTCATGTCTGTTCATGACTGTTATTACCTTCCTTTGCTCCACCCCTCCATCAATCCATCTTCACGCACACACACACACGGACAAGAACACACAAAGATTTTCCCAACTTCGGTGAACCATGAACAATCCTCCTTTCAGCCCCTCTATTCCTGGGAAAAGCTTATAGATCTTAATTGCATTATTGGGAAGCGTCAGGGGCCAGAGGGAACGTCCAAACCTGGTGAAGGCGGAAAAGAAAATGGAATTTTGATTTAACAGAAGGGGAGAATAGTCCCTTGCTGACAGTCTGGAGGTTATCTCTCCCGTTCTCCCTCCTTTTATGACTCTTGCTTATTCAGTCTTTTCTTTCTCACGGGTTGCATTTCCATCACAGTACCACCATGCAAATGATACCAAATTAGGACAGTTAGAAGTTAACAGCAAATTTGATAAAAATGCCTCAACGCTGACACGTTTATGCTCTCTTGAAGTGGAAAATCGATAATGAAATTATGTGATAAATGGAAGTTGAAATGCACTTGTTAAATTATTAATGAGCGACTTGACATGGCCAGCCCAATGAATGGTTTAATTTCATTATGAACGACAATGGAAGAGACTCTTTTTACTCTCAAATGTTGTCTGCATCTGTCTATCACAACCCCAAACCCTGCAGACAGTTGAAACTGCTTCTTTCAAAGTTGTTTTTTTTTCTTGGTCACACTTTCTTTTTTAAAAAGTTTCCAGGAACCAAAGGCACAAAAATAGCCAATTAAGGCCAGTGTTTGCTCTGTAATCTTCACCTCCCAGGACAGCCATGAAATTTATCTTACCCATTTTTGCCTGTTTGATGCTAGCCATCACAAGGCTCTATTTGCTTGATTTGGTATTCAGTACACCTGTTAGGAGCCTATAAATAGAAGTCCTGAGCTGCACCACCTTTCGATGCACTAAGGGGAGTCCATATGGACAGACCAGACATGGGTCCTTGGTTCATGTTTTAAAAAGGTGTCACGGTTGCGGTTGTGATTAAAAGGAATATCTTTATTAATTAACTTTGTTAATGTTGTTTGGTGTTCTAAAAGTCGTCTTAGTGCTGGTTTCCCTCCTTGGCCACATTCATCTGTTTATGAGAATCCAAATCTCTTTTTAGGCCAGGTATGTGTACACATACTGCACAAGGAATTTAACTGTTTTTTATCATCTTTTCTTCTCAGCATCTTGAGATGGCAGAGTTGATTTGCCTGCACGTTAGGGCAGCTTAGTCAAACATGACACATAAACAGAAAACTGCTGATACAAACAGAGAGACAAGTCATGTAAAGACAGTGAGACAAAAAGTACTTTCACAAGTGCAGCCTTTTCTCTGACAGAGAAAACACTAGGTACGGCAACTCACCCTATCGGAAGGATGGCTTCTATTAAAAGAAGCAGTGTGAAAGGTAAATCATGGGCTTGTGAGGATGCTTGTGTATGAGGCAAGAGGTGAGTGTGAGAAAGAAAGGAGGGACAGGGTAAAGATTCAAAAGTGGACACTTGGTGAGAAAAAGGATTCGAGCAACGAGAGACGAGTGAAAGAAAAGGATGTGAGGGGTTGAACTGTGAACTCCTTGCCTTTTTCCAAAACACAGGACAGCCATTGTTCAGACAAAAGGCCTTTAAGTCAGTGTCTTACTTTCCCTCACCCCTTCCACCCCAAACAGGGTGACAACTATAGGCTTGAACTCTTAGATTAATGCTGTCCCCCTTTCTGTCGCTAACATGGGCCCTGGACTTTAGAAAAGCCTCCTCCCCATCATTTAGACGAGACATCCACACATACACTCACAGCCCCCAACAACCCCTTGGCAGGCGAATACAAACAAGGCGTAAGGGATGTAGCTTCAAATGCTGGGCAAGCCACGACTGGGCAGTACTGGCTGATGCTGAACAAAAGCCGGCAGCAGAAGTTACGAGCGTAAAACCCCTGACTGCGCCTCATGAAGGCATCTGTATTCTTTGGTCCTGAGGAGGGCCTCTTTTTACATCACTGCCTCTAAGATTTGGGGTCTGAATTCCAAACAGGATAAAAACATCTAACATGCAAAATGTGCATTTTTGTTGACATTTGAGCAACAGCAGTATAAAGTTATTGCACTATGTTTCTGGTAGTTTTACTCCCAGAGGTAGTGGAGCTAAAGAAAGCTTGGGGAGGGCCGGTTGGTAGGAGCTTAAACCCCAGCACAAGAGAAGGATTAGTAGGGGGAAAAAGGTGGGACTTCCCAGTAGTGATGAGCACAGAAAAAAATCAAAAGTTCTTTGTGAGAAAGTTAGGTGGTCCCACAGATAAAGAACTATCCAATTATCTACAGATCAGATGTGTGTGGCAATTTGCACGACAGCAGAACATAATGAATCTCTCCATCCATGTGACAGCTTTTTTTTCTTCTTTCTGCTAATCTCAACCACAGGAACAGAGAGAAAGAGGGATGATGGGAAAAGAGAGGAAGTAGAGAGGATAAGAGTGAAAGAGGAAGAAAAAGTTGAGTGAGAAAGCGGGAGAGAGTTATTGAAGTAGATCAGACGTGAACACCAATTCCAGATAGCGCTGGTGGGAGTGCCAATATATTCTTCTGAAGTCCTGAGTAATATAAAATATTGAAACTATTTCGTATTGAATCAAAAATGAGCAAGTGAACTGGCCAGTGTTGCAAAAAGTTGAAAGAGAGGTTCAGAGTGAGCAGCCATTTTCTGAAACTTGGCTGACAGGTATTAATGACAGTGGGCTATTCTTGGGGCAATAAGCACCTCTAATGGCAAACACAGAGATAAGCTCTGCTTTATGCAGCGCCGAGACAAATAGTCTCATTACTCCTGATTGAAAGTAGAGAGTAGTTTATCCAGAGAGGACTATCCTGTTGGGCACTGTAAAGAAAAACTCTCTCCATCTCTCTGTTTGTTCACCTTTTGGGGAGAAAATGAAGAAAGTGATCTGCCACAGTAAGTGAGGAGATTAAGTAGAAACGCTCGGCTAACGTCACTTCATATCACATCCCAGTGAGAAAAATCAAAACCCCAAAACAGCAGCATTTTGATACAACTCCAATTTACTGTAGACACACAGTTGTTGCTCTTGTGATTTCTGGATTATAATGGTTTAGGCGTCTATGTGGCTCTTCAAACACACTCACAGCCTTTGTGTGCATGTGTATGTTTATGTACGGTAGGAGCACTTTTGGAAGGAACGCTGGCTGCTGGCGAAGTGCTTTAGATGTTTTGGTATAGCTGCTTGAATTGCTTGTTTTGCTTTGTAAATACACCGCTGCAATTAAATCGATCTAGGAGCAAACTGAGAGGCAGAATCTGCTGTCTGCTGAGAAGTGTGAATGCACAATGGCGGGGCAGGAATGTGTGCACAAACAGGATACACAAAAGCTGAGAGACAAAGGCATACACAGAAACCCCTCCACAAACACTCCAGAGATAAACACATACTTAGTGCTATGGATATACACACATCCATGTGGAGAGTTGATTCATAAAGGAGATGAACAGAAGTTTGTCTTTGTTACGTCAGTATGTATATTGTCTTCATTTGGACCACTTGGGTGTCACCTGAAATGTGAGCTGTGATAGATGGCCCATACAGCTTATGCTAAATCCAACGAGCTGTCAGCAATATTCAAAAAGGCGGACATATTGTACAACACTGGCATTTTGACACAAGCAACAAAGAGAGAAAAAAAAATAGATTGGTTCCATCACAACGATGATACTTTAAATCAGTGAGCCAATAGGAGGGGCATTGTTTCAATTCATGCTGCCCTGAAAATTACTGAGTTAAACTCCTGTCAACAAGGCTACAATGTTGCACAGAGTGACGGAGGAGGTTGCTGACACTGACACAGTGTCTCATCAGTTGAAGAGTTTGGCAGTTCAGAGCGAGGGAGGCAGTAAAGTAGAGAGACGCTGACAGATTGTGAAGGTGCAGCCATAAAAAAAGATGCTTCAGTTTCATGGGCCGCACCAAATAACTTCAGTCAAGTCAAAGTTCGGAAATGATTGTTAGAAAAAAAAACTTACTCCAAGGAGTTTTTAACTGGTTATGAAACAGTCAGTTGAATACTGATGCCTCTATGTGACATGAATAAACATGCAAGACAATCAGAGAGAAGACTGGCCTGCATTTATTTCAGACCGAACAGTGAACTTTAAAGTGAGAGTTTAAAAATTGAGATGACTTTTAAACTTTAAAAAGAAGAAATAACAATCTTCTTCAAAAGCTGAATTCACAAGCAATAAAAAAAGCACCATTGCTCGTTTCAATACATTTCAGGCTAACTAGTATTAGCAGACAGTGCATTAATTTTGCTGTCTAAATGAGTCTGTGTGTACTGATTTACTGACTCGTCTCTATTGTACTTGTGCTACTGTTACACTAGGTTTAGCATTTAATCCTAATTGTCACTTCAGGCAACAGTGGATACTGTTCAGGCAATATTAATTAGTCTCACTTTCATTTAGCGGATAGTTTTAATTGGCCTGTTATGTTTTGCTTGCACAGTAAGACAAGTTTGATAGTTTGGATTTTTGTAAGGATGAAAATTTTCAGTTGACATTAGATTATCAGATCTAATTTTAAACTTCAGCTTATTTTACCAGCATGTCACTATCAGTCATAATTTTCACTGTGAGATGAAAGATCTACACATCTTTTCTGGTGTGTGAACCATTAGTTCACATCCAACAAAGGGGTAAAAGCACCTTTTCTTTGGTGACTTAGATGAGAGTAATTCAGTATCACAGAGGTATAACAAGGAGAATTAGGTTAATTCATGCTTTGGTGTAATTCCCCATTACCGTAACAGTATAGCTGCCTCCTGGAAAAGGGTACTTATTCTGCCATGGATAGCAATTTCCTGCCTTGTTCCTTGAATGCAAGTGACCATATTACTAAAGATTACCTCAACAGCAATTTTGCACAGGTGTCAAAAGTGATTTCAGACATGAATAACAATAGAAATTCAACGAGGATTTGTTAAGACTATAAAGTGCCACTTCATGGGTAATAAAGATTGTGTTAGCATGTAAACAGTTTATATCAACTCTAGGAATGCATGATATCTGTTTGAATGTTTGATATCTAGCTTGTGTTCCAACGGTTGAATGCACTTTTTCTAAGTTGTTTTGGGCAAAGGAATCTGCCAAAAGAATGTGAAGCGATGTATCATCATTATCACTTTTATAAAGCAAACAAGCAATTCATTCTGAGTATGAGTCATTTAAAATGTGACTTTCAAAAAGCCCAGGGCAAGCTCAGATAATATTGTAAACAAGCTATGTCCAGAATCTAAATGTAAAGTCTGTTGGAGTCAAGTGACACAGCTTATGGCAGACATTTAGCTCCAGCAAAAGCTGCTTTTTTCCCACTTCTAACCCTTTGAAAGCCAAATTCATATAAAACCCCTGTGAAACCTAAATGAATCAGCCTCTCCAAAAAGCTCCAAAGCTGCTGTTAATTACACAAAGACTGATCCACCATGGATGATCATCCTCAGGCAGAAAGACTGGGAGCCCTGGGGAGTTTACCAGGTCAGGGGGAACAGCATGGCATAGCTTGGCATGGCACCACAGCCTGTTACTCTGCAGGAGCAACAGGAAGCGTCTGGCACCACATGGGCAATGGCTACACTGACCTCAACAGCAGCCAAGGCAGTATCAATTCTTTCAAAATGCAAACACCTGACGGGGTTGGATGGGTTTGAACAGGACCACGGGATTCACTATTTTTATGAAGCAAATAGGAGAATAGATACAGCACAATGAGCCCAAAACATGGCTTCATTTGAAGTGTATATCAAAGACCAGAGGCTTTACATATGCTTATTTACTTCTTGTTCTCATTCAAAGAAAAGAATCATTGTTTTTTACTGCCTAACAGCAACTCTGCTCTCTAATAAGCAGACTGCGTGACCTTCATAGACCTCAAATATTCAGAAAAGTGACAAACTGTCTCCAAATGTTAGAATCAATCTTTGATCAGGTCTTGGAAGTCATTCAATTCACAGTCATCTGCCATCACTATGAATCCATCAAGGCTGACAGCTGGCCCTTTGATGTCAAAACATGCCCTTTGGCAAATATATGGGTATATGGGGAACACTGCTAAATTATCAAAAAAACTAAACAAAACCAAAAAAAAAAAACAAAACATGCACTTTCATCCTCCTCAAACCAGACAAGCAAGGTGAGGGGTGAAGCGTTCAAAGATCTTGACGCTCTGATTTGATGTTCAATTGATTGAGATTTGGCTTCAAAAGAATTTCTACCCATAGGAAAAACAATATATTTTTTTTACTGTTTCATGTGGGGATCTAACAGAATCATTTATAACATTTCAATACAGAACATCAAGCCAACATTCGCTTGAACAGCGCTCCGCACTCGTACTTAATAATGGGGGGGGGTACGAGAGATAAAATCACAAAAAAGCTTAAACGCCATTGTGCTTTGTAAACAATACATTAATTATAGCCAATGCTATACTTATTTTTGAGAGAAAGGAGAATCAGTCACACGGTGTGGAAACAATGGAGCTCAATATCTCGCCGGCTCCACAGCCAGATCAGCAGAATCTCATGAACCCTCAGCTCACAGGAGGGACAGATACAGTCTCTCATGTCTTTATTCAGCCTACCGGCCCCTTAAGGAGATCAAAAGCTCTCTTGTTGTAAAACCTATGCAAACAAAGCTTTTTTTTTTTATTACGCTAATCACGTCCTACTCCTTTTTAGCTAAAACCATCCCCTTTAACTGCTTAATATCCCCATCTCATTACAGCATACAGTATTTCCTGTATTGGCGGCAGGCAGCTTACAGAGCTCAGCTCTATCGATCCGTCTTAGTGATGGTTAGACATGCCTGTGCTGAGAGGAGGCAAAGGGGGAGAGCAGCGAAGCATTCACTGAGTGAGATGTGGCGTTCTTTCTCTGCCTCGTAATGATAGCAGAGAAATCTCATTTCACGACTCACTGCCATGTTTGCAAAACCGCGTCGGTGAAGGCACATCCCGAAACATAGCTCCAAGGAGGCTCTGGTGCTAAGTTCAGCCTGTCTGGGGTCCAGGACACATCTACAAAAGAGGTGAGGGAGTTAACAAAATGAAAAGCTGACGGCCGGGTGCTAGGGTGAGGGCTCCAGGACAAACGTTGACAGCACCTGCTTTTTTGGCTGCTAATGGCTTATTGATTGAAGTGGCAATGCATTCAGCTCTACTACGTGAAAATCGTCTCAAGCTGCACGAGTGAAGCAGCGCGAGATCAGATCGCTCAACCTGAGAGCGGTTGTTCTTTCTACTCACTCAGGACCAATAACAGTTTTTAACACAGCCAACAAATTCACACCAAACAACAACAAAAAGACAGTGGTACTTAATTCATTTACATTAGTTACATTTTAGTTTTAGTTTTATCAGTTACCACTAAGTAGATGTGGTGGGTCACTCCGCCCAAAAGACGTGCTGACTTTAACAGGTTTGGATGCAGATGCCGCTTTTTATTTTCAAATAATGGATAAAATGTTTCAGTTGCTTCCCCAGCCTCCAAACAATAAAATCACGAGGAATAGAATCCATCTTTGCAGTTATATCATTTTGTTCTCTTATGATCAATATAGGTAAAATTGTAATAATATCCTAAATTTAATTTAAGGATAGTATTCTCAGACTGTTTAAGCCCCAGTTTTCTTTCAAGAAAAAACTGAGTTAGATCTCATTATCATTTAAATCCATGTTATAATGAGAACACAGCATGTGCCTTAACCTGCTCAGACAGCAGGACACTTCAGCAGCAGTTACACTGTACTCTGCAGTAATACCCTTCCTCTGTGGTGATTTAATAGCTACTGTTAAGTGTCCCTTCCTTGGTTGTTCTGTGTGCTTTGTTCGCCCATGAAGTGAGATTAGTGTGAGCTTACCGGTGGTAAAAAGTGCTTTGGCAGCCGACTAAACTGTGCAGATATTCATGACTGCTGAATGAGGCTCATATCTCACAGTATGCCATCCCATATATGTCACATAGCTTCACTGAAATTCAAGCCACTTGTATCAACCTGATCTAATAAAAGCAGTGATCATGAGCTTCCACCAAATCGTGAGCATCACAGGTTCCCTTTTCTTTTTCTCTCAATCAGCAAACAGGATTTGCTAAAGCAGCATCTACAAGGGGCGGAAGCCGCTGTCCCACTGGGGCTACAGAAAGTTAGCATCCCATGCCTTCCTTCAATATGATCCACATAATGCACATGTATTAGCATTACACACACATTCACGCTCTTGTGCGTACACACATACACACACGTTGTGTGTGTAAGTGATTATGGCCAGTTACAATGGGATTCCTGAAGGCCTCAATTTGCACAGTAAGTGAAGCCAGGAACCCGAACTCAGGAGTGCAATCTGTGTGTGAGCAGATTTACAGAGAAGAGAGGTTACTAGGGGGCATGACTGTATGTGTGTGTGTGTGTGTGTGTGTGTGTGTGTGTGTGTGTGTGTGTGTGTGTGTGTGTGTGTGTTGCCCTCTATTCTTGCCAATACTAAGCAGGGGATAGATGGAAGCCCACCGGCTTCTCCTCCCTCTATACTGTATGTGTGTATGTGTGTTGTGGGGTACTTATTAACCTCAACCTTCTCTTTCCCCCTCTTCAATGCTGTGATCCTCTCTATCTTTCACTGTTTAATATGCAGCATTTTGCTGTCTGATGACTATCTCCTATAGAGACCATCGCTGAAATGAAAGGCAATTTCAAGTCCATTTACAACTACCGTTACAATCCAAGTGCACATCAGATCCTTTCGGACAGAAATGCAAAGACACAAACCTTAATAGTATGTGCCAAAGTAATAGATACACATAGATAGATGGTAGATGTGCTTCTTCTGTACCCTAAACTATAATCTAATATTTCATTAATAAATGGATGGGATTGGTGCTTGCTATCGGCAGACACAATTTAGTATGCAGAACTGTCAGTGACTTAGTGTTTAACTGTGGCTTCGAAAGAGAGAAAATGGTGACAATTTTCCGAAATTACAGAGGCCTCATTGTCACCTGAATCTAACATCCTAGAGCTAGATCTATTTCATATATTTTGCACTTTACTGGGATTAAATACAGCAGAGCCTTTTAGAAAATTGCCTTTCTCAAAGTGAAGCCCCACTGCAATGAAGGTGTAAATAAAGTTTTAAAGCACTCTTTTAAAAAGACGTCCACTGGTGCCTCTACCTGGTTTTGCCGATGGCACTGATGGAATCAAAAGGCAATTTCAGATCAGTCAAAAGTGAAACACATTACTCCTATATACCTGCACACAATCGAGTTTCTTTGAAGTCCAGGGCACTTGAGAATCCCTCTTTCTGCAATCCATGTGTAGACTTTATAGAACAAACTAAAGTGGAGTAAAAAGGTTGAAACAATCTTTATCACAAAGTCTTGTGAGAAAGAATGCAAAAAAGCTGATAAAGGATACAATTTTCAACCCTGAGTTAAAATAAAGGGTTAATGTCTTAAAAGATCTCTGTAGTCAAAAACTAATCTCTGTCCATCCATGCACCTTGTTAGAAGAATCCCAGTGTTCCTTCCAATCCCTCATTCACTTCCTATCTATGTCTGCAGTGAACAGTAATCTCCCTACATCTCTAGATGGGATGATCTCAAGGTAGAAGTCCAATTATTTCAGAGCCTAAAAAGATTACATGTATATGCAAATCTCCTTTCCATTTCTGTGACAAGGTACATTATAACATAAATCCTCTATTATTTTCCTTAATGCGATATTTAGATGGTTCTCGAGTCTGACAGTAGAGTTGGATATGACGGCAGGTCTTAGTTTGAGGGCATTTCTAAGTGAAACTGAAAGGATTGATTTTCTGATTCTCTGAACGTACGTAGCTTACATGCCTCACCATGGCAAAACATATATGATGCATAGAAATGTACACTTGCTTTACATGTTTATGCAAAATAAGATTTAAAAAGGGCACCGTCTTCAAACACGTTACACGTCGTGTAAGTATATGCAAAAAAGGTTTTGTGGCACGCAGCATTCAGCAGCAACACAGATTAAGGTCAAAACAGCTGTGTAATACATAAACGTAAGAGAAAGTGATTTTTTTTCATTTGTGTTTGGATACACAGACGTTTAAACGTGTGTGTTTGTGTGTGTGTAGGCAGCTGTTAGTAGGCCACTAGGTCCGTCAGGACCTGTTGGAGTCATCGCCATCCCCCTTTAATAAAAATAAAATCTGGGGAAGATTCAGCTTGAAGAATTTACATTCGAATGACTTCAGCTTCTAAAGTGAGCCATTTAGAGCTTAGTCATTATGCTGGTCTCTGCTACCGGTCCTAATAGAACTACTCAGCATTTAATCAACATATAGCACTACAATACAATTATCAAACCCAGTATTCCTAATATAATGTATTCATATTTGTACCAAACAAGTGACAAAACAGGAGGGACAGGGAGCAGAAAGAGAGCCAGGGAAAGGGAGACAGACAGTTGGAGAAGTCTTTGAACTCTGCAGGCCCAGGAGGCTGACGGCAGGACGGAGAGCTGCCATGACCTTGCCTTGGCATTGTGGTGCCAGTCAGCAGAGATCAGTGTCAATGTATGTGTCCACAGTCATTATAAAGCCTTTCTTGCTGTTTTTTTGCAGAAAGATACCCAGTGGCAGTGGCAGGATGAAAAAACACAACACACAGCCAGCTCTAAAGGTTACCTTAAAGCTGCTCATATCAATATTTCTTATGTCAATAATGGATGAAGTGACTTTATATAACGTGAAAGAAGTCGCTCAGTGACAAACCCAGAGAGCGTTTTAAGTGTCTTTAAGCTCATTGTTCAGCATCCAGTATCTTTGTAATACTCATTATATTGGCAGTACCTAACAATACTGTAAACTGTATATGAGGGATGTTTCCTACTTTTACTGACAGTACTAGAGGAGTAAATAAACAACACATGGATAGGTACCAAAAAGCATTTGGCAGACACCAACAGAGGTGTCCAAGTCTAAGAAACATGTCTATTTGAAATGTTTTATCACAGACAATAAATCTCATTATAACAACTTTGGAAATGAACACTGTGCTTGTTTGCTACAAATTTCTGCTACTGCTTTTCAACTTTGGTGCAGGCTGTTGTATGCTCTATTTAAAATGTTTGTAAGGTAAGTTCAGATGCATGTACGTACAAAGCATTTTTCTTTCTACCCCTCTCTTTTTTTGTGGCTTGGTCCCGGCTATTCATCCATCTTAATTCCTCGTCTACCTGTCTCTTGGCCCTCATTTATAATGATAATGTGGCATTGTTTCAACAATCAAATATGCAGGAAAAAAAAGGGCAGCTCGTAATATACACATCTTGCTAGCAGGTAGAAATGAACAAAGACAACATTATCTGGCAGGGAAACGGATGACCCGTCAGTGTGCTTTATGGGTGGGTGAAGAAATGAGCAATGACAGCGATATATGCTCTCTGTTTATGAGTGTCTCAACGGAGAGAGCAGAAAAGAGAGGGGTGGACAGGGGGAGAGGAGGAAAAGGATGAGATGGGGGAAAATGATTAGAGATACAATACAAAAGGGAGAGGATCATTGTGGGGTGGGGTGAGGTGAGGGGGGAGTAGAGAGACAGGTGGTATATTGCAGGTATCCTAGCAAAACCAATTTGTATTGTATCAAGATTAGTTCGTGATAACGTCTCCTCATTTCCCTTCTGCCACATTTTCACTGTACACCGCACCTAAGTCTCCCTTCCTCCTCCACAAAGCTCTGAATGGAGAACAAAAGATGAGCGAGAGACGTGAGGCAAGCAACGACGACGGCTCTGATCTCCCATCCGAGATTACAGTTACCGACAGGAAAACATGCCAACATGGGAAGGCAAGAATAGCTGCACCAAGGTCGGGACTAAAAAAAGAATTGTACCAAAAATAAACAATGGAAACTGTAAATGTAAGAATCATCAAGAACAGGCAGGCGTACAAATGCAAGCTTGCATGCATGCTCACACCTAAAAAAGGGTGACAAAAACACATCCATCACATCATTTCATTGTCAAAAGATGATAAGTAAGACATCAATCACTGATGGTCAATGTTTGGAGATCATGTTACTGAAGCAGCACGTATTAATACGTTTAAAAACAATAAATAATGAAAAAGAATAGACAGGTAAAAGCCAAAAACACAATAACAAATCCAAGTGATAAAAATGCATTAATACAATGAAATATATGGAGTAATTCATGAAATAGTATAAATAAATTATTCATCACCACCTTTCAGATTATTTTTGGGGGCTTTTGAACCTTTACTTGATAGAGAATAGTGACAGGAAAGTTGGGAGAGAGGGGGCAAAGACTCAGCCTTTGCACATGGGGCGCATGCTCAGAGTTCAGACAGTGAATAACTGTGTCGACATACTGGAGATTCTAAACTACATAAGCTTACATGAACACACACATACAAATGCATGCAGATGTGAACTGAAACAATACACTCACACACTCATACAATGACAGTCCCTGCATATCCAAGAGAGCAGTCTCTCAGTGCGCTGTCTCTGCCTAAGGGCACTTTACTTTACTCTAGTGGAAATGAAAGTGCATAAACACATTCCTCATTACAACGCAGGGGGTGCCTGGCAAAAATATTCCAATGTTATGCAAGGGAAAGTGCTCAAGGCATGGCACAAGTCTTTCCCGTATGCTAATTCAACATCATTAAATATCATCAATAATGCATTTACCTGGAGTTGGTATTACAATGAATTTCATAACTGCTGTGTATAGTAGGGATGAATAATGCATATGCATGATAGCCTTTTATTGGTAAGGACATAAAATGACACTGGGTAGGGAATAACCTAAAAGTTTTTACGATTTCATCAAACAAACAAATACTGTT
Source organism: Nibea coibor (assembly GCA_023373845.1). Lineage (NCBI taxonomy): Eukaryota > Metazoa > Chordata > Actinopteri > Sciaenidae > Nibea > Nibea coibor. The sequence goes on along the minus strand of CM041718.1, from coordinate 6,459,634 downwards.
GTTTCATAAAATTATGTTTTCCCAGCATGATACACGTGTACACAAATCTCTGTGTTAACATCCTCAGTTCGCCATTCTGATTATATGAGGCAAATTGCATATGTAAATAAGCCTTTAGGGATTGTGATTTTATGCAAAAGACAAAATCATTTACATGTACACATATACAGTTATTATTCAGTATGTCTACATTAATGATGTGCCTCAAATACATTTTTTTAAGTAGTGCATGCACCAACACTGCAGGTTTATGATGGGTATTGAGGTCTTAATTCACCCTGACAGAATCTACTGTACTATGACAGCTTGCTGCACATTATACCTAAACATCAGGATACTGGTAATGTTTGTCAAATTTAGCTTCCATTACTGAAAAACATACTGTAAGCTGACCATATCTTTCATATAGAAAAATGAATAGAACATCACCAAGAGATTGTAGACCTTCAGTAATGCATTGCAACAAGGCTGAAAAACTCGCAAGAAACACATTCAATTAATGCAGCAGAAGCATTATTGAAGACTGACTATAATAACTTGCTGACATTCAAGAGATCATGGAAATACATGTCTCTATGATTATATGTGACAAATAAAGTGCATTGAATAGTCTCAAGAACAGGCCCATCTAAAACTCTACACCTCCATCATGCAATCCAATACATCTGTATCTGTCACTAGGCCATTCCACCCACATTATATACAACTTTTCACGGGCTATGTGGTATTTCCTTTTACTAGTAAATTGATGTTTGATATGTAAAGTGGATTGAGTGCTCCTTTAAATTGACTACAATCAAGTTTAAATAAAATTACTGCTCTCTACACATCCAGCACAGGCTCCATCTCTTTTAGCTAGATGCATGTGCACAGTATTGGGTCATGTTTTAGCGGTAACCATTTGAATACTATTTGAAGCTCCTGAAAGCTCAAATGTCTTTCACTTAGAAAAAAGAGAAGTTAAGGATAAGAAGGATAGAAGGAAGCCCCTTTAAAGACTGATTCCAAATGGTCAAATCAATACTATGGAGCTTTCCTCTTGTTCTGGAGGCTTGTCCCACAGAGTGGGGTGGGGGATCAACCCCATATGTAACTGTCTGCCGCTATATTGTAGCTCTATGCTGGGATACAGTAATCCTGTTTTTATTAAAGGGGAATATAAAAGGAAACCGTCTGAAACAGGTCTAAGCCCTTGTGACAGCACAGGATTTCATTACCGCAGCTCACGGTGTGTGTGCGTGTCTCTGTGTGCACGTACATACATGTTTGAGTAGAAGAGAGAGCAGTCACACATACTGTAGCGTTGTCATTTTCAACCAGCTAAACCAGCTCTAAATTCCAAAAATGTTTTTTAAATCTGCAACTTCCTTCCAGGTCTGTCAGCTATTTTAGCTGCAGCATTTTCTCCATCACTAAAAATAAGCCGTTTCTAATCACTCTGCCAAGTGCAAAGTCGAAGGTCACAACAAGGTTTGCAGCTATTCCCTGGACTTTTGTTGCTAAATTGAGTATCACACATTTTTCTGTATTTTTTTTTCTCAGAACTTGCATAGCATACTTTGATCTTTTCAGGAATCGCACCACCACCCACACTCCTTCTCAAAGTGTGCAGGTGGGAGTGAGATTAAAGCCACAGTGTGGGACTATGACTAGTGTTCATGCACAAGTTAGTACATGAAAAATTTTCAGATCATTAGCGTAATTAATATTGTCATGCTGCATGATGATGACTACTGTGCTCTGCTCTTACTGGAGGATAAAAACGGTGATGCTGGGTTTAGATTCCAGTGTTTCCGTTCCCCTATATTCATTGCAGCAGCGCAGCGCTAGATTACGAGCGCCGGTGAAGCAGTAAAAGCGAACGGAGGAGCAACGGTACAGAGGGAAAGATTAGCAGGAAGTTGACAGAAAATGTAGTTTGTAACTAAATAAATGCTACACCTTCTCAAGCTAACATTAACAATATGAATTAATAATAACAATAATAATAAATTTTTAGCTTCTAAGTAGCACTAGCTAAATTAATTAGCTGCTTGTCATTACCACCTGTGTGTGTGTGGCCACCCCACTGCTGAGCTGCACTGCAGAAATGCTCTGGAGCTTTTCTACAACAAGCCCATAAAAATCAAATGCTCACATGTAGGATGTAGGCTTGGAGTCATTAAGTATTCTGACTTAAATTCTGATAAATAAAAGGTGTGAGTAATTCTCTGTGTGCAACATTACATTTTTGAAAAATGTTTTCTACAGATAAATGTCAAAGGCTGTAAATTGACACAAAATACATCCTGTCTGTAAGGATTCCAAGGTCATTTAATTGAAACTATTCTCTCTTGCATGAATGCAGGTCGACATTGCATCCTCATGGACACAGCAGCACCACTGCAGAAAAAAGATCTAGGGGACACACTGGATTCTGTCTGTTCTATATGATGGAGAAAAGTTTTGTTACCTGGATCTGCTGAGCTGAGTCATGTATGCGGCGGTCTGGTCTGGTCTTTTCAAAACTGCTACTGGGCTTTGAAAGCAGAAAGTTCTGTGCATGCTACGGCTGGATGTGAGAGGGACAGAGGCGTGTCCTTTGACTTCCATACTATCACTGTGCCAAACACACACTCCCACGTATAAACAGAAACATGTGAGTAAAAGCACAAACAAACATACATGCTTTTAAATGGAGGACCACAGGTGTGCTTGGAGACGTGAGCTTACATTGTCTGAAAGTTCATTCTGTGTGCTACAGTGTGTGGTTTCAGCAAGGCAGGGAGGTCTTTGTGTTTCATTTGCTGCCATTCATCTCTTCATCCCTGGTGAACTGGTATTGGGGTCATTGCCTTCATAAGCCTTCATTCACAGTTAAAAAGGGAGGAAGGAGGAGGGGGAGGAGAGAGGAGCAAAAAGTATAGAGAAAGACAGAATATAATGAGAAAGAGAGATTCAAGAAAGAAAGAAACCCTCCACCATCCTGTGTGCCAGAGTCATTGTGGTCTACCCATTGACCAGCAGGACTGCCCACCACTTGAGCTGCTCTTGCTGTTTACAGATCCTTGTCTTGTAAGGCCTGGGAAAAGCCACCAGCTAGGAAGAATTTCTAGTAGGAGATGAAAGTCTGTTCCCCAAAAAAGTCAACTGTAGAAATAATCCAGCTAATTTTACGCATAGAGTTGTGGTTTCCACGGTCGACAGTGTTACGGTGCAGATGAACAAGGTGGGCAGAGGATTCCAAAATTTGGCTCTAAAGCCTGGAAGATTCAAAATTCATCTTAAAATAGTGCAGCTAAAAAAGCTGTCATCGCTAAGAGAGTAGCGAAGCAAGAAAGCCATGAGTCAACGCTGTCACTGGAAAAGGGGGATCAGGTTGAGGTGTGTGTGGGAGGAAAAAGGGAATGATAATTTCATCAACTTCCACTCAGGCAGAAAAGACCCTGCCAGCCAGAACTCTGCAAGGTCGACATGTCAGAGGTAAATTATAGGAGCCCTGATGGTTGGTTAATTCAGGACTAATTTCAAATGACTTCTGTTGCCTTGGTGTGGTGCATGATGCATGTTGGAACATATTTTCACATGAGAGAAGATAAATTAGGGTTTTTGCAGTCAAAGGTCACCCGCACATACAGTAAGCCCCAGGTAAGTATAAACTCTAAGGGATTGTGGAGTGATTTTTTTACTGTCATGAAGCAATTTAAAGGGTAACTACACTCAGTGACCGGCCCTAGTCAAGAAATAGTCTGGCACACAACCACCATAGTCAGGGCAAGGACAATGGTGCACCCTGGACAGGTAGCAAGTACGCCGCATGGGCTAACCAAGGTGAGATTAGGTGGGAACATGCAAAATTCAAACAGAAAGACAACAGCAGGTTTGAACCCAGGACTGTCCGGCTGTGAGGCGACACTGAGCAGACCATGATAATAGTAGACATGATAATCAGGAGTGGGATTAGAGACAGGACATTAGAGGATATACCTCTGAGACAGCATGGGAAATGTAATTCATTCAACTATATTAACTGCATATTGAAGGAAAAGGAAAAAATCTCCTCCCCACTAATACCAACCTTCTTCTTATACATTGATGATAATGAGGATGGCTAAAAGGGCACACAAAGATGTTGCATATAAGAGAGTTGAGAGACTTTTAGTCCAGTATTACAGATATTACAAATACATGATTATCAATAGCTGGAAAGTTTCAGTGATATAATCTGCATGTTAAATGTGCCCATCAGCATCCATGTATGATAAAGATTTTGCAAAGTCACTCTAATACTGGTACTGTGGAATAAAGCAAACCTTCAATTCATCTAAAAAAAAAAAACAGAAACAACTGAGGTTTAAGACCTGATTGTGCGTCAGAAGCAGTACAACAGAAGAGGGGGATTGCTGCTAACTCCATCCAACAATCATTTTTAGGCACAAGCCTCACTGTGCCTGGACTACAACTGAAGAATCTTCTCCATGGCCACACAGCTGGAGAAAAACATGCTAATATCTTAACGCAGCCGCTCAGCGAATAAATGAATCCATGCATGGATGAGTGCAGACTGACACCCTGCATATCATCATATCAGACAGCATGGGCTAAGCGAGATCCTCATGTTGAAATATCCAGACACTGTTGGGGGTGTGCAATAACAGAGCCAGTTCAGGTGCATCGTTCATCATTATTACCACGACGCGTCCAGTTCCATCTTGTCCACTTCTATCTTAGAGTGACAGCTCTCTTTAACACATTTCTAAGGAGCTATTCTTCCAAGGTGGTAATGTGCAGACACCCAATGAGTGTTTCTATTAAACACCCAGGCACACTCTTGTCACATCTATAAACACACTGATATTACTCTCCAAATCTTCAGGGTAGACACTGGCTTGGGAAACAATGCCACTTTATAGCCACTGGAGTTCTGTATCTATAATATAACAACCTCACAGTGCCTACCGTATAGCCATTAAACCTACCTCTAAAGCTAAAAGCATAATGTATGTCAGAACATTAAAAATACATAGAATCTATACTTAAAGTGCATCTTTAATTGAATAGCTTTCACTGAGCTTATTATGAAATGCAGTTCTGTTGCAGACACAAATCAACAGCCGTCCTTTTGGTGCGATTTTTTCAAGTAAGAGTAGAATGTTTCATATACCTCACAGTAGCCCGTTGAATGGGTTTGTGGTCCTTAAGTAACAGCCTAAAGCACCACATAAAATGTACCTAGCAATGCTATGACAACAAAGGTTCACAATGTCTGTGGCTCTACCTCATAATACCACGAGTTATAGATATGTGCTTTGTGTATAAACCAAACAGTCTGAAGTGCCCGAATCGGCCTCTTAAACGGAAACACAGACTTGACACATCAAAATCAGTGAAGGTCTTCACGGGCTCTAGAGGAAACTTTGTAAAATCTAAAATAAATGAATAAATAGCCACCAGGGTTCCAGCAATTTTTGGATGTTTGTATCAATTTTGAAAGTTCTGTCTGGCATGAATCACTCATGAATGGTATACTGCAACAAGTCTGATGTTAATAATGTTTACTAAGTAAATGAAAACATATATTCATGTTAATTTCATACTTTGAGACATTTTAAATACACACAGGACAAAACCCAACTGGACAAACAACAGGTTTCCCTGCTGAGCTTCTGGACAGTCTTGACAATTAGAGGTATCCCTTCACTCAGCCTGCACTGGAGAGCCCAACAATTCAATTGATCCATTTTCATAATAAATTGTTAGTGAACAAAGGAGCACTTAGCCAACAAATGGCAGTAATCCACGGGAGACAAAAGAGTTAACTATGGCCTAAAGGTATGTGAGTGGTGTCTGTGTGCGTGGGCTTGAAGCATATGTCTCTGAGATGTTATTTGCATACCGATGAATTCATTCATCAGACTGATGACCTGCTTTTGCTCAGCCAATTAAACTTTAATAAAAAATTCTGTTGCTTCCATTACAAAGACACGCTGTTAGTGATACTGTTTTAAATGGACTCAGTTGCTTCTTCTTCCTCCCTTTTAACTGGGAATGTATTACTCATACGTGATTTTCAGAATTTGACAGATGAATACAGAAGAGGTGAAATTGGTGGAGAGGAGGTAATACACACAAGTAAGACAATCAAAGACAATAAAAAGAGAGGTAGAAGAAGTGTTGAGACAGAGATGAGGGAAATGAGTGGTGGTCTGGCGTGCACCCAGCGCCTAAAGGGAAGATAGGATCACATAAGACGGGCCAGGAGGTGAGCTCTCACAACAGATCAGTGGAAGCAGAAATGGCAGCTCCTGAAATCCAACTAATACAGCATCTATGGATGCATTACATCTCAAGGAGCAAACACAAGCCTCAAGCAGCGAACCTAAACCCCCCGCTAGAGGCGTATAGGAAGACGAAAGTAGGTGAGAGGTAGGATGGGGAAGGAAAAACATTGTAGCGAGATCATTTACACCTCATCACCCTCTCATCCTCGCTCTCTCGGTCACTCCGCCTCTTCTCCATACACCCTCCCTCTCTGCAGGCTTGGCGATAAGTCATTATGCCACACCACACTTGGGTAATTGGGGCAAAGAAAGATGATGAATCTGCACGAAGGGAGGGGTGGCACTGTGACCTGCATTTCTCTCCATCTCTTGAAAGCCATTAGCCACAGTAAGCAGCTGTATTTGCTGCACTTATATTTAGATTTCAGAAATGCAGATTTTCAAAAAACAAAATCACTGTTTTCCTGCCGGTAATGCATCCTCAGGGGCTTGGATTCTCAGTTAGTACACCGTGAGAACACACAGCATACAAATGTGTGCCACAGTGGGGTGCCCCAGTCCTGTTTTTACAATCATTTCTTAAAAAATGTGTTGTTTCTGTGCACAACAGCAACAGATTCAAACTGAACCAGGAGGTTTGTTGTCTGTAATTCGCATTTACAACTGCTGACTCCTAATCATGTTGAGCATGACATGACAGAACCACAGTAAATACAGTTTCTTTGGCAGTGTCATTGTTTCTATTAACCGCAGTGCAACGCAGACTCTATTTTTGGTGCCTCACCATTCTCCAGCCTTGCGTTACATAAAAATGAGTTCTGCGCAGGACATGCAGAAATTGGATCAACTGGATTGGATCAGTGCTTGGTTTCGGCAGAGCTGAGGTATCAGAAAGAGAGAAAGTCAGATCAAGGTTTGGCTCACTTGGGGTTTGGCTAAAACCCTTTGCCATCGTCTGACTGCTCATGTTTCCATCGACTTCTTAGTGATGTCAGTTGATGATTAATGTCCTCACTGTAATGTTACCAATAGAAATGATGGCTAAAACTGATATACAAGTTGTAAAAAAAAATATACTTTTCAAATCACACATCAGGGAACAGAGAGTGATAGAGAAAACAGTGCAAGTGATGACAAGGAGGAGAGCGATGAAACAGAAAGAGAGCAGATAAGCCCACAGCATGTGACACCTCCGGGGCACACACACCTACTGTAAGAGTGGCTAACAAAGACTGTCATGCAGAAAGCCTCGCTCATTGCTCTGGCAACCCTCCTTCCAGATTCAGAGGACGGTAGATGCTGTCATTTTTTAAATCGCCTGAGGAATCTTAGCCTCAAGAAATCAAAAAAGAGAAAGGGAAGTATGATGTTCAGCAGAGCAGAAGGATATACACTACATCTACTCATGACATCGTGAGTTTAAGTTTTGTTCATGGTCCATTATGCTCTTATCCCCTCCATTTCTCTCAATTTTTTCTGTTATATTCCGCTGTACAAAAGCCCATGATGTGACTGAAGTAAAGAGAAAACTGAAATCTTCACTGCACTTTGAACATCAGACATCATCAGATCAGAACAGCCCTGAGGGGTAGTAGATGGAAACTGCGCTACTCAGATTTGATTTGATATCAGACAACACAAATTCATGACTTCAAGCAAGACATTTTGGATAAAACATGGTTGTTTGTTGTCTTAAAAGATTTGAATTTGTGTTTCTTTGTGTCCGTTTGGGTTTAACACGTCAAGTTATATCTAGAGCACACAGAGAATGAATTAATATTGATCTTCCCATTTGACCAAAGGTCAGAGGGCAAACAACTATATTAGCCAAAATGTTGAAATGTTCCATTTGATTATCCTCTATTCCAAAATTTAAAAAAGGTACTTTTTGATCTTCTAGACTAAAATGGATCTGACCTCAATGTGAAACAGAAGCTGAGGTGATGCAGGTTAACCAGATTTTCTGAATCATTCACATATTCAGTCCATTTTCAGCTTTGTTAGTCAAGCAAAACCCATCTCAAAAACGCTTAAATAGTCAGCCATTCTGTCCTGTGATGCTTACGCCTTGTAGCACAAAAAGTGCATTATGTTCTGAATCCACTCAGGAAGTTGTTGGTAAGTATAACAGGAAAAAGTGGCCCTGAGTCACTTGAGCCTTTTTTCCACCTTCATTGTGCATACATCACATTCTCCCTGCCAAATTTTGGGCTGCTGAATTTTTTCTCACGTCTAATTAATGCAGATTTATTGCACATGCTTGCATGGAGACACACACACACACACACACACACACACACACACACACTCTTGGGGGAATAAAAATGCTTACAAACACAATCTCTCTCTACTCCACCCCATCCCAACACACACATACATACAGTACTTGCATATCATCTCGGCTTAATCTAATCCATTAGTCATATTAAGCAGATGTGATAGTTTATATGGACCAGACATCTCTATCTATGAGCAGCAGATGTTGGATTCCCCAACCAAACTGAAGCCTAAATACATATTATTACATTATTACATATTATTTATCATTATGGCTCCATTTACAGCGGACGGCAGGAATATCAGCATAACATCTTATTAGAAATCCTCCCACAATGCAGCTCTGTGTCACTCTGTGTGTGAGTGCTGGGGTGTGTTTCTGTGAGTTTCAGCAGCCAGCTGAGTGGCTGTGGTGGGCATTGGGCCTGAGACAGCTGGTGTAATGACATTTTCACAGCGAGCGACAGAACAGCGTGTTATTTTCTTCCACGGATGGTGAGCCCACAGATTTAGAATGGCTCGAACAGGCATTCCCATTCAAATCAATATTCTCAACAGAGGTCATTTGGCTGGTGCGCTCGAAAATGTGATGGAGGGAAAGAGAGGATTATCAACATGTTATAAATCAGCAAAGTATTTGAGACGTGTGTTTAATGTGATACCGAGGAAAAGTTTCAGGGGAATCTGGGCTAAGATGCATTGGCTTCATCTTTGTCTTACAGTGTGCTCATGCTCCGAATAAACAAATCATATTTCCTAACAATATTTTAAAGATTGTATCCTACAACACTGAGTTCAGGTCTTCAGACAGCAGGCTACTACTGATTTTAGATGCGTGATGGTGGCACATGCAGCTCCTGTGGTGTTGTTGCCATGGATGATCACCCTGAGATTTAGTATGCCGCTGTCTTTCTCCACCTCAGCAAGATCACATGTGTGTTTGGTTGCACCTGGGTCACATATCAGACTAGCAAAGCCATTCAATTCAACACAGTCTGATGCAACCACAGGTAATAGTCATAGATTTAATGTAAAAACTATTGCCAGGTAAGTCCTAAATAATGAAACAACGGTATTTCTTTTTTGAATAAAATGAATCCACGCCGGGCTGAGACAAAAATGACAATGTATCTTATGAACAGCACTCATCGGATCAGTTAGCTGGATGGATAGAAGTATGATGGATATCCAATACTTTGTGGATGAACACAAAGATCACAAGCAGGACTCAAACTCAGTGTGATAATCACATGCTTTATATGTGCAAATACATAAAGACAGGAGGACCGGGTCTTTTCAATTTATACTCATTTCTATGATAATAAGATCGATCAACACAGCAGTCACAAAACATGTGTCAGCCAAATTACCACAAAATATCTGCATTCACATCAAGTGGCTGAGCAGCGCAGTGGCTTATCACGGCTCAACAGCAGTTACAGCGTTCACAGGAAAAAAAATATCAAACACATTACTGATTAATCTAGCAATTTAAAAAAAATGAATGGTCCAAAGTGAGTAAGACGTGATTCAATTGGCTTATTTTGATTGAGCAGCAAACAAAAACAGACGAGAGGGAAATTGACTATTTTTTCACTTTCTAAAAGAGGCAATGCATCAGCTAATTTATTCTAACCTTTTACATGGCCTGTTTTTCTGCAGTTTGTGTTTGGTTTACGCTGCTGCTGCTATGAAAGGAGCTTAAAGAAATCAATGTGGTTGTCTTCAAACAGCATGACAGTGGAAAAATGATTCCATTTAATAAAGTAATTGTTTTATTGTCACCTATATAACACTGTTAAACCAATAATTTATTCTTCAGGCAAATGCCATTGGTGTAGATGGCCTTCAGGAAACCCTCAGCTCTCAAAGTGATGCCTCTGTCGTAACAGACATCCAACCATTGTGATAAATGGAGGGTTTGCCCTGAACTAGTCCCAGCAGACAGAATAGTACTCAATGTATCGTATGCATTTTCATCTACTTAAAAAGGCACCTATACCATAATATTCCAAACACATAGTTCAACAGACACAAAAGCCAAGTGTTTCACAAGAGGGATGAACCTGCAGGTGCTCCTCAGGATGAATACCTGGTTACAGTAAAGAAAAGCTTCTTCAGGCATGCTTGAGTACAGCAAAGGAAATGAAATCTATTCCTACTGAGCTGCCTGTGTTTTGATCATCCACAGGTTCACGCTCCAGGGAGAGGAATCAAGTACTGCAATGTTCCAAGTTACTTTAATAGAGAGCTGAATCAAGCTTCTGTTTCACTTGGATCTAATCTGCAGCTCAGTGGGCACTGTCCTACATGATTCTTCCATCTCTCTTTCTGAAAAGCTAAATAAAGGACGTGTGTCTAAGCTAAATGCGCTACAACTACAACTGCTCCATTTGGTCAAATTTGAAAACACATTAGTATTAGTGTCCCTTCTGTAGGCTCTGTGAGCTTTGAGAGAGCTCATTCAAAAAATGATATTCCACACTTTACTGACACAAGCACGTCTATGAAAAATGGCATATATGCTCCGCAATTCACAGCATTAGTCAGTCAGCACCGTCTCAAATACACCGATCAAACAAGTCTCACCCACATCCACTAAACAGCAGGGGGCTAAACTACTTGGCTTGTCCTCCCAAATCATTCAGGTTTCATGAGTGGAATGCACAGAACAGATCAAGACTGCAGAAATGGATTCTTATTATTTGAATTCTGCATATTTTTTTCCAAAATGCTGCTTCCTAGGCCAAAATCTGATCTCTACTAACTGGAGGAAAAAGTAACTTTATGTCAGCATCTGTTTCCTTTTGTAAACTCGTGTTTTGAAATCAAGATTTTTTCCATTCTCTTTTGAAGCTTCAAAGCCAGGTCCATAACAGCCTTAACCCTAGAAGTAGAGGAAGAAAAAATAAAGAGCTTATAACAGAGATGCTTCTTTTCCTCCCTCTCTCTCTTAAGCTGGATATTGCTGATCCAATAGCGAGCTACTCACGGGGATGCTGGCATTTTCACTTGACACACAGAGGTGCTCCCTCTCTCTGTCACACACACAGGCAATTTAAAAAGACACAAGCTCTCTCATTCTCTCTCCTTTTATCCGGAGGGAGACTCCATCAACATGTCCCTGTAAGCATCATTAGCAGCCCCTGGGGATACACACAGGCCTGGCTTACCTATGAGTGCCTCTGCATGTACCACCACCTGTGTGTAATGGTGTGTGTCTGTCTTTCACACAGTTTTTCCAGTTGACATTTTAGCATTTGGCAGCTGGGTGTTCCCCGTTCGTAAAGGAGAAATCCTTAAACACAATTAATTTTGAAATAAAACAGTTGAGCTGAAACGAAATCAGCAAATTTATTAAAAAAAAGAAAAAAGGTAATTGGCCAGTTGGTTTCAGTAGGATGTAATAGCTTTTTCGTATTAAAGTCAAGTCCAAAGGCAAAGCACTTTATGCTAACACTTACATACTTAATGTGTTTCAATGAAATTTTCCATATTAATCACAAATGTGTTTTTCCTCCAATTCACTCCCATTCGTTGACATTTGTGATAAAGTTTGCACAACCTATGTTTTAACAGTGATTTTCTTTCAGTTATAAAATTATTGTTACTGAATATGAATTCAGGGTGGATCTCCAGGCCAGTCTTGAATCAGAATAATTTGATTTTGGTCAGGCAGAGGACAAATATGAGCCAATGGAGAGGTCTGGGTGTTTAGCCATGCGTGAGAGGTAAAGGGGCACACACTCTGACCTTGACTGATCACGGCGTACTCTGGTTCTGCAGGAGTCAGCACTGCAGACCGTGCAGGTGCGGGACTCCTAGGAACATTCTTAGGAGTCAAACTTGTGTTAGCGTATTGGTGAAATTTATTTTATCTTTTTAAAACATTTTGAACTTTAGCAATGCTCAGCACAGTCTGTTCATGACTGATCACATCCTCTGGTGGAGGAGGCCTGATTCAGAGGAGTCAGCACTACAAACCAGTGGCAAAAAAATAAAGGCGACAAAGGAGCAACTGCAACAATCTAAGGGTATATTTTATTAAGACCAAGTTGTGAACAAACATTAGGGGAATCCTTTTTGTCCTGTTCACAAGTTTATTGACTCTCACAATAGATATGAAAAAGGGGAAACAATACAAGATAATCACATTTATCTATTCCCCTCATCAATCTGTCATGTTAATATTTGGTTTCTTATGACACGAATAGAACGATTCATCTGTGTGCCATTTCTCTTAGCTGTCACACACTCACACATACATGTACACTTCAGCCTCAAAATCCATCACCATTACACCAAAGTGTCCTGGGATTGCAGAGAGGAAAGCCCAAGCATGCGTGTGTAACCTTTCTACTGAGGCCTGCGGGGGCATCTCTGATACCAGACATCATAAATCGACAACTATTGTATTACAATCAAGCGGAAAAAGAGACGTGCACACAGCAGTAAAAGGAGAGAGGAAAAGAAAGAAGAGAGGAAGAAGGCACCCGCCCTGAGGTTAAAGGATAAAAAAGTTGCTGAGTGGTGCGTCAGACATTATAATAGAGGTCAGAATGCATTAACTGGATGAGCGGATCATCAAAAGGTACGAGAGCAGGAAGGGTGATGTGGTGCCATGTGCACTGGGAGTGCAAAGAGCAATGAACCACACAGAACAATCTCACTTTTAATATTCTCACAGAAGTCCGACACCAGGTCTCTGAGGAAAGAGACAAAAAACTTGGAAAAGACGTAATCCTTCAACAAAGACAGCTTTCTCATCATGATGATTATCATCGTGCTACTGTCAACTCTCTCCACCATCATTCTACTTATCATCCCTGTGTCTTTAATCAACAGTTGCCTGGATTTTGGAATATTACTGAACCTAGAAGCACTGACTCATTCACTGACTGACACCCCAGGATTACCGAGTGTGAGATATAAAGAGAGGGAGAGCTGTAGAGACCCCACGTAGACCATCTGACACCCCATGATTAGTGTGCGTGCGCAGCCTAATCTCTACAGACTGATACCCCATGATTAGACACAGGGGAGGGTGAGATGTGAAGTATGTGTGTGCCTGTGTGTGGGTGTGTATGTGTTGGGGATGGGGCAGTGAGGGTGAAGATTAACAATCATCATTAACACAACACATGTCCATTAATCCTCTTCATAAAGCCTGCTATTATTGCACTGAAAAGTTCAGCTGTTTGTCAGTGCCTGGGCTGTGCCGCACTCCTGCTACACTGCAGGAAATGTGCTGTTATGCATATAAATTTGAACGGACAGATTGATGCACATTTGATATGGGTCCAAGACAAAATGACTCACAGCCTTTTGAGTCTTATTCATTTCACTGTCATTTAAGTGGTGACATAAGACTTGAATTGAGTCCTCGCACTCTGCAATGTTGAGTCATTTGCCAACTTCATGTAAATTGCACAGAATTCAGAACATAATGTTATGCAATATGCTTTAAACATTATTCTTTGTGGCTGTGCTGCCATGTTACACATGATCAATATAAAAGACCACTAAGACGTATTAGTGTGCGATCAATGGCTTGATGAATTGATTCCATTTCCTTGCTGGATTGTGCTCACCCGAGGTAATATGTGTATACATGGAATATACCAACACAAGTTCAGGTCGCACTGAGTAGAGTCTTGTGTTGAAATGATTAGTTAATACAAACAAAGAGAATTAATTAATTATTTTAGTCATTTATGATGCATGCATTCCAAACAACAACAGCAACAATAACATAATAATAATAATAATAATAATAATAATAATAATAATAATAATAATAATAATAATAATAAGCCACCTGATGAATATAAGTCAAACACAGACATCCCTGTTTGGGTTTTCACCTGCTCACAAGATAGATTACATCAATCATTCTTAAGTTGTGGGCCAAAAAAACAAAACAGTGAGCTAAAAGCTCAAACCAAGCAGCCACCTCTGTGGCTGGGAAGCGAAGCCAACGCCAAAGTGCCAAAAACTAAACTGGACACCTGAGACTGGCTATAGGAAGATCAATCTCCATAAGTCCCTATATTAATATGACTTGACAAAGGAAATAAACATGTTTACAGCCTGGAACAAAAAACTGTCTCTACAGATAATTTCCCGTTTCATTCAATTCTATATAACACACTGGGGCAAATTATATTAGCTTAAATTAAATGAAATGCTTAAATTAATGCATAATTAAGAGTGTGGCCATTGCAGGTGGCTTGTTTGAGCAACCAGGGTTCAATTCAGTCCACCTAAGCTCTACCCATATTTAAATTAGCCACCACACTGTCAACTTCAACAGCTCTTCGGAAACCTACAGGTGATGTCACAGATATGATGTCTATGTTTTGTACTGTATTGCTTTTTTTTGCTTTTTTTGCAGGTTCTACATTACATATGGCCATTGAGCCATTATTAATAGAAAATATTGATTAAAGCATCTTCAACGATTAAATCCATCTTATTGAAAAAATAAATCAGTAGACAGATATGTCTGAGCTTTTCTTTCAAAAACATTATGTCTTTGCTTAAGCTCTGAAAAATCCATAATTTAGATGAATTTGGTTTTCCATAAAGCACACTTCTCACTCATCAAAGCTGGAACATGTATAACACTCAAAACACACTTTCTTATAAACCCAGCAAAAGCAGTGCAAAAATCAAGCTGAGTGGCTAAGTGGGCCAAATGTTTGATTTAAAGCAGTCCTCCAACTTCAGTGGATTCATTATATAAGCTGATGTCCTGATATAACACCCTGCACATGAGATTCAAAGAAAAACTAACCTTACTGTATATGTGGCAGTAAATTTAAACAGTACATCTGAAATAATTCATATTCAGAGAGAGACCAGTGCTATATATTGGCAGCTATGTGCACAAAGGCTGAACATAAAATCTGCAATCCAGCCGGTGCCCTTCACTCTGCCACAATCGTTTCTCAACGTCTATACTTATATATTCTTTTGTCTAATATACAGCGCTTTTTCCTTTGTCTCATATTCTCATCTCGTCTACTTTCACATTTTCTCTACCCTACTGTCCTCATGTCCCGCATCTCTCTTATCCATCCTCACATGATTCAGTGCCCACTCAAAGCATTCATGTGATCTATAATGCCACATAAGGTGTTCGCATCACATTGTGTACCTGCTGATTCACTGAAAATACCTTTGTTTGAGACATATGCTGCATTCAAGTGCAGCACATAAGCTTTAACATAAAGTCAGATAACTTTTGAATACTTAAATCTTTCTCTATAGCATCCGTTACTGCAGAGAGGGGTAAAGTATGTTACGGTGGGGAAAAAAAGCATCCTCAGCTGTTATTAATTGACTAATCTGTGTAATCAGGACTATGTGAATGTGGTTTGATCTGATTTGATTGACAGTAGCCAGCTAATGTAAGGAGATAACCATCTTTAACATCAAATCACAGGAAATTGGGGCTAATTAAACCCAAGTTGCTATTTCTGTCTTTCTCTATATTGGACTGTACTTGGACCAGTTTAAGAAGATCTGGAAATACAACATTTCTAATAGCACTTAAAAGCAACGTTCTCCTATAGACTAACTACATGTCACAGAGAAACTGAAGATGGATCTGTGCCAGGGGCTAAAAGCGGCTACAAGTCATCCAGTTTCCACAAGAGAAACGCCAACATTAGACTCTAGATCATTAAAGCCATTGATTAACTAGGTTATGTATGAAAACATACATAGTTCTACATTATTCCAGCATAATCAACCTGGTAATGTGAATAGATAGCTGATGTACCCTGCTTTAATATTGAGACCGTTATGAGCAATCAAATACTGGCCAGAGTATCTCAAAGACACAGGAAGATGCCTCCAGGGTATTTTCAGTGTTAGCCTAGTCTAGCCTAGTTGAATTTGTGCCAGCTTGATGTCCCCACATTGGGAGAAATTTAGTTTTTCATGAGTTATCTAAAGTAATGTCTTGTTAGCAATGTAAGTGAAGCCACTCTACAACCTTGCACAACTATTCCTCTTTAGGTCCGAGTACCTCATTCAGTTTGATGGCAGACTATAAGTCAAATTCCAACAGGGTGTAGCCGGTGTTCAATTAGCATGGAAAGAAGGGCGGCCTTCATTAGGGGCCCTGTGGTTTGTCTGTACTGATAAGGGCCCAGCCGGGGAGAAGACGAGCAACACATCAATCCTACACAAAGAGTAACGCGTGACACGCTGGAGCCCCGACGTAGATTAAGACTTAATGAAAACCAAATCAAACGAGGAAGAGGGAGAGAGGGAGAGACAGAGAGCGAGACAGAGCAAGAGAGATAACAAGGGTAGGGCGGGGAGGGCAGTCATAGAGGGAGTCCCATCTGAAGGAAAGACAAAGTTAGAATAAGCAGAACCTTAAGGGGAGACAGAGTGCATGAGATAGAGTTTATGTGTGTGTGTGTGTGTGTAGGTGTGTGTGAAATGAATAGGGGTTAAGTCAATGAAGAAGATAGAACAAAATCAGGACAAGGCAGAGAAACAGGCTGGAAAAGTTAAGAGAAGAGGTCACAGCATCCTTTAGAACTGGTGTTCCCAAAGTGGAGTGTGGTGAGTTTTAAAGGGATAGTTGAACACCACTCTTTCGTCTATGCAGTAAGGATGAGGCCAAAAATTCTCATCTGCATGGATGAAACAAATGCTTGCTTAAAGAGAGCAGGTTGGCTGATTCTCCGCTCTGTAACTTCAATGAACACATTATCAAAGCAACAAACTAAGTTTTAACATATTGGGCTGAACGTGTACAATGTCTGCTGAGCATGATGGACAATGCCAGTATCTAATAACCTGCAGGCCTGAATTGTGCCCACAGCAGCATCAACACAAACTGGATATGTGCATACCTGCTGCAAAGGTAGAATTTAACAAGCTCAGAGGTGTGGGAGAGGAAGACAGCTTGGTGGTGATGGTTGGTGGGTGAGTGTGAATAGCAAGAATATGAAAGTGTGGAGGGAAACAGGGTGACTCAGTGGCGATCCAGACACCCTTGTTAACATACAGAGGTAGTTGTGCATGTGTGTGTGTGCGCCACTACTGCAGGATCATTTCCCCTCTAATCATCCACCGTGTTTTTCATTTTTATTTTATTTAAATACCTTGAAATGAACATTTTATGTTCAGAGTGTGCTTTAGTCATGACTTAATGCTGCACATGTGCGTGTAAAAAATGATTCAAACTAGTAGATTAAACCAGCATTCTTTTTTTTTGGGCCACAGCTTGTTAGCAACCACTTATCAGTTTAAACATGGAGTCATCAGTCTTGCCTCTGGTGAATGCGAGTCCAATATTCATATTCTTAATTACCACCAACTCCTAAGGGAAATATCTCTTTAGGTGTTTTAGCTGCATCCTACAAGCTGCTAACAAGGTTGATGAGAGCAGTAAGAGAACAAAAACACTAAAGGTCAAGGCTTTTAAACTAAAACAATGATCTGAAAGCGCCCAAATGTACATAATGCAGCATCCTTTTTTCGCTGCACATGACCCTAATTAGTCATTTGATCTACTGAAGATGTGAAAATGTTGCCAAGCGCAGCTTTGTGGTTAAGGTTTCTATATAAATGATTGCACTTTGTTAAGAGGTGTTGTGTATTTTCAACCAACTTACATCACCTTAAATATAGAAGGACAATCAGCACAGTTTGGTATACAGATTTCAAAATAAAGAAGAGAAGCATTGTAACGCACTCACTATGAGCAAGTCTTTCAATATTGGAATCAGTCTCTGTATCCCTTTCCTTAGGATAGTGACATTTAACTAATATCCAACAAGGAGAGGTGCATAAGGCTTCAGGAAGGATGAGAGGAGCTGATTGGGATCTCTTCTTGTTTAATGAGGTGACAAGCACATAGCAAAGGATGAGTGTTTTCTCATCAGCAGTACAATACAGATTTAGGCCTGTTTAGATGGAGGTCACTGGGCTTTCAATAATGGGCTACATGGTCTGCTGGCTTTAGTGTGTTAACGTGTGTGTGTGTGTGTTGAGGGGGCGGACAGGAGTTGTGTGTGTATGTGAGAGAGTATGTGTACGTAACAAGAGACACGGGGTGAGCGGGTGCTTGGAATAGTGCTTGATATCTTTACTGATTAATATATTTAGTGCTGCTATACCCGCTGAGCCCTTCTCATACTCACATTAACTGACATACTGACATAGATACACACAGAAAACAGACATTAATGTATGGGCTATGTAAGACCGATCAGAAAGATAAATCCTCAGGCTCAGTGAAATCCTGTCCAATCAGAAACAAGCGCACACAATTAAAGCCAAACCACAAGACCAAGCAGCAAACCCCTCAGACTTACACAGACAAAGAAAGAAGGAACCGGATGAAGTGTGTGTGTGTGTGTCTGTGTGTGTGTGTGTGCATGGATTAAATCTGCTTGTGTGCCATGTTTACTGTCCATTTCCTTTGTGGGAAAAATACTGCTTAGGTGTGCAAATTGGTGTGTTTTTATGTACAGTGTATGTGTGTGTGTGTGTGTGTGTAAGCGATGACAGTTGCTACGCTACTTTTCCACAATTCAGACAAAGCTGGAGTCTCAGCTGCACACTATGCCCTTGCATTGCTTCACTGCATACACACCGACGCTCACACGGGGGATAATCAGCCATTTCCCCTACCTCAGCATGACATTGTGTGTACGTGCATGGGTCCGTGTGTGTGTAAATGGCGCCTCCTCTCCATGTGACAGATGGGCTCCCATAGTAGCAGTTCACATGGGGGTGGCGGAAAGTCACTTTTGGATGCGATAACCTTCACACCTCCCAAGAATTTTTTGGTTGTGGGAGGGGGGGATTCCTGTTGAACTGGACAGACTCAAGATCTGTGCAAGTGCATTGGCAGGAGGTGCCTGGGAGTTACAACACCAAATCGTGCCAAATAAGGCCGAAACGGGCCAAAGCAAACCAAGCATCAGACCAAAAGCCTGCGCAGAGAATTACTTTTCAATATTATGCAAATTGATTTGGTAAACACAGCTTCAGATGCGAACTGCCAAACCTATAAAGCACGGAATTAACAATGAATGTAAATTATAAATTGAATTGTAAATTGTGAAGTGAAGGAAGAGGAAACAGATGGCAGACACAGAAGGTAAGGACAGGGCAAATGGACACCCGCGCCTGTGTTGTTCTGCTATCACACAGTTGTCTTTGTCAAATTTTGGAAACACCAATCGCCATGTGCTGCCCTGTAGCTGCTTAAACCCGGTCTGAAGCACAGTGCATGACAATGCTGCCAAAGACTGGGAGAACAATGTCAGTCAGCTATCACGATATTATCCCTATATCTATAGACACTTACAGTCAAATTCAGTTTGTTTTTTGGTAAAACCCACTCAGCTGTAACCCCTAAATTCAACCAGGCATGGCTTTGTGTAGTCATTGACTGCTACACTGTTGTGGTCTATTCAACACCAGAAGAGTTCCAGAAGTGGGCCGTTTTGTTCACTTTGTAAACTTGGTCAAGTTTTGTTTTTTCCTTGGATTAATGGCTGTGTGATTAAATATTTCCCTTTTGTCTGTTGGTACAATTGCGTATTCTCTGCGGAGGAGTGCAGGAAGACGCTTCTGGAACACCTCTGAAACTCACCACAACACTTCTGGTGGAATCACAATCATTATCTAGAACGGGCGTGATCAGCTCCACCGACCATGGCACACCCGGGCATCTCACAGCTGTGCCCATTGGAATTTAGGAGTAACACTGGCAACCAGTGTTAAGATGCATTACTAGCAGTCATGTGTGTGAACCACAAACAGGAACAAAAAGAGACAGACTCGGATAATACTATTCCCGATCACTACTCCACATCACATATTCTAGAGCTTTTATACGGCAGTTTCACCTCATTGTTGCTCGTATGCAGTGAAAATGTCTTTTGACTGACAAGGTAATACGAACATGAGTATATTACATTTACAGAAGTGATGAAATAGAGGGAAATATGACATGTTTCATGCACCATCCAATTAACTTTTTTAAAAGCACAGTATGGTGAGCGCCTCCAACCAGTTTTATTGCGTTATGCTATACAGATGGATATCATTTCAATACATATAATTAACAACTCTACAGTTTTCAGCTTTGAGTGAGTTTTTACTGCCCCTGAACACAAATAACAAGAAGCCCAGATGGAGAATTGTACTCTAAGCAGCAATCAATGTGGCTGCCATGTGTGTGTTTTCCATCTTATGAGTCAAAAATAGTTAACAACAAGCTATGTCAAAGACCCGTATGCGTACTTCTGATTCCATATTAAAATACAATTGTGTCATGTTTACATCCATCATAGTAAAAGTGATGAAGAGATCCAGCTGCAGGTCTGACCCGAGGACACTATGACATCAAACAGAAGGTCAGATTAGTATTGAAACAAGAACAAGTGACAGAAGGCACGCAGGGCACACAGAGCCTTATGTTGGACCACCACGTGTGAGCCAGGAACCTACTCTTTAAAAACAGCAGGAGGGGAAGCAAAGCAGATAGAGCCTGTTTCTAATGATAATTAGCATTGCATAATAGCTGTATGCTTGCTAAAGGCCCTCTCTCCTGGGTGATGTAGCCCAGTTTCCATCACTTTACTATGGGCTTTAATTCATCCTTCTCTGCTTGTATCCTACTTCCTTTCTTTTTTGGCTGCTCTTTGTCATTCACTTTGGAATTAGTTCATCGCTCTTAAATGTCCATCTTCCTCTGTCCCTCACTCTCTTCACTGATGTGCAGGACATCTCAAGTGATGCTTTCATGTCTAACTCTGCTCTCAGGTGTAATTCTCAGATTGTCCTTACAGTAACCCCTGTAATTCCATTCTTCTCTGCTTCCTCTTTTTTTTTTTATTATCAGCCGCGATTCAACACTTTCTCCCTCATGCACTCTTTCTCTGCTACTCTCTCTCTCTTTCATCTCTCCCCCCTTCTGATCGTATGCCGTGTGCCAATAAGGGGGAGCAGAAGGAGAAAGGAGAAATGCATCTGGGTCACAGGAGGCCATGCATCTCAAGTCTCCACTCCGCCACAATAAAAAGGAAATTGATCTGTGGCTCGCCTGCTCTCCCGTTCCCTTTAGCCCCGAGCCCAGACAGACGCTCACATACACACACACACACACACACAGCTGAGCTAGGAAACAGTGTTCATCTGCCTTTTGGAGCTATCATCTCTTCTCCAAAGTTGCAGGTGGACCCTCACTGAGAGCACACAATGCAGCATCAAGCAGACACACAATCTACACTACCACCACCACTCCGTCTGCACGACTTTATGTGCCACTGTCTAATCTGTTTCTCAAAACCCTGCAGTCGTATAAAAGCATTTTACTACAGACTTTAAACTACCAGTCGACATTTTAGATAGTAAACATCCTTTAAAATTCTGCCTGCCTCTCTATCATCTTATTCTCTCACCTTGCCATTCACCCTTCTCCACTTTTGTAATCTGCATGTGTACAAACACATCACAGTAATACAGGTAGAACTGAGGATATGGGCAACTGCGTATTAACTCAATCCTTGCTATCAGTCAGAAAGATAACAAAAGTAGCACTGCTGTGGATTCTTTTCATTTCCTATGTTTTTTAAATCAATAATTCAGTCTATAAAACTTCAGGAAATTGTGCTTAATTCCTGTCAGAACTTGTCAGAGCCTAAGGTAAGGTCTTCAAAAAGTTTGTTTTGTCAGACCAACAATCCATAACCCAGTTTTGAACTGACAACGACATCAAACCAGAGAAAAGACGAAAAAACTCTTTTTTAAGAAGCTGGAATGAGAAGACGAAGACAAGCTAAAGTTGTACAATGATTTATTTGAAAGAGATGAGGAACTCTTCTGGTCTGACATCTTTACACTTCTCAGAAAAACAGCCTATAAGCAGGCGGAAGAAACAGAGATGTGAAAGATGTGCAGAATTCAAGAAACCCAGGCAAGAGGTAAACAAACTGTTTAACAAATCCACAGTGGCCACGGGCATTAGAGAGTGCGCGCGAGAGAGGGGGGGTGAGAGGAGGAGGCAGAGAGATGAAGAGAGCCTCAGCAGCCATGCAGCAGAAAAGAAAATCTAATCATTTTCTCATTACTATGCTTCCTCGGTTAGTTGGGCTGATTTGGAGAAAACGGATTATGTTCTACGATCGTTCCACACGAGTCCCGGTCAACTTTCACCGAAGCGTACTCCATCCGTTGGAATGTTTTAGATTACCCCTGCTGCTACCTGCACGTGAACGCTCTACTTATTACAAAGTGAGGGACTTCAGTTAATTCTCGCTGTAATGGCAAAAACCTGGTGTTCTCGCAATCATAAAAATACAACCATCCTTCATGAGGGAAGCTGATTACTGATCACTGAGTGCAGGCTGGGGACAATGAGGACAGTAACCATGAATATTTCAGCACAGATGCACAAAAAACAGTTTCTGTGCATGTTGAGAAGGGAATTACACATCTCTAGGTGTGTTATAATGCACATCCATTAGACTCAGTAACTCCTACACAAACTATGATATTGTCCAAAGTCAAAGAAATCTTCCTGATTCAGGGTGAAGCTGAACAGCAGGTTGTGTGTGTGTGTGTGTGTGTTCTCTTCCATTTTTGCCCCATGTGTCTCTCCCTCCCTCATCAATGGCTGCTTTAGTGCATTAGTACAGAGGTCTGGGGTCTGCGGGGTGAACGTGGAATGGTCGGGCTCTTCCATTTCCGACTGTGGGGTCACTGGCTTTACAGTCCTTCACAGCTAATGACCATCTCTGGGAGCACACTCTGTAGTGTGCAAACACACACACATACATCCACACGCACACAGCAAGCAGGAAACTCTTCATCATTGGGACACCTCAGAAGCATATGCAGGCACACACACACAGAGACTCATTAGCCGACACACCAATCCAGTCTCTTCATCATGGTGACACTAACAGTAGGAAGCAGTCGCACATACACACTCATACCCGAGTCACACAGAGAAACACAAACAGAGAGGATGGAGGACTCTCACAAGAAATACAAACACAGACTTAGCCCTTGGCTTTATGCAAATAACTGTACAGTATTTTTCAGTTAAAGTTTTTTTAGTAAATTCAACATAAGTGACAAACATGGTGAGACTAAAGACAACAGACCTGCATAACAGGAAACAACGTGACATTTAAGTATGCAGTCTAGAACCTGGTCAATCCTGCTTGCTGTTAATGATGGAAATGACTCATGTTATGGTAAGTGACAGCTGAATGCAGGGAACATAAAGTCCCACACACAAAGACATCTAAACTACACAACAAGAACATGCATGCACTTCCACCTTTTTATAAACCTGCTAAAGATGTTATTACATTCATTCAGTTCAAACATGCTGTTAAAGGCGGAGTCAGTCTAACTGGAAAAAGATACTTAATGCTGTGTCATTCCCAGGTTGTTAAATGCTGATGACCTGAGGCAGTGACATGCAAAGCAAGTCGTGCACTTGTAAACAATGGTGAACTATATAATGTTGCTCTCTGTATTACAAAGTGGTTCACTAAAACTCAACAGTAAGGCATGTTCTTGAAATAAGGAGTGAACACAACTACTTTGCATTTAGATATCAGACAATTGGGAAGCACCAAAATCTCCAATCGTCTGGTATCACAAGAATACCTGTTGTGTTGTGTGGCTCATTTTTCTTCATGTTTCTCATTTACCATGACCCAACGTTTAATCAACAATAAATTACCTTTCTGCACTATGACTGACCTTTAATTTAACTTTATGAAAAGCAATAACTTTGTGGTTCGTAGGGTTGGGTCAGTTCCAGAGTTTGGACCAGTCTGTGTTTATGCAAACATTTGTCATTACGAGCTTCCCTCTCAGCTCTTAGCCGTTGTCACAATACTATCAGCTCTGTCTGTAGCACATGTAGCTTTAGCAGTGTAGCAACACAGTTTGTAAGCTATGTTAGTGAGGTAGTTAGCCAGCTATTACAGTTAGTAACAAGGATGTTTCCACTGGCCCTGTTAAGGATGCTGCATTATGCTGTTAATGCATATTTTAAAATCCCTATAGTGTTTCAGTTCACAGACACTCTTCATTTCTTAACAAGGTTATTAGTGTATATTTGTGGGAATGTATTGTTGAAAACTTGCATCCCTGATTCATGGCATTCAGAAGCAACCATGCCAAAATTTTGCATCGGCCCAGCCCGAGTGATTTGGCTGTCCATGGTGCTACAGTATGTAAAACAGGAGATAAAACTGCCACTAGATTTCCTGATCATTCTTCCTTGTGTCACAGCAAACATTTAAATTCTGGACTATATAAAGAAACCACATCAGCCTCTGCTCAAGGGCATTTTTTCTGCAGGAGGTCAATGTTCCTGTCTAGGAAAAACTAACATCTGCTGAGTTCATTTTATTTTAAACAGTTAGATGTCAATTAACTGAACCCTAAAACTCTAAATGCCATTTCATGCCTCTATGAAATGCCTCAGACTTTCTGTGCAGCTTCAAGACACTCCCTTGTGGTAAATGTGAACATGTGCACAACAAAATTAAAACTCAAGATGCAAGCTCTGCCATAATTCATATATCTGCTATAACAAATTGTTTTTAATCACAGCAGATAGACTGTGAGTGTGCGAGGGAGACGGTCTTTGTTTCTCTCCGTCCATCTCTCTCGCACACTCACAGTTTATGTCATTATTGAGCGAGGCAAACAGCCACATTTATCAGTTTAATCAATTGATCGATCTATTTCTATCACTGCACAAATGTTAGATTGATTTCAGGTAGGCATGAATAAGTGCTGAAAACATGAACCACAAACACGCATTGAAAGTCAAACCAATACAAACAAATCTAAACATCTGTCTCCAGCCTCTCCCCTTACCCCAAAAGAAACAATGCCTCCACGTCGCTTCCACGCATGAATAACTTTTCCTCCCCTGCACAGTTCTCACTGTTGATTAAAAAGCATTCACCAGGGAGAGAAGGATGACACAGAGAAGAATTTAAAATGAAGCAAAAGGAAAGATAGAGCAGGGAGAGAAAAAAAAAACTTTTGGTGGGAGGTCTTTTGTCTCACTGGTCTCAGCTTAGAAGATGCATGAAAACACCCCAGGAATTTAGCCTTCTCCCCACACATGCATATACATATGATTTTGCCTATTTCAAGTGACGTATAACAGAATGTATGCTGAAAAGTTTGATCCCCTGACACTTGGTGAGAGGACTGGTTGAGAGGATTACTCAATATTTTGCTTGTTCATGTTTTTTGTAGAAAGTTATCTTCGCAAACAGATGTTATTTGGTATGAAGAGTGTGAAAAAGTAACATTTTGTAGATGGAGAACAAAATGCTGAACAATGGTTCAACAAGACGGAGGGCAGAGGGAGACCAAGAAGCTCTGAGCAACATTTAAATACAGTAGGAATACAAGGAATAAAAAAGCCACAGATAAGAAAATGGAAGTGTCACATCAAAATGCATGCAGATTTAAATGAGAACAGAAGTACATGTTCAGTGTCAAGAGCAAATAATGTGTGTTGCTTTGATCAAGCTTTTCTGAAAGCTATTCTGAAAGGCTGGTCTAGGATTAGCACTACTATACTTTAGGATCACGGAACATCAGCTCAACATACTATGGGCTGATGAATCACAGAGCAAACCTGGTCAATTCAACCACTGACTGACATCCATATTCATATGTTTGTTTAATAACAATAACAAATGTACATCAGAAAAGACAGTAGAACCACAGCACACAAAAAATGTAATGCTTGCTACCGTATGTACAGGATCACAGACAAAGGATCTTAAATGTGCAATTAACACTATATATAATCACATCTGTCCTGCTACTAATGGTACACACGTACACAAACGCTTTAACAAACAAACACCGAGCCACGCGCGTTTCGTGTTTCTAAACCACAATGCCGTCATCCTTTTATGGATTTAGAGGGGCAATTAAATGAAACATGAGAGCAAGCACATGATTAAAGATTTATCTGCCCAAGGTCCCTGCAGCCCCCTCCCTCTTCACCCACACACATGAATTCAGATAAACTCACACATATAAAACACACACACACACACACACACACACACACACACCTTCTACTACTGTGACCATCTGGGGACGCAGGAAGGAAAGCAGTGATCTCATTAAAAAACTCAGACTGTACAGATTGCCACTGCAGCCCCCCACACACAGACATATAAACACCCACATACACACATACGCACACACACCAAACTGTATGCTGGTGTAATTTACTAAGTGAAGTATAAATGTGCCATTCATTGAAATCAATTAGCCAGAGGTTGCAAACTTTGAACACATCTCCATAGATCCTCTGGAGACGTGGTGCTAATGTGATGAATTAAGGTCAGCAGCACATACACACACATATATACACACATAGGGGGTTTGTTGCTATTGTTTTTGGCATTAACAACCTATAGCTCTAACCCATGTTTCCATTATTTACTTCTAGCGAGCATATCATTCCACAGAAAACGCACAAAAAAAAAAAACAGACTGATGATGAATAAAAGTAGCTGTTAATGCAGCCGCATGATGTGATTATGCCAACTGACCTGAGATCAGCTATGACTGCCACTGGCCAACAACAGCCTCAGCCAATTACCATTATAAAATACTGCCAAATGTAGAGTTAGCTGTGCCAAATGATGAAAACATCTCACATATAAAACATAGACCATGTGCATGTGTTTTTTGTGCTAGATCAGACACAGAAATAATGCCAGTCAGTGGAATGATCAGTCATGTGAGAGAAAGTGATTTGATAACAACTTTGATAATCAGCTAATAATTTAAGAAACATCACAATCAAAAATTTACCAGAGCTTACTGTGGTGAAAGTTGTTAAGATGTGTCAAGCCAATGTCGATGGGGTATGAAGTGCTACACTGGTATCGGTTGTGATATAGCATGTTTCCAGAGTAAGAAAAGTTTGTGTGATCCCTCAGGGCATCTCTTCCATCACCAATTAGGCTTTCATCTCTTGAACAATCCCTCAAGCAGATATGAAAGGACAATCTGTTATCCTTGAATCACCTGCAAAACTTTTGCTTATTTTCCCCTGCTTTTGATTTCATCCTCTGCTATACTTACCTCATCCAACTTTATTTCTACTTAACTCAATCTTTCAAATTCGAAGCATGGAAAAAACACTTTGTCTTCCCTCTGGATGTTTTAACAGGTGAAAGAGTCTCTTGATTAGAAATGGATCAACGTGTCTTGAGCGTGCACGGATGAAAACATTTTGAGGCTCTTTGAAGTTTGTGAAAACATACCAACGTTCACAAGCACAAATCTAGTTCCTTTATATTGCAAAACATCCTTGTGGGTGGAATCATCATTTTATGGCATCTAACAAATTGGATTATGGGTAAATGAGGTCTGGGCCTTTTGACAGGAAGACATTGTGCCATTTCAATATTCATGACTTTCTGAAGGAGCTAGAAGTGAATAGAATTAATGAGGCAAACTGCGAAGGGTCTTAATTACAGAAGGCGACCTGAGACTGTCTGTTCTCTCTCAGCCTATGCCTGGCAGAACAATAAGGCAAATGGCAATAAAATGACAATTATTCAGCACTTACAGTGCAGCATGAGCTCATGCAGAGTTATGTCAAAGGACAGGGACGACACTTGATAGAAAGAAATTAGGTGGTTACACATCACTTCACTCTGGAAGGAGGATTTCAAACAGACAGCAGGGTTGTTGGACTAACTATGGCAGAAAACTAATGCTATACATCAATAGTATTTTCTATGGTCTACTTGTTGAAAGAGCTAAATGTCACAATCATATTTGTACATGTGATATAAAATGACTCTCTCAAGTGAAGAAAAAGTCTTTGGGATGTGTTTGGAAAAAGTGAGTAAGGCTTGTGGGTATCTTAGAAAACACCAGTCTGCCTGCTTTGATTGCGACTCACCTTTACTCACCTCTTTGTTTCACAGTCAATGGGATCGATACGGTTTCTCTAAAAACAAGGACATTGTCTTTGTCCACAAAATAGTCTTTCACTTCTGCTTTTTTGGGCAGTAGAGGTGCTCCACTCTGACAAAGCATATTGTCAGTGCTCTGAGTCAAAGTTAAAATCATGACCTAAAGTCTTTGATGTATATCTAGATATACCTCAGACAATCCAGATAGTGTCAGGGTTTAATTAAGCTGTCTGATCATTTATGAAAGCATCGTCACTCACGAAAAACTGGACCAAAGCCACATTATCTGGGCCAACAGAGGTGGAAGCAAGCCAGTAAAGACAGGAAGAACATCACAGTAAGACCACCATGTGCCAATTATACTTAACTACTGCCTTTTGTCACAACTGGGTCAATGCGTCTTCTCCATGTAGAGTGCAGTGAGCATATGTGTGCATGTTGTTGCAGGGTCTGGTTTGCATGTGTCATTATTAAATAAAAACATTTTATATGTTGTAGGGTCAGTACGCAAGTAAGTGATTGATTTGATGAGGTCTGTGTCTTTACCCAGGTGCACTGGTAATTCTCATGTATTATAAACCAGTCAGTGTTGTGTTGTTGCCATCCAGGAATAAAGTTGATTAAAGACTTTACCACCTCTGGATGACTTCTAACCTAACACTACACTAGTTTGGACACACATTAGCCTAGTTTTGCAAAAACAGGGTTAAAGTAAAAGAGACTAAAGTAAAAGCCTTTTTCAAATTCACATTTGCCTTCATTAGTTGATTGATCTTAATTTATTTTCTATTTTTCATCAATGGGAACCTGTGCATCTGTTTTCCTTTTAACAAAAAGGAGAAGTGAAGCAGTCTGCGGAAACCAGAGTATCAAAGTACTTCACCTTAGAGGCCTTATCAACACATCACAGAGTCTTGGCTCCCATGTTTGTAACTTTGAAACGGTACTTGGGATTTAGCTTGGATGGTTTCTTTTGGATGTTTACTTGCAGGCATTAAATGTTGGCTTTTTAAATATAGTTGTGGGATTTAGTGATGGCTGCACCTGAGCACAGCAGGCTTTGCAAAGTGGAAATTCATGGGCAACAAGGCATGAAAACTTGCAGATGGGTCATGGCAGCCAGGGATTCACCCCCTCACTAGTTTTTCTGGCTGAACACTTATTTCAGTATTCTGGTTGTGTTTCTGGTGTGACAGTCAAAGCTTCGCTCTTAAGCCTGGCCAAACAGAGCTAGTTATATTATCTTATTCATCAGGCTCAAAATTCTTTTACAAACAATTCTTCACAAACTAATTAGAACTTCAGTTACAGCACTGAAAGGAAACCTTTTGAAAAGTGACCCAACACATTAAAACAAAGTTTGTGCATCAAAAGACATGAAAGACACAGGTCAGGTATAAACCTATAACTCCAGCAAGAGCAGAGCGTTAGTGAGCTACAGTAACGCAGCAGACATCAACAGCAAAAACTCTGAACAAAAGTGATTTTCCTTTTGTTTGGTTTCACAAAGACAGTTATTCTGTTCTGAGTATGTCAAAGAAAAGGTCACAGTATTCAGTCTTCAACCGGCTACAGCAGCCAAGAAGATGATGCTAAAGCGCATGCATGCATGTGTGTAAGAAAGTGAAAGAGCGTGAAAGAGACAGAATGTGCAGGTACGTGGCAGGTTTTTGCATATGTGCAGCCCTGTTAATACCTGTGTATTTGCATAATATGTGTGTGTGTGTGTGTGTGTGTGTGTGTGTAGTATTAGCCTCTCTTCTTCCTACTAAAGTCCAGTGTAAAAGGTTTAAGCCAATGATTTTTCTGGCTGATACTGATGAATAAAATAACAACTTGGCTGATGCCAATGTTTTTTCTTTGTTACATGTTTTGCAAACTGCATAAATCGATTTCTCAAAGCGTTCCGGAAGCGTCTCTACATTACACTCGGCTATGTGTTGAATACACGCGTGTTGTACTTTTGACGCTTGATGCAAACCACACGCGTCAGTCTACACAGAGCACCTCGAGTGCGCAGAAGCCAAAAAAAAAAAAAAAAAAAAACAAAGAATCCAGTGGATTTTCAAAATAAAATATGCCGTGCAAACTGCCAGTTGAAAAAACAGACAAAAGCGAAACTAAGTAACTACATAGCATAGTTACACATGTAGAAGCATGTTTAGAAGAACACAGACCAGGACAATGGCCAAATCTGAGCAAGTAAACAAAGTCTGGTGGGCTAAATGCTCGCTTCCGAAACTCTCCCGGTGGCATTTGAAGTTGCGTGCAGGGCGGACCAAAACCGTGGTGCGTACGCAACGTGCCCGAGACGTGCGCAGTGGGTTTTCGGAGGCTCCAAAAAAAAGGAGAAAAGAAAGGTTTCTCCTCAGCACAGCGTTCATGCAACATATAATCATCGGCCACTGCCATCGGTGAATGTCATCTTTATTTGCCGATGGCCAATGGCAGATAAGGAGGCGATCATCAGCCGATGCATCGGTGCATCCCTAAAACAAACCTAAACAACACCAAGAGCAGGGGAACCATAAGGCCTCAGGATCTATATTTTTTGCTCATGGAAAATATATGTAAACACATGTGGAATAAAATGCAAACAGATTTCAAAAGCCAATATAAACATGAGTTCTGTGAAAATGGAAAACATGAAAATTCTTGCAAAGAGTACTGAACTCAGCAGGATAATGCAGATGTTGCATGCAAGGTCACAGCACTATTCATTATGCTCACACACACACACACACACACACACACAAAACCAATTGTCAATGCATCTTTTTAAGTGTGTGATTTTGTGTGTGTATGTGAGAGAGAGAGGGGGCCTCTCAGGCACCATTGAGAAGGTGTCACCCTGCTTCCAAACATTCAAGCGCTGCTTCCAATGACACATAATAGGGGGTGGGGGTGGACGGTGGAGGGCACACAGGGAAAGAGAGAGAGAGAGTCGTCATTGGTTTAACGCACTGTGAACACATGCCAAAAAGTAGAAAGACAAAACAGACTGAGACTCCGAGGATGGCAAGGATGGAGGGAAAGAGCCGAGCAGGGAAGGAGATCTGATGAAAAACATCTTTACTTCACTATGTAACAAGCATGTTAGAGTCTGTGCTCCCTCTCCACATTTCACCTATCCTTGCACGGAAGCATCTTTAAAAAATCTTGCAAGGCAGCCAACATCCAAAACAGCTGAACGTTTTGCACATCCAGGAGAGACTCCGGGATGCTGCTCTGGCAACTACAGTGCATCAACTTTTTATATTTTACTCCAAACACACTTCAAGTAATCCACACACTGTAACTCCAAGAGGAAGTGCTGTTTATGAGGAGTTCCATTAGATAAAGAGAACAGTCTCTCCTCAATTAGCAGTGTAGTCCTTACCATAAATTCCTTCACTATATCCTCATCTTTTAATCCCCCCTCCCCCCTCAAAACATACCCAGCCATTTTCTCATGACTGGAATTACAAAGTGCTAGCCATATCATCAAAGACTCCCCCCTCCACCGCCTCACCCCATCATCCTGCAACAAATGACGACTAAAATCCCCCTCGAGGTAAAAGACCTGTTCCTAGGCTTAAGAGCTGGCAAGGCATGTGTATGAAGGAGATATGTTGTGGGTGTGTGTGTGTGTGTGTGTGATCTACATACTGTAAACAGCATTATTCAAAAGCCAGATGGAGAGAAGGGTACAAAGATAGGGACAGTGTGAGAGAAAGAGTGCAAAATAAGGACAGAAGTGAGGAAGGTGTAGACTTGTGCAGGAACAGACATGGAAAAGTAAAATACATGAAACTAGAAAGACAGACACTCATTGAGCTCAGACCTCCACCATGGCCAGGGGGCAAGTCTTCTGTGCAAAACCGCAAGTGCATCTTCTATACACTATATGACTGTATTATCTTGCAATATATATTTTTTTGTTCCATAAACAGATGTCTTTAAAAACATAACCTCCGTAACTTTCTCAGGCTGGTTATATTCAAGTTCCTTTTCTTGCAATCATGAAAAACAGAGCAACAGCAACAAATCCTCACATTTGAGAAAACAAATGTTTGGTATTTTTGTGTGATAAATAACTCATATCCTAGAGCCAGGTCAGCTAACCCTCAGATAAACTTCCAATCTCCCAGGCATTCCCATTCAAGAATTTGTTCAAGAATTAAAAAACCCATAACACTACTGGTGCAGCACTTGAAAAGTAGATTTGGTGTGGCATTTGTTGGACGGGTACTAACTTCTATTGATGCAAAATTGCAGACAGCCTTGTATTCTAATAACATTTTATGCAGCAACTGGCATGCCATCACCGCACGGAGAGATAGACTAACGTTATCAAATGCATTATGTCTAGATTTGTTTACTGCATCTGAATGACTGACAGACAACTGATTTAAAAGCTTGTTTTGTGATGCCGGTTACATAAACACTAACAGTAAAGGGCTGATGACAAAAGAAACAACACAGTTTAGAATAAATTGTTGGCCTCTCATTTTCAGGGCAAGCGGTGGACAAGATTGACTGACTATACACACACACACAACGTATACATTCACTGTATATATCCTATAGCATATTCAGTTCATACCTGCACTGTATTTATATATCCTGTTCATATGTACATACTTTTGGACTTTACTACTCTGCACTTCTGTTTAGAAGCTGCATTTTGTTGCCCAAGTACCTGTTAATCTGTTCAGTGACAATAAAGTTGAATCTAATCTAATCTAATTTTGACACTAACACGACTAGGAACAAGTGCTATATTATTATTAGTATGACAGCTTCAATTCACTACTTAACTGGCTGTAATTATTACATTTAGCTCTGCAATTCAGCTTTGGCACATCAGACTTGTAGAACTCCAAACATCTCAGTTTGTATTATTAGGATGTCGTTCCAGGATCTGCATTAGTAAGTGTTTCCTGGTGCCTAATGCAAAAAAAAGTGTCTACAAGTACTGGAGAAAAAAAAAACATACACCAAGACACAAATTCTAACAAACACACACAAGCACACGCGCCTTCACTACAGTTCTAACTCGTACTCCTACCAAACTGATTTCCTGCTTCACGGCTATGGTGGGTGGAAAATGTCCTGTTTTCTTTATAAGAAAAGACACTGGAGCAGGGTAGGATGTAATGAATCAAACTGAACAAACAGTTAGTTCTCCAATGGGAGACAAAGACTGAGAGGAGAGGGAAGAAAAATGGTAGACAATACAAAAAGAGCAGAATTTAGAGCAGCAGAGCGAAGACAAATGAAGTGAAAAAGTAAAGTATAAAGAAAGAAATTAAATAGAACAGAGAAAGGCTGTGAGCTAGCAACCGGGGAGAAAGAGAAATTGAGGCAACATCATCAGAAAAGGAAGTCAGACTAAACTCTCTTTTCTCCACTTTGTAATTCCCATGTAAAACTTCTCATGAAAACTTCTGACATGCAGCACTCAAGGCTCTGTCTCAATGTCAGCCCGGCAGACTGGTATTAGCGGCCATGTTTTATTCATTAACATCCAGAGTTGTCGTTTCATACGCCGCTGCGTATACCAAGCGATGGAGTGCAAGGTGAAAAACAGGATTACAGCAAATGTAAATAATAAAACGGAGGCACATGCAGATATTCAGTTAATCTTAGCTGGGGATTAATGCCATGATACCCTGTCAGACACAGCAGGTTCGGGAAGGGGGGGATAACAACAGCACAACAAAACAACACACACACAAACACATAAGAATGAGAGCCAAACGTGCGCGCGCACACACACACACACACAGTGTTATCGGAGTTTGACTTTAGACAATGAGTGACTTTGCAGCGGAGGAGAGAAGACACAAACAACACAAGGTAATCTGTCGAAAATGGACAAGCTAATTCTGACAGAAGGGAGTTTGGGTATTGTACAGTATGCAGAAAGGCAAACTGATAAAGAGAGCAAGAGAGAAAGAAAAAGACAGAAATACAGAAATGAAGATGGGAGTATCACTTTTCTGCTTAGCAGCTTCTTTTTTTGCAGAAGACAGTATTGTGTATTCACACATTTCACAAACTTCCTCAGGCTAACTAACTTCCCTTTCTGTCCACAGTATGTTACCTTGAAAATTCTTTTTAACTATATATTACCTTTCCACGTCATTCATCAGTTACGAGGCAGTTATGCCATGTTCAGGGTCGGCCACGTTGTTCCTCAAGTGAAAGCAGAGGCCATGGAAAAAAAAAATACCTTGACTGTCTGTGACACCAGGATTCTGCTTTACACCAGGCACAGCTGTCTATCAGCTACACTCACTGTTGTATTTGTAAAAGAGTGGATGTGGGTGTGATATTCAGTTTCTCCAATAATTATTATACAACAAAGTTAAAAGGTACAATACGTAAGATATTCACTGTATTAAATCATAAAATGAATATGTTATATCATCAGTTCTTAGGGAAACATGCTGAGTTGAAATACTTTCTTGTTGACAAAAAATGTTTTATTTTGAAATTTACCACGGCCCCTATCTTTGTCTGTGTTTTGGCTTTTGGAATTCTGATCAATTAGTTCTGTGTTCGATATCCGGGGTTGCCAGGTACGAAACAAATTTGCGGCAAACAGCGCACTACAACGATGGAAGCAAGCAAGCACAGCAATTTGACAGAGTTGGACCAGACCTGAGAGACAGGCGTAGAGAAAAAAAACAAGCGACATTTCAGCAGCTGGGAGAGTTTATAGTTTATAGTGCATGAACTCCGCCTTGATAGGAGGAGACGGGGGTTTGGGGTGCAGTGGTTTGTGGAAGGTGCTGATGGCATTTAGTTCAGCTGCCCCACACAGCGGCAGCAGTTAAGGGTTAATTAAGAAAACCTAAAACCAAATGAATGCAGAAATCACATAATGGAAATACTACTGCCAGCGAGTCTAATGCAACACTGTCAACTGTTTTATAAAATAGAAACAAATGCCCATAAGAGCAGCAGCTGCGATTATCTGAGGCCAGCGCTGGAGATATGAAAATAATACAGTAATTATAGTAACGTTAGGTGACTTAGTGCACAGTAACGCGATTTTACATCCTGTACTAACATAATCATGTCAGGGTTTCTCATCATCCATGTGTGTTCTCTAAAGGCAGTGCATGTAACATTAGACTGCTCTCGTTTCCTGAGCAGAATCCAGAGGAAAATACACCGGGGTAACGGGACACGGGACATCTCCATGCAACAGCACCTTGTTGCTATGACAGGAAACATGTTAGTCGGATCTGAGTTTACATGTGTTGGTAACAGCACACACCTACAGGCAGTTGTCTGCACCAGCCAGGTATGCCGTGCTGCCTCAGACGCCAGCAACTGCCGTGGCAGGTCAGTGGCAGCTGCCTCAGACACTGGCAAACGCCTCAGTAGGTCAGTGGGGAAGTGCCACTACTAGCTGCTGCAGCCACAAATTGAGCAAGCCCTTCTGTGTGTTTGTGTGCTGGACGTAACCACGATGAAACAATCCCTCACTCTGATTTACTGTGCATGTATTTCGACCGGTGCTCTCTCTCTCTCATTACAAACCAAACTAAACTTCTTCGTGTCACTATTTTACAGCACAAATTGCAAGTCAGACTCCTATTTAGAAGCTGATTCATGAAATAAACAAAGCCAGAACACAACAGGTAGAGTATCCGAGTTTAGACTGTTACATTTACGTTTCGCTCATCCTACGCTAGTCATGGATCAGAAGCGTCAACCTGGCATCCTGTTTGAGCGGCGTAAGATTGAGTTTGGAATTCAATCTTATATATTGTACCTTTAAGTTATACACAACATTCTCATATGCTTCAATATATATAGCCACTGGTTGATTTAAATCTGCCACCACTTCCTCTTCCTATCTTTATATATCCTTCTGCTCATGCATATGCTAAGAGTGAATAATAGTCATTTGGGTAGAGGCAAATCAGCAGACTTTCTGTATGCCACCAGCATAGAAGCGTTCATACTTTCTATCATTTCTTCAACAGCAAAACTTGAGCCTGCATGTTAAACTTTTTTGGATACTTCAGAGCAGCACAACAGCTGTAAACACAACAGTGACATATCATCCTTAAAGTTTATTTAGTGAATTCTGACATCAGCTCATGAGGGAAATATATGGCTCCTTAGCTGCTTAATGCCTTTTTTGTTGGGAAGGTAGAGTACAGTTTACTGAAACCAGCTGCATTTATGTGTCTGTGTCAGGAAATGATGCAGATGAGGGTGTTAAAGTTATGGTTATAAAACAATATGCTAAAACAAGCTGCACAGCTCCTGCAAGCTCAAGTTTTTCTTAAATGGGGTTGTATTTATGCACAGTCATTGTGTTACCTACAGTAGACAGCAGTCAGTGAGCTTCCAGTTTGGAGAAGCAGGCCAGAGTCCCAGCGTGTGTGGAAGTAGCGCAAAGCACTGCTGTGGACAGGGTCAGCAGTTCTTGCCATGTTTAAAAAAATGTCCATGTGTCCCCTCCACTTTAGCTGTCAGACAGCCCTTTCAGTTGTCTCAACCATAGAACTTATTCTTTACACTTTACAATATGCTCACTATACTGTAGCATACACTTAAACGAATATTGATCTTTGCAGTTGGGCTTTTTTGTGGCTCAACCAGAATATTCTGCTGACCCTGTCCACAGCAGTAATTTGCTCTACTTCCATGCTAGGACTTCTGTCTGCTTCTCCAAAGCCAAGCTGGGAGTGTGCTGACTTCTGTCTACTGTTAGTAACACACTGACTATGTGCAAGTACCTCAAAAAACCCGAACTATCCCTTTAAAGCTGCAGGGGTCTGCACAGTTGGGTAATTATTCTGTGGGTTCAT
This sequence comes from Nibea coibor, assembly GCA_023373845.1. NCBI lineage: Eukaryota > Metazoa > Chordata > Actinopteri > Sciaenidae > Nibea > Nibea coibor. The sequence goes on along the minus strand of CM041718.1, from coordinate 6,422,293 downwards.
CAAGTCAAAATCAATGCTCCCGCACTCTGCTCTTCTGGTTCCATTACGCCTTTCTAAATTTTATAATTTTATAATTTCCCCTAAAAAAATAACCCAGTAGTTGGTGCATGTCAGATCTAAAAGAAAAAAAAACACTGCTGATAAATACACCATTATTTTGAAAGAAGGAATGAGGAAAGATGGACAAAGGTAGAGAGAGAGAGGACAATGCTGATGTTTTTGTTGTTTTTTTTTTTTAATTTGTGTACCAACATACACATAGAGAAAGACAAATGAGGCCTCAGGCGGAGGGAACTCACTAGTTCTTATCCTTACTTTCTGACACACACACTGTGCAGATTCTCACCCACTGAGACAGTCACTAATTAAATTAGAAGTATGTAGATGGACAGTGCAGTTTCTCCCTGTCTCTCTCTGTCTCTCTCACACACACATACACACACACACACACACACACACAGACACACTCACAATCAAGTCTGCTTCCTCTGTGTAATGTAGGTTTGCTGCATTTTATACCCCTGCCCTTGTCAATACAGCAACATTACTGGCAAAAAGAAGGTTGGCAAAAATCAGCAAGCGAGATCGACACATAGACAACCATAGAGAGAGAGAGAGGGAGAGAGAGAGAGAGAGAGAGAGAGAGAGAGCGCAAATGCCTCAGGCCTGCACTGACCTCAGCTAAAATTACCCTGCTGCTGTTTTGCACACCTATTCAGCACACCAGGTATTGTTGGCTTGTAGAGCACGATACAGCGTTTGACAAAGGTGGTGCCCCGGCACATTTTGGCCTTGTCATCTGTCAAGCTAGCAGCACCGCATGTGTCTACTTGATTATATTTAATATCCAGTCTTCAAGGAATACATCATGTTTGAAGGAGGACTGGCCAGCTGGCAGTCTTACCCTTTAATGTGTCTCCAGAGGGACAGCGGAGACTAGCATCATCTAAAATAAGAAGCCTGATGTTTTGTTAATGAAAGTTGGTTGTTTTAATTTACTGGAGTAGAATGATGCATTAATGTACATAAAAGTGAAACACTATCAACAAAGCATCAGTATAGCTGGTCAAATGTAACACATTGTAATTTTCATGCTCTTTTTGGAACAATTTTACAGACTTTAGTCATTAAACACCATGTTTATTTACTTAGGATGCAGAGATAATAGTCCATTTAAAAACTGTTTTGCGTAATATGACATTTTTCAAAACTCTTACACAGAACTGTCCAGACTGCACAGTAACAGAATTTAGCTTAAGGCCTGCCAGAAGTTTTCATTTATTGCATAATGTCATCCAATATGCAGAAGTGTAAGTTAAAGTGCTAGCATAGGGCACTGAATAATAATAATAAAAATAGCTCTCCAGGGCACATGCTTTGTGCTAATGTCTATGTCCTCAGTCACTTACAGAAGTAGATCTGCAACTTTTTCTTTGTGCGCGCATCGGAGGTATACGAAAATGCACGGGCACATTTGAAATCTTGGTAACAAATGCGCATTGCACAGAGAAACTGAAATAAAAATAACTTTATATAGACTTAACCTTTAACTGATGAATTTTCCAACTATCAAATTTCCACAAAACTGCTTTGTCTTTTTCGTGAAGTGCATCTTGTGTGTTGTCATCTGTTTGTGAAATGTTTCTTCCCCACACACAAGCCAGACAGATGAAACACACAGACACACTCGCACACACTTGCACAAACGGGCAAACACATGCACACAAATGAAGTCCCACAGTAGTCACAGAGGACAGCAGTGGATTTCATTCTCCGGAGACTTGAGAACTGCAGCTGCGTACACTCCACACATATACATCCACACAACACTATGCCCTTAGTCAGAATAGCAAATGATGGAGTGGGGGTGTCATGTGCTTGTGTGTGGCTGTTAATGGACCAAAGGGTGTATATGTCCATGTGTATGTGTTTGATGGAGTTAGACAAGGCAGAATGTGAAGTATAAATATGATCAGTATAAGTGTTGAACCTCTTAGTTCAACGGTGTAAGTGTGTGTCTCTTATTTTATTTCATACAAGTCCAGCCACTACACACTCATTGTGTGCCTGTATGTCTGTACTTGTGTGTAATTGATTAAGCTACTGGTCCCTTTGACCTCACACTCCCATTAAAAGTCTGACCCCAGCTGTGCTGCAGCGAGCAGTGTGTGTGTGCATGTGTGTGTGTGTGTGTGTGTGTGTGCGAGAGAGTCAGCAGGTGACCAAAATGTGTTTTTGTGAGCTGTTCAGTATAATGCCTTTTATGCCTGAAGCGCTTCTCTGCAGTCTCTTATTACAGTGTCATGTGAGTGTGTGTGTGATAGAAAGATGGTGTGTGTGAAAGAGAGAGCTTGGCCTCACACACACACACACACACACACACACACACACACAGACAGATCAGTGGCGTGAAATGTGTTGTGATGTCTCCTCTATGGGAAGCCGGTCTCAGACTGCAGAGGAGACGCTCCCCTTCTCAGACCTGTTCAGACTCATTGTCCTGCTGTGACACACAAGCGCACACACGGACACACACTAAGCTCAACAAGAACTTTGTTCCCACCCTTATGTATTCCATTTCTATCCCCGTATAACTTATAACATTTTCAACACTGTGTGTATTATTGCTATAGCTTCATCTTTTATTGGATTACTCCTTTAGTGTACAAAGTGTCAAAAAAATGCTCACACAGTTTCCAAGGTGACATCTTCAGGTTGTTTGTTTTATCCAGCTAATAGACAAGCCAGACATTATTGGCCATTTTCTCTTCGTAGTGAACCTTATTAAAATGAGTACCTGTACATTTTCAATCAACCAGCTCGTTAAGTGTGTAATAGTTGCACTACCAATCATAAGGACTGATTTCACAATTCTATGTTTCATAATGAAGTCTTTTACAGCGCAGCAGAACCAAGGCCATTTAGAGGAGAAGACTCAGTTCAGCGATGTGAGAAAGTGAAAACATCTGAAAGCTAACATGAGGTTCAGATATTTTACAGTGGCACTTTGGATTAGGCATGTTTAAATCCACTGTAAAAATGATAAGACCATTTTTTCTGTATGTTCGACAAAATATGGGTCATACAGAGCCGTGCAGAGGTGGAGAGTTACCATGTATATGCAGGCACATGTGCAGGAGTGTTACGCTCACTACAAAGAAAGCACACGCATGCACAAAAACCCCACCACCACCACTTTACCGTCTCCCAGGGCAACAAGAGCGAAATCCACCAAGAGGCATGTTCAGAATGAAGCAGAGGAGAGAGGAGGAGAGGAGCGGGAAGAAGGGAGAATGAAAGAGGGGAGAGACAAGGTACAAAAGACAACCCAATCTACCAGGACTTATTCTAATGGAGCTGCTGGAGGGAGGACGGATGCTATAGGGGTAATGCCAGCTGTGAGAGACGTGTGTGTGCGCAGAGAAAGAGAGAGAAGACGTGACAGCTGACTGATAAGCACGCACACGGATATTATAGCTCATATTCGCGCATGCAAACGGGTCTATTTGCGTATACCTGGGCCGGGCGTGCATGATAGAATCATGCTGGATTTGTTTACATGCACACTGACACCTGAACAGGTCAAATGTTTGTATTTGCGCTGTGGTATCACACCATGCTAACATTTTTAAAGTTCCTCAAAAAGAATTTAGAGTAGGTGTCGCAGAAACTAAATGAACACCGCTCTAAGCTGCATGGAGCATTTCCTGCTTCAAATTTGTTCAATCACAGACAAATGGAAATAGATACAACAAGAGGCATCTAACCACAAGTTTAAAATCAGCTCAGCCAAGTGAAGATTTAATTCGTCAGACTGTAATTAGTTAGGATTACCATCACACATCAGCCAGAACAAGAAATGAAATAAAATCCAGTGATCAATCAAAAAAATGTTACCATAAATGTAACATTATTATAAGATAAATATGACAAATTATCATGATATTTTAGGTCCCATCATTCAGCTCTGTTTAGAGACATTGGACGGCTTTTCAAAATGAACATGTGCGTTCATTTTGAAAGTCACAACCAAAAACCAAAGAAAGCCAAAAAGAGTGTCACTCAAACAAATTAGGTACTGGAAGGCCACCACAGGTGAACTTGTTGACTTTGCTAGCCTAAATTCATGTTTGTCACAATTGTGCAATATCACCTCTCCAGCTCCCCCTCCAAAAGACTTTACTTTCATTTTCCTCCTCCGCTTTACACTGACCGGTTACTTTCAATCAAATCTGTTTCATCCTTCTCCTCCTCAACCGTCCTCCTCCTCCTCTCCACTGAGCTCTGCTGGTGATATTTGGTTTTGGGGAGGGGGGCACAGTGGCAGTGCTGGCATCTGTTCGAAAGCACTGGCACGCTGCCAGCCACTGAGCATCACTCCGGCAACCAGAGTCACGCTGTTGGATTTATCTCCAACCAACCTGTCAGCTGATGCTCTTTGTGGGCGTAAGACGAGTGGGCATAGCCTCTGGCATTCGCACTGCCAAGGTGGCCACGGGAGATTTAAAAATGGGGGGAGGACAGCCCCTTAGTGGGTGCTACAATGCTAAGGAAGTGAGACAGCTTTTTAGAAAGAAGCACCCAACTTTCAACACAGGCTGAGAATAGAGAGTGCAAAGTGCGTAAGAAGGGAGGGAGGGAGGAAGGTATGGATGTAGCAAAAGGGAGTATAAGGCACAGCAAGAGGGAAAAAAGTAGATAAAGGGAGGGACTGAACAGGGGAAGAGATCGAGAGAGTGACAGAGAAGCCCAGGAGGAAAGCATGACTGCATCTGAAGCTTAGAGGATATGTAGCAAAAGTGAGTGAAGAAAAAGGCAGAGCGGCATTTCTGCCTCAGACAAAGTGGCTCCATTTAAAGAGCAGTCACCTTGTGGTTTAAGTGGCATTTTCACATTGTTTTTGAGAAACACTTAAGCCAAGCAACAAAAATAAACCACACCTGTTACATCATTAAAATCTAATTCCACTTCCATCAAGTATTACCCAGTAAAATGTCCAATAATCCCAATCAGTCTCTGCAGGCACCGAGACGTGCTTGTAAATGCCACGGCATTCATCTAGGGAACTCCACGAGATATGCAGCAGCCACCATCGTGGTGAGCATGTGAGATGAAAGAATCATGGGTTTGGTGTGCTACTCCCAAAGATAGGCGATGAATCAATTGGCCGCTAATGTAGCCATTCAGGCAATTAGTACCATGACAAATGTATAAGCGATGATTACTTGGCTGGTTGTCCGTGCAATTTGCTGAACAGAACAGACTGGAAATGCATAATAAGGGTATTTTTCATTCATTCCCCAAAGACATTATACATTATTTGATTCGCCTGATACAATTCTAAAACAATTCTGAAAGATATAGCCACTTTCATATCAAGCCACAGTATTTGTGTTAGAGCACGCTGCGTTACTCAGCATTGAGATGTCATGACAAAGAATGCTGCAATTTAATCACACAAATTCAGATAGAATCTATGAAGCCATTATATGCCCAAAGCATTATGAGACAGTACAGCATGGAGCAGGGTGAACTATCTCACTCATAACAGGACTGACGTTATCACCACACAGTCAAAGCAAGATAAGAGGAGTAATGATAATATTATGAAATGGCCCTGCTCTGACCCAGAAGGGGCACAGCTCTACTTGTGTCAGTCGTTTGCTTAAAGAGTGAAATTAGTAAGAAATTAGTCAAATTCCTTGTGGCCATGTGACCTGACCAATGATCCAGGATCAGCGGTTTCTGCACTTATGTCTGCAGACTAACAACTGAAAGAAAGATTCCAGAGAGGCCCCAAGCAAAATGATAAGGAGCTTATTCCCAGTATAACTTCATTCAAAAAAAAAAAATCTGATACAATTTATGCTGCTACAATTATGTTCTAGCTAATCCCAAATAGCAGAATGTGTCATCTCATGACATAAAAGTCTGACGCCTTCAAATGAAAATGTTTGGGAGTCCTTGTCCTAGATTAAGACTCCACATGATAGGAAGCATATTCAAGGTCCACTGGGCACCAAGCAAAATACTAGCAAATTATGATTACCCGCCAACATGACAGACTCTGGGTTACTTACGACAGTTCTCCTCGTCGCTGCTGTCCGAGCAGTCATCATCATCATCACATCTCCACAGGGTCGGGATGCACCGTCCGTTCTTGCACTGAAACTGCCCGGTTTCACACTCCGACTCCGTATGAGTTCCTGTGTTGTCAGAAATAAAGCCTGTTGTGAGTCTTCTGTGGTTCATTTAGTGGTAAGAACAGGACCACATGTTGGGTATCAGATTCACAGAACATGAGATTTAAGAATACCACAAAGTATATTAAATAAATCAACTTAGGAGCACAGATGGTGGATTACAGGCATTGACAGCAAAGAGGCGGGTAAGTACTTTATGAAGAGCAGCCTATGGCAAAAGAGGGCTCCGCTATCAACTGTTTACATGGCTGGTTCTTCAACTCTGGATGTTTACTAATTTATTTCCACTTTCTAAAATAGTCTCAAATAGATGACAAACATGTCTTTACAGATAGAAGCAGGTAATTCATGCAGTCTTGGGGAATTGAGTGTTGTAAAGTGGTAAGTAGCTTTAATTTCTATAGATACTGCAGGTAGCCTTTCTCCAAAAAAACTGCTGTAATCTGTAGAAAGTTCAATCCAACATTCCCACAACATGACTTCCACTTTCGCTGTTATTATAGGTTTATGATGGGTTGCATCAATAGGCTCTGGTGCGACTGTGAGTGCCTACCACCAGTGTCCTGCTGCCACTTAAACACAAAGATCTGTTTAGGCAAATCAATTTAGGCGGGTTTCTGTGGCTGCAGCTATATTAAAAAGCATTAAAAGCAGACTATTGCAGCGTGCACTTTGACTCCACATCACCGCAGACAGCCCCTTCTCGCTATAACATCAGTCTACGGCGTTTAAACACGTGTTTTGACTGGCCGGATCTTTTCTTCCGTGTATTGCCACCTCATGTCACCAGTGATCGCATTCACTGAGGGGACAAAAGCGGCGATCCAGGTGCGAGCCACTGCATGCAATCGCATGCATTAGCGCAGCACTTTATGAGGACCACGGTGAGAGACAATCCGTCTCTCAGTAGACAGCGATCCCCCAAAGCGTTCCCGTGTCCGTGATGCGACGCAAATTCACCTCCTCGCCGAGACAAGTGTCTTACCTTTAGCGCAATGAAGCTCCATGAGTAACAAATGTAATAGCACAAGCTTTCCGACTTCTGTCCACATCTTTAGATCCTGGGGGGGTCTACGGTTGTGTTCATACAAGTGAAAAACCAGTGAAGGATCCCCAAGCCTCTGACTCGCTCTGTGTGTTCCTATCCCTGCCTCTGCTCCAGAGTGTGTGAGTGTGTGTGATCAGCCTGGCTCTACGTTTTCTCCCCCTCTGCCTGCCTCGGCTGCAATTTGAATCGGTGACGCTTATGGGCGGGATAGCTTGACGCGGCGCCTGCGGTTAATGTAGTAGGTAGGAAAACTACATCAAAACGGTTGTTAACCAGGTATTTCTGCACAAACCGCTGAGTCACGCCGGGCAGACTGCTCTCATTTCATGTAGCCTATCACGTGGAGTACGATTTTTTTTTAAACAAAAGCAACATATTGATACATTTTTTTTACACTTACCGAGTTACACAGAGGAATACACCTTTTTCACGGTGTCCGTTTGACATGAACTAGTGGGGTCAACCCGGGTTTTTCCAGTGACACTAATTAAGGTCCAGTTCCATTTATTGCAGCAGAGACTTTCCAGTGAACACAACATGGCACCACAGCAGCTCCCTGACTCTGTCTGACCTGAATGGAACTGAGCCTTAATTAGTGTCCTTGGTAACACCTGTGTTTACCTGCTATTTCAGCTCAAAATGGCTAATATTGTTGTCGGCTAAGCTAGCTAACAGCTAGCTGAATATGCAGCTACACTCAGAAGCAAGCGCACAATCGCTGCAATTGTTTAAGGTTGAAATGGTTTAAAGAATAAAACGTTTGTACTGTAGAATTTAGATAGCAGATCATTTCCATATTACTGCTGCTTTACTAAAGCTAACATTCGCCATTCTGCATAATGACTGCTATCATGAAACTGGTTTGTTAACACTGGGGTTTACAGCTTCTTAGCCACAACATTACGAGACACATAACCAGAACCATTAAAGAAGTATTGAGAATGAGATACAACACTCAGGAGTTGAGTTGCTCAAATACGCATTGTGTTTACATTTGAATAAAAATAGTAGTTTTTTAAAAATTTAAACAATTACAACTTATGGTTTTATACTGTACTTTTACTGGTTACCTGGCAACTGGTGATGGGACTTCAGCCAAGAAATAGTCCTGCACATAACTCCCATAAAACACCTTTATGGTTATGTATAGACTATTTGCACAGCAGACATTTTGACTTTTCAGAGCTGTAAAAACACCAGTGGATTTAATAACACTAACTGCAGCTCATTAAGTTCCAGTAACAGTGGCAGTGAACCAGTGATGTCTCCTAAGTGGAATGCAGCTGTAATTAATACACCTGTGAGTTTCCTACATCTTGATCTGTTGATGTGCTAATTAGTGAGCTTCAGGCATGTCGGTGGGTGGACCTTTGGACAGGGTAGCTGTTTCCCACTGATCCCAGTCTTTATGTTAAGCTAAACTAACTATCTCCTGGCTGTGACTTCATATGCACATTGCAGAGTGGTAGGCCTATCCAATTTTCTCATCTAACTCAAAATGTCAAACTAATCCTCTATGACGGCTTTGAATAATTTTTGAGTTGCACTACTGCTTCTCAAAGGCTGAAGTGAAATTTTTTTAGTCATTGAGTACATTACTGATAAAATATATCCAATTCTAACTTTTTGGAAGAGCCAGTTTAGTGTAGCTAATGGGACTGGAATATGATGTTAGGTGTCTTGTTGTGCCACCTGCCTTCTTTCTTGCTGGCTCGTTTTAGACTCGTCATGTAATATGTTACATAAATTTCAATTTAAATGTCAGTAACATCAGAAAATGCCATCCCTAATCCAATCATATGTGTAAACAATAACACTAGCACTGCTGCTCTCATGCTCCAGCATCATTTGCATTGGTTGCTATGGGAAACGACACAAACTATCATAGAAACAGGGGCTATATAATGTATTATCCACTTTCTCTTCGCTGCAAGCTGAAGCTGTTTCTTTTTACTTTTGAAGGCATTTAATAAGGGTTATTTTCAGTTCACATATTCTGAAGGAGACTTATTAAACAGCTGAGTAACTGTAATAGGCTTTCCAGAGATGAAAGAAACCATGAGCGTGATATGTGTCATATGTTCTCTGCTATATGGGTCTAACAGATTTTCAGTTGGCTAGAATAATCATAATCATTAAAGGAGCCAATGACCATCATTTAATAAAACAGAATTGGGGCCACGTACAGTCATATCTGAAGAGATAAAGGCGTTGAAGCAACCAAAAATTTTCAGGCTAGAATTTGAATTGTATGTAAAGTGTGTGCAATGAAAGGGAATGGGCAGGTCAGCACTGCTGTACTATTCAGGAAGAGTTCAGTTTTGATATGCTGCAGTTCAGCATGGCTTATGTGCATGAAATGACTTTAACACATGAACCAACACATGAATAATAAACAGAACTACTGTAAAAATACAGGGGGAAAACACAATTCTTGCCTCCTATACATTATTCAATGAAAAGTGAGTAAATGAAACATTAAAAGGCTGGCACGGAGGCAGAAACTAGTCGAAATAAGGGCTTTGCATCACTTTCACATTAACTGCTACCTGTGTCTGTTGTTGTAAAGTTTCCCCTCGAGGGAAAAATACACCACAAAAGGAAAGTCCTGTGATAGTGCCATGGCCTTTATACCAGTTCTCTCAAAGCAAGGAAAGCAGAAAGCTTTGTGTTTGTGTGTGATCTACTTTATGCATTGATATACACACAATATACGCTTAGGAACCTTTTTAATTTACACATTTATTTTTTTCCCCGACCCCGTTTTTTATTTTTATTATACTGATGTATCATACGGTCTGTAACATGAACTAGAAAAAATAATATGTGCACAGCTGGTGTTGTATCCTACATTTTTTTTCTTGTTCACATTTGAATTGTGCACAATATGTTTCATGAATGTACGGCTACTACACATGTATGTTATGTCTTCTTTCATCCATCAAGCCCAGAGGACTACACCATGTACAATATGTTGTACTTGTACCTACAATGCATCCCCGCAGTAGGAATAAGCTATGAGGGATGGGCATGAATTAGTGCAGAAGAGCGAGAGCAAGTTTTCTGTCCAGACTCGCTAGACAGCTGCCAGCCGCAATGTGCTGGAAAACTGCTGAAAAAAATAGTTCATTGGGTAAGTGTAGAAGCATAAATTTGCATTGCTGTCCTGAATATGCATTTTTACATGTTTTGTTTTTATTACTTTAAGCAGCAGAAAATATGCATGGATTGCAAAAGGTGCAAGTGTGGTAGGCCAGGAGACTTCCATGACATGTTTGGACATAGGGTCAGCTGTTGAGACAGTGACAGTACCTCAATTTAAAATTCAATTAAAGTATAATTAACATACAGCATATTATCACCATAGAGTTGCAGATGAGGAGGCACGGTTATTGTCTTTGCAGAGAGAATCCTAGCTACATGTAAAAAGTGCCAGTAAAACAGAACAATGAACTAATATGCTAACATGGCTGCCCATATGTAAGCAAGCGAAAACAATAACAAGGGCACTGGAATGAACAAGTCCTTCTTCACAATATCATTAAAAGAAATCTATGAAATGTGAATTTATACTGGTAAAAAAAAAAAGTACACAAAGCACAAGTGGCTCTTTCCTACCACATGACATTCTCGCCTAGTGTAGGCTACTTGTAGTACGCCAGAATTGCTATAGGAATGTATTTTATTTTTTCAGTTCCCAGAGGTGGAGATGAATCTGACAACAGCTGAATTCATCAGCTAGAAATAAAAAAGGTCAGGTGTTCCACAAAATACAGAGAACACACAACAGGGAGGATGTGTGTGAGGTTACCGTGTTATTGTGTGTCTGAGGTGAGGCAGCAGGTCAGTCACAGCAGTACCATACTGTCATTGTGCTTCTATACTCACATTCAGCTCTCTCTGATTTTTACCACTTTGAGATCAGTGCTGGAATTGTGTTCATCTTTCATCCCTGCACACACAGTTGGAATCAACTCTTGCATTCATCTTTGCCGCAGGACAGTGAGTGAGACCTTCAGACCTTTCAGATGATTACTTTCCTCTTCTGCCTCTTTATCTTTCTCTCTGCTTCTCTTTGTCTGTGCCCGGGCTTGTTTCCCCCTTTCCCTTGTCTTTTAATCACCATCTCTGGCTTTTCTCCTCTCATTCTCTTCTTCCCTCATCATCCCTTCCTCCCTCCCTTCTTCCATCCTCTCTCACTCCTCTACTCCCTCTCTCTGGCCTGAGACAGATAGCGCTGTCGAAAGAAAGCAACAGAGTCGGTGGTCAGCAAATCTTCTGTCTTTCCTGCGGAGCATCACTCTGTGTGTGTGTGTGTGTGTGTGTGTGTGTGTGTGTGTGTGTGTGTGCTGGATACAGGACAGGAGAGTCATCCGCTTTCCTGTCGCAGCTTGTGACCCAAAAACCATGAGTGAGGTCCAGTCGATAGCTGGCCAGGTGCCTGCTGCAGAGGGAAAGGCGATGGATGAGATCTGGACATCATTGCATCATCAGACAATATGGCAGCAGAGGCAGGGCAGGGCTGGGAAGCTCACTGTCAAATGTACTCCATTACAGATGATCCATCACTAATTACAGAGTCATTTCAATTTGAATGCAAATTGTTTGACTGTTAAAAAAAAACAAAGTAATCCTTTTGACTTTAAGTTTTAGGATTGCTTTCAATTTAATGAAACTAAACTTCTTTCAGTGAGCTTTATTACCCTAATATCCCATCAAAATGGCTTATTTTAATCTTATAATGAATTTAATTAGTATAATATTAATCCATAATGAATTTCTGTCTTAATTATGTTCATGATCATGGTCTCACAATAAAAATTCTAAACCATAACTTAATGACATCTTATACTATGCTGTATTTATCGGTCACAGTCAACATGTTGTTGTAATCAGATTATTTATTTATTTATTTTTCCAAATCCTTTATTCTTATTGTATTCAGATTGATCAAACTCCGACTAAGGTTCAGATTGAAACTTCATTCTTGACTTCAGTTGATGGGCTCAACCCTTCTCAAGAAAGAGCGGTGCGACTGTGCATGTGCTGATATAAACATTTCACCTGATCCCATGGGCATTCACCCCTTTTTTTGTTTTGTTTTGAATCAGATTACTGTCATCTCCTAACATCCAGTTCTTCTTCACACAGGATCTGGATGGCGAGGCAGTGAAAAAGTAGGTGTCAAGCTGCCAGGATGAGTCCATCCAGGCAGTGAGAGCAGCCAGGCCACAGCTGGAGTTGTCAAAGCTAGTGTTTCAATCAAATGCTGAGGGGTCCGCAGCTGTATGTAGTCACAGAGGAGAGGAAAGAGACACAGCTAAGAGGTAAACAGAGAGCGAGGGTGATGCTGTATTTGAAAACGACTGCCACAGACAGACTTTGCTGTCAGCGCGGTTTGAGAATGAAAGAACTGTGTCGTCTTTAGTAGAGTTTTGTCTTTATTTTTTTTTTAAACAAATAAAGCCCCGCTTTTGACTTGTACACTTCAGGATGTAGAGGCGTTCATTTGGCAGGCAACATTTAGTCTGGGACGAACCCAATAGTGCCATTTCTTGCCAAACAGTCTGTAGTGGTTCATACATGAGCGGGGCCGAATGAACCTCGCCGCCAAAAAGCCTTTATTTTTCTGGCAGAGTGATCACTGCGTTTTTAGCGAAAATGCCAGAATATTGTTGTTTGTCAGGATCTGCCAAGTAAATAGTGATCAAATTCCAAACTGTATTTTTAAATGAATGTCTCTTATTATCCCTCATTGTTTTTGCTGTGCATCTTTTGTAAAGTGGCTGCCCAGAATAAGGGTTAGGATGGTGATGAAAGACCTGCACTTGCTATCATTATATGAACTTTTATATGTACCCCATCATTCACCTGTATGCTGGTAACATATGCATAACCTCCCATTGCAGAACAGTGTCTGGCTTTAGTGGGACATAATCACACTGACACTGGAACTCATATCTTGCCACATAAACCCCCCCATACATAATTCAAAGGCAGAATTTTTCTCTCATGCTCTAGTAATCTGGTTAAATAATTTGGGATTACATTGCCTCAGCTGCACGGCGGTAAGGGGATCAGTGCTCTGCCCATGAAATGCCCTCTGTTGTGTGGTACAAAGGGCATCTCAGTTGCCCATGTATTTGCAGTTTAGATAATCTCCCGTTGGCTTTAGCACCAAACGCAGGGATGGTTTCATATCTAGGAAGCTTTGTTCACAGCTAATAGGGGTGTTTACTCCACGCCACCCCCCAAAATGAACTGTGACTTTGACGCAGACATTTTAATCAGGAGCCATCATGCTATGATGCAGACATAGGCTGGTTGTTAAAAGAAAAAAGCCTGTAAATTCTTTGGCTTTTAATTTACAGCTTCAAAAATAATGCCAAAAGAAAAGGAGCAAAGCCACAAATTTCACATTTATGAGGCTTAATTATGAGGTGTACTGAAAAGACCTCGCAAATATTAAAGTTGTTGTTAGAATAACAGAATAAACCTTGTTGTTCTCTATCTTTTGAGCATCTGAGCCAATTTCACACTCACTCACTCACCCTGTTTGAATTAAATACGGGCTGCTTCCTTTTTCCCTATTGTACATCTGCCAGATGCCTCTGTGTGACTGGTTTAGTTCTCACCCCCCCACTTCCATCAGTATTCCTGCAACATAACCTGCTCCATTGGGTCCCAACCTACACATTAGGGTAAAGAGTGAGCAGCATTATTCAGACTGTACTCTGGTAGATGGAGATAGTAGATAGAAGAGAGAGAAAGAGAGAAAAGGAGGAGCGACCAGAGAAGGCAGACAGGGGTGAAGGTGAAAGGAGACAAAGAAACTAGAAAGGGCAGACCCAATCTGCCCTCCTCCCTCTGAGTCCTCCATCGCACGATCCCCTGGGAAGCAAGAGAGAGGGATAGAGAGATGGTGTGGAAGGCTGTAAAAGGAGAGATCATTAGGCAGGCAGAGGTGAAAGGCCACAGCAGGGGGCAGACCGGAAACAGTGGACCGGAGATGAGGAGAGGAGAGGAGAGGAGAGGAGAGGAGAGGAGAGGAGAGGAGAGGAGAGGAGATCAAAAAGTTCCCTCTTCAGCTTGAGCAGGCTTACCAAATATTGATTTGCACATCCTCGTGTCATGTCTAACAGGACTTAAAAACTCTTAATCTTAGAGCAGCATGATTAGGAGACATGCATTCAGAAGGCGAAATCCAGGCTACTCGGATGCCTCAAGTTTTACTGAAGTACACAACCAACTCTTTGATCATGCATGTTTGCCTTATTGTGACTGAATTATTTTGATTCCTTCTCTGTAAAGCTCCTTGACGTGACTTTGACAAGAATTGATTATATTCTTTATTTCTGTCTCTTTCTTCTCTTGTTTTGATGAGTTTTGACGTTGTGCTTGTGTTCATTGCAGTTTCCTGTATGTAGTTAGGCAGCACAAGGTTTAAACTGTCTGTCTCCCTTTTTTATATTTAAATCTAGAAGTTTGGCTGATGTGTTTTCTGTGATGGCTGTAATAGTAATTGCAACTTTCTGTCAGTATCTTTCACTCACTGTCATTTAAATAAGAAATACAACAACAGCAGATTTCAGCCTCAATAATTTAAAAATCAGATTTCAGTTGCAACCTAACCAACACGCATCAGAATACTCAGAATGCTTTTGCTCCAAGCAGTGTATTCAATTACAAACTTTTATTTGCTTCTAACCATTTTAACTAACAATGACACCAGCAAATACATCTATTATTTGCTTGCAGTCTCTGTAAGCACGGCTGTATGTATAAATGAGAAACATCTTATTTCTGTTGCACTGAACCTTTGCTTGGGCAACACTGCTGACTCTCACTCTCTCACCTGCTCTATTATTTCCCACAGGTCTGATCATAATAATATCAGTTCAAAATGAAAATCTGCTCATCTAAATGCAAATCATAAATGGCATTTCCAATTATTTTCCTAACATGCTGGGTCTAATTTCCATGTACGCACACACAAAACTTTGTTGCGTTTCATCCAAACAGGAGAAGCATTGACATGTAGTTTTGTGCTATAATATAATATAAAAGTTTGTACTTTCTCTACCCCATACTATGGAAAGCAGTTTCTGTTGATATTTTTGTTGCTCACATGTTATCCAAAATGTCAGCATATTCCTGTCCTGTACACCTATCTGAACACACACACATTCACCTTAAGATTAACAAATCCAGAGATGCTGAAAAAGAGCTCCTTTTTGTCCTTCCTCATGTCATAAACTGAACTCTGTTGGTTCTTTCCATCGCATCCTCCTGTCTTTGTGCTCTTGATACAAGAGGTCAAAGGCGGTCACCATGCATCGGAGGTCAGAAGTCACGACACCATGAGTGCGCAATGTGTCTTCGCCCACTGAAACAGCAGGGGACAATTCAATAATTTGCTATTCAGCGGGGATTTAGCTGGAGAGCAGCAACAATGTTAATGAAGTGAGATGGAAAGTAGGCTATAGGGACGACCTGGCTTGTGTTCAGACAAGTATTTAAATGGAATTAAGAACAAGGGTATGAAGACGGAAAATTGAGATCAGTCCTAATCCTTCTGTCCAAGCAGTAAACAACATCGGGAGAGCAATAAACAAGAAGTAATGGTCTCTTCGTTCTCTGTAGTACACTAAGCAAGAGAAAACTTACGAGAAATAAATCCGTGCTCTCATGAATGTAATAACAATCTGAATGTTTTTATATCTCTCCATAGAGCTGAGAGTTTCCTCTATGAGCTTTGGATTCTCGAAACTGCTTAATTGTTTTAATGTTATGTGAGGATTTGTTCCTGTGCTCTTCTGACTTCTTGTAGTGTCTTCAAACAAAACACTGAACCCTGCGGACTGTTGTTTGGTATTTAGCTCTAACCTCTGGACCAGATGTTAATATATGCAGTGTAAGGTTGTTTTTTTTTCTTTTTTTCTGCTGACTGATTACATATAATCAATAATGGAATACATTAGCAAAGTTGATATTTCCAGACCTGATAATGTTGCCCTCAGTGTAGATGGTCCAACAGAGAGAGAATGAGAGAGAAGAAGAATGATTAATGTAGTGCTAGACTCAGGAAGGAAATCACAGACGGTCTCTGGTCGAACCCACGCCAGACTAAAGGAGGGAGCTGCTGACTCAGCTGACCATATAAAAGTGAGTGATGTCACTTAGCAGGGTTTGGCAGGTGTGTGTGCATGCACGTGTATCCTCATCTGGGTGCATTTTGTTGCAGGGGAGGGGGCAATGAGCCAGACATGACGGGTACATGGTGGGATACGGAGGTAGATTGATGGAGGTTGTGTGAAAGCGTCCACAAGCCATGCCTTTGTGATATGGAAAGTGTGTTGTGTTTTTGTATGTGAGAAGAAGATTACATTTCAGTTTCAGTTGATGTTGGAAAAAACAGAACTCGAGTAATAGCAGGAGAGAGGGAAAAGCAATGCACAGGCAACACACTGTGGTTGGTTTTCGCCACAGGGGGTTTTGCTATACTCTTGTCATGATATTGCTCACAAACAACCTCCTTGGGGGATTAAGTGTAAGGATTTAGACAGAGAGAATGGGGCTGTGGTCTGTTCTTCAGCTGAGCCCCTCCTGTGTTCTATGATAGGGGTCAGTTTAGATCACCATGTGCTGGCACCGTAGTGCCTAAGCCCGACAAGAGGAGATTAAAATAGGTCAAGTGAAGCTTTGGCAAGATGGTCTTTGACAACCCTTAAACCCAGGCTGAATACCTTAAAGAAAGGAGATTGGTGGGAAAAGAACATATCAAACATCCACTCGTTCACTGCAGCCAAAAGGACTTTCTGTAACATTGAGTGTACATATTTGAAGATGTGAGAGCTGTACTGATGAACGACCTTATACAATACATACAACGTTTTATCAGATTTTGTTTTAGTGTCTGTTTTATGGTTCATGGCAGTCGCACATGCTGGCTTGTCTTTGTCAGGAAATAGGAGTGGTTGGCTGATTTTAGTCGGGGAACCGTCACTCGAGGCTACATAATACCACAACACACATCTGCCTCTAAACAAAACTGTTTTCCCAGCCCAAACACAAAATTCACCCTACCACCGACACCATATGCTTTGGTTTCCTTAACAAATGGCTTACAGCAAAAATAAAAATAAAAATAAAAATAAATGGGTCAGAGGCATATTCCTCCTGGGTCTCCCACATGACAGCAGAGCCATTTGTTTCATTAGACTGGTTCCCAGGATGACTGACTAAATTTCTTTTGGATTGAGAAATCCTGACCATATGGTGTTTGCACAGTGCAGAGAACCCAAAAACATACAAAGCATGGCAAGGAATAGGGAAAGCTGCGACTCTACCTGCTTGCGCTTCACATCATAAACAAGTCTTGTAATATTAATGTATTTACAAAGACAATATGAGGTGTGCTCCCTGTAGCAGCACTTCATTTTCAACATTTATCATAACTGCAGGGGAGAAGCATAAATATTCGATCCCAATCGTAGCAATATAATAATGAGCTGGGTGAAAAAATGTAGACTGAATCTAGAAACTATCCCCCTCCATCTTCTTAAAATAAGACAAACATTGTTACTGTGTAACCTTGTGATCCTCAGCTACACATCGCAGTGATGTTTAGCCAGTTTATCTCAGGATCCTGACACAGTTGGAATTGGTCGCTCCCTTCTATGTGAGAGGCTTTGCCCTTCTAACCTCCATTATCCTCTTAACTTCTCACCAGGTGCTTTGGAACAGGTACTCCCAACCAGTGTGCCTGCGGAGCAAGTAAATGCTTACTTTAACTCCAGGAAAATCAATACTATTTCACCAAAAAATCTTCCAGTTGAGAAAGCTCTCCTCCAGTAGCAGTCCAGCAGCTCATTGCATGTTCTGTTACTCTGAGGCAGTTTTTGTGGAACATTTCCAGCTAATCAATTTATTTGTGAACTCAATTCTGGGCAATCGATACTCAGTTGTGTTGCCTTGCACTTGTGTGTGGGAAACAAGCACCAAAAGCAAATGAGAGCTACAGGGGGGTGGTTTTGACACTGCCACCGCTTGTCCTTCATGACCTCGGGGTGATTGTCTCAATCCAGTCTGTCCAGGCATCCATCATTCATTCATTTACTGAATCAATCAATGAATCAATCAGCCAGTTGGAATTCATATAAGTGAGCGGAGCATCTGAAAACAACAAAGACATGACGTTAGGAGTGAAAAGTGCTCGTGCTGGACAAACAGCAAGAGACTGATGTGTATTTATATAAATGGTTGTATAAGAAGGATATCATCAATTAGAATAAAATCATTATTATGCATCATCATCCAAAGATGAAAAGAAGTTTACCAAAGTGATCACACGATTCCTCACTTATACAGTTTCAGACACATTGTTCTTTGGGGAAAACCCAGTAACTTGTTATCACACTGCAGCTGTTTGCATTTCCATCAAATTTGCCCCTATGCATATTGACTGATGGACTGCAGCACTGTGCCGTGTTGATTCTGTCATCATAATGGAACAGCTCAGTGAGCATTCAGGAAGTGTTTACTGAGATTAATAGAAAGACAGTGACAATTTTAGGGCGCTGTGGATTCGCAAATGACAGACGTGGCAGAGCAAAGACAGATTCAGTGCCGGACGCTTTGACGTACGGCTGGCGCATGCAAGTTGCCCTCCCCTCACTCTACGGTAAGGATGCTATGGAGCTCATTCATCTCAAATCTCGGGTCTATTACTGCGAAACTCAAGGGGAGAAGAATCGTATCCTCCTTCTTGCACGTTGTCTGGGATGTTGCAATTAATTACCTTGTCTAAATTGTTGTACCTCATAATATTTTCACCATGGGATCATTCCACAGAACTCTACAAAGAACTCTCTGAATGACAGATCAAACATGATCCTAGTGTGAGCATGAATTGAGGATATAATGGGTATATAGAGCACAGTAGGATTTCTGACAAGGGATGACATTGTTTTGGTGTTTATATTGTGCACAACCTGGAATGTGGAATCGTCTCTCTCCGTCTCTCTGTATCTCTCACTCCCAGTAATGATTATGATTACAAACCTGCCAGACAAGTGTAACGACATCCATCAGGCTTATCTCATGTTGAAAGTGTCACAGACAGACAGACAAGAATCATGCACAGTGGGGCATATAGACACACACACAGACTCTCACTCAGACGCTTTCTTTCTCTCTCTCGCTCTCTCTCACACACACACACACAAATGTCACAACAGCACATCACACTGCTCCCTGTCCTCCTCCGGCTCCTTTTATAACCCTCCTGTTCATGCAGAAGAGGCTCCGCTTCCAAATGATGTCACTCACAGTTCCAGCCAACTCTGCCCATGTTGCTGCTAAATCCCACTTGACAGAGGCTTTGTCTTTAGTTTGGAGCTCCCAAGTAAACAGGCAGCAGTGTGTGTGTGTGTGTGTGTGTGTGTGTGTGTGTGTGTGTGTGTGTGTGTGTGTGTGTGTGTGTGTGTGTGTGAGACGAAGAGAGAGAGTGAGAAAAACAGAGAGTTTATTGGGTGCACACAGATAGTTTCCGAAAACATTTCCGACATCTTGGTTTGCCTCAAATTGAGAGCCACCCCCAGAAAGTAAATAAGCCTGCCAACTATCTAAATTAATATCAAAGAACTTGGTAATTGGAACCAAGGCTGTAGAGTCCTTTTCCTCCTTAAATAATCTTCAACAACACTCACAAGAATGGTTGTTGATTACTCCTCACACCCAGTGGAAATTATACAACAACATCATTGTCATTTTACATTTCTGTCATTTTACCAACTGTTCAAACTGATTAAAAGGCTCAATCCCACTGGGTGCAGCTGCGACACGTTTGGCCTGCATTACGGCCGGCGGAGCTGATCGCAGTGTATCACGATGATTGTGATTTCACCAGAGGTGCCTATGAAGTGTACAGCCATGCCAAGCAGTACAGAGCAGATCGAGCTGACCAGATGTCAGACACAGAAACAGCATTGGTCGTTTTTTGACCCTGTGCAGACTTCTGATCATCAAAACAGACAAAAGGGAAACTATTTAAGTTAAGACAAAGTCTGGCAGGCAAAAACCACATGGAGAACAGACCAAAACAGAGTCACCACTGCAACGTCACAGAGCCATGCCTGGTGGAATCCAGGTGTTTGTCATTGTAATGTAGATTTATTACAGTCCAGCTTTAGTCCAGTTCAGCTTTTCTCCACAGAATTATGGCCTATGGGGAAAAGGATGTGTTTTCTGACACAATTTTATCCAAAAATCTCAGTAAGTACATGCATTTTCTTATGGTTAGATCAAGAAATTTTGACATCTCAGTGCTGAGTACAATTCTTGCAAAAAACATGAAACTCAGACGGCACAAATCAAGTAAAGACATCACTGTCACTGGATGCTGCAGACAGACCGTCACACACAGAGCTTCAGTCTTGATATTTGGGTTATGCAGCCAGCAGCCTTATTAAGAGAAAGAAGATGCAGTACAGGAAAAAAAAAGTCTATAAATAGCAACATCACCTGAAAATCTCAATGCTTGGTGTACAGCGCAGATGTCAGATGTGCCTGCTGGTGTAGCTCTACAGAGCATGTTGCAAACGGTTGAATTGGGGCAATATTTCCACTGGTTAAAACGACTGTGTTTACTGTGCTGGTGTGTGTGTGTGCATGCTGGATGAATGGACAGGTGCTAGGTTATGAGAGAAATATTACAATAATATAAAGACTATAGCAGCTTGGTTCAGTTAACAATGCATTCACATGGGACAGAGGAATGAACTGAATATCAAGAATCGTCAATGACACGATCAGTCAAGCAGTGTCTCGCTGTCAGCTCTGGACTAGCTTCACCCACATCAGATACAAAACTCCTAAAGAAATATAAAAAAAAGAAGTTTCTTAAGTTTTGTTCCAGGCCAGAGTTTTGTCATATAGACTGGGTGGCCAGAAAAAACAGAAATGATGTATTGTATTGCGTTATGATGTAATGCAATGCAATAGCCCTGCAATAAATGTTACCTGACTAAAAATGTGCAGAGACTGCTACTTTAAAAAAATATGTTGACTCAATTCAGTGGTTCATTTCAAATTATACTCTGCAGTGACTAAATTAATAGGTTGCCCCCCCTCCCTTTTTTCTTACATATAATAATGCAATCATAATTAGCAGGCACTGGCTGAGTTCAATTCTCCCACCAAACCCAGTTTATTAACGCTAAAAACTGAAATGACCGTGGCAAAGCACAGCAGACAATAGCACATGGTACAGATAGCTAAACCAGAGTTAAGCGCAAACTCACAAATTTATTGGGCAACTCTAATATACAAACTGCTAAACAGGTAATAGACTGCAGTTAGTTAGTAAGCGCAGGTGTCTAGTCATGCTACAAAACACGACTTATTCAGAGGCAAGCGCGTGTATTTTTACCTAAATGTCTAATGCTTCTAAGGGGAGTAAAATGGCACCTGTGATACAGTGTGATCTATAACAACTCCCTCTTTTCAAAAGCTCTCAACCTCCTCTCCCTGCTTCATGTACTCATATCTAGATGCATCTGCACCCTGTAATGAGACAGCAGAGAAAAATAAATAAACAGGAATCAGGTGAGAAATCGCTGAAAATAATACCATGGGATTTCCACAGTCCTCTGCTCCACGTGGCTGATAAAGCAGCATTTAATCTGTCTCTGTCACACTTTGTTTTGGCCTCAACTTGCTTGAACCGAGCCAAATAAAGCTGCTTTCACAGATATGTGGCCCAGATATAGCTGCAGCTCTATATTACTGCTTGTCCTGCTTTGGTATCTTTATGCTGCTGTTGAATAAAAAAAAAAAAACAACTCACAAGTCCTGAATGCTTTGCATGATACTTAGAGCTTCGAAAAGAGTTCCACTTCTGCGTCTTTAATGTGCCCCTTCTGGCCACCTATGTGAAAGATTTCCACCATTCCACCACTCCTAAGCAGTATTGCCTGTTAAGAGCTACAGATTTATTATTCGTGCTGCATACTATCTCACTAATTTGAATGTGATAACAGGCAGATGTACTACCGTGTCTTGTCTATGTGTGTCTGTGTGCACGGGGGTGTCAAAAAGGAAAGGGAAGAGAAACGAGGGAAGGTGCAATAGCACGAGCAGAGGGAATAAATGGAGGACGGGGGGAAAGAAAGACCTGGTCGTTCATTCTGCTACCTGCAGCGTGTTGATTGGAGGCCTGCTGAGATACAGGGTCACAGGGTGGCATCAAGTTGCCATGGGCAAACAGGGCACCTCCACTAATGAGACAAATAAAAAAAAAAGAGGAGAGTGTGAAGAGAGTGAAAGGGAAAGGGAAAGACAGACAAGACAGGGACAATCTCAGACTAACGTTACAGAGGAAGAAAAACAACTGAGAAAGAAACAATGAAAGAATCAAACAAGAGGAGAGAATGACAGACATCTATTTAAAACCCGAGCAGCATTTTGGGGATTGGCTCCATGGCTCCTCACTAAGCCATTTCAGCCCTCCAACGGTGGGAAAACGGAAACTGTGAGGTGTGGATTGGAGTCAGGGATCGTGCTCATGCTTAAATACACCCCTATAGCATGTAGCTGTGCCATTGCTATGCAACCATTCCCGTCTATCGAAGACATTCTCAATCTGCATGCATCTTAAACATGCATTTGTATTCTAGTGGCTCACTAATAGCCCATTTCACATTTAAACATTTAATTCTCACTCCTGCTCCTATGTCTTTCTCTGGGGGGGCTAAAGACCGGCTCTCATCTCTTCCATACTGATGGGGATGAGCGATGGGATTTAGCACTGAGCCAGGGCACTCATCCAGGCATCCACCCTCATGCCCTTTCCTAGCCCCAATCCTGCCGCTACACCACCGTAACATCAGGCCCAAAATTGAAGCTTAATAATGTGACATCGGATTCAATCTTTTTTTTTTTTTTAACCCATATTTGGCCTCAGTATCTCCTCAGGGCTGTGGTGGGTCTGTAAATATGGCGGGGGTTAGTAATTTAGAGAGCAGTGACATACTCATACAATGATCCTTCTGTAGTTCTTTAACTGAGAAAGTCATCAAAGTGAACTCAACTGTTAATGACGTGTTTGATGGCGATGAATGAAAGCCACCTTCGTGGAATTTAATCACATACATAATAAGGGTGTTTTAGTCCCACTTTTTACCACTTGCTACAGGTGGCGGTGAATTATTGACTGAAACGTCGACAACCAAGAAAAATAGCAGGTTCCAGTGGTACTGTAATATTGCTGGAGGGATTTAGGGTGGAATAACCACATAACCACGAGTGTGGAGACAAAGGAAATAAGAATGATTAATTGCCAAGAGTGCAATTCCTTTGGTTTGGCTGATTGTTTTCCGTTTTTTTTCTTCTTCGTGACAAATTGACTGGAAAGTAATCTTGCTTTGCCGAGACAATCTGACTTTGAATCTTGCATTTTCCGCCTGTTGTTTCCGCCTATACAACTAAAACTGAGAGCCATATTCTGACAATGAATGACTGATCAGAGTTGTCTTTGAAGGTACACATCCATATTAGTTTAAAATGATCTATATTAGTCATATTATGAATGTCTCAGTGGATGATGAAATATGCAGCAGTTTAATCAG
Organism: Nibea coibor; assembly: GCA_023373845.1. Classification (NCBI taxonomy): domain Eukaryota; kingdom Metazoa; phylum Chordata; class Actinopteri; family Sciaenidae; genus Nibea; species Nibea coibor. The sequence continues at coordinate 6,398,414 of CM041718.1, read as the reverse complement.
AGTAAAATCACTTTAGCTTATCAAAAAACATCAGTTTTGCCTCCTGTTGGTGTGTTCTTGCAGTACTTCCTTGAAAAAGTGACCCTCATATACTATTGAATTCCAATAGCAAGTATGTAGAGAAAAACAATTTCAATTGGTTTATGTTTTTCACCAACATAATGAGAAAAGTTTGGTGTATCTTGTTGTAAAGGTACAGCAAAACCTTTATGTTTCTTATGAATTCATACATAAGGTATGCTGCTTGAATAATAATTTGTGTTTAATATGTTTACATTGCCATCCTTAATGTTTGTGCTCTGGCGCTTTTAAGTCTCCATGTCAAACTTTTTCCCTTCAGCAGATGAATGTGAAAACGGCTTCTAGTGTCAGACTCTGCACATGCATCATTCTGCACAGTGAAGGTCAAACACAACGCACTTTTGAGTGAAGGAGGACTCCACTTAAAAATGGTTATGTTTAGGCGGCCAGCTCCAAAACCACAGTTTTTGCTGACCTTATTCAAAGTGCTGTAGCAGGGTGCAAAGCAAGTCCTAACCCTGCACTTTATAAACCCACCATCTACCTATGATTTTTGTGTCATACCGCTGGGTGATTGGATGAATATATGGGCTGAATCCACTGGCCACTGTTTTTGTTGCTTTTGGGGGACACTTTCCATAATTTGATTTTGCTCTCTTTTATACTAGTGTTTTACACTCTGTTGTTGTAATATTTTGTACTGGCATACTTATTTTGTACTACTGTTTACCACCAGTAGTACATGTATTCTGAATACAGTGAGGAAACTTGTGTGTTACTGCCCAAGCAGACTGGATAAGGAGGTGTATCAGTAGAGAGTCCTCATTACTGGCTTTGGTTATGTACAAGAACTGCACAGACAGCAGAGATTTCTGTGTGTTATTTTATTAATATTAATATTATTATTTCTTCTACTGAACACCACATATTTCCTGTCTTTATTAAACATAATATTATTGTTATCGCCGACATATTTTTGGCAAAACCAGTAAGTGACGCTGATGTGCAAATTATAGGAGGAATCAAATAATAAAAAAAACAAACTTTAACCTAAGCACTCATCTTGCACCATTTTATGATAAACATTTCTTTCCCATGAATGACATCAAGCCTCAGTGTGCAGGAAACTGCTTACCAAGCTCATATTCAAATCGGTGTAAAAATAGTAATGCGTTGGATGACAGAGTATCTGTTTCTTTCATCCGAACAGATGAAACTATTTGAATTCACAGGAAAAGGGAAGCCATCAGCTATTCCTCCAACTCCTCTTCCATCAAAAGCATCATCAAATAAGACAGGGGGTGATGATGGAGCGGAGGGTAGTTGATGCTAAGAAAGAGAGGTTGAAATGGAAATCGCAGGAAAAGAGGTTGTAATGTTTAGTGAGAGACACGGAGTGAAGACGGAAAAGGAGAGAAAGAGATGGATTAACAGGAGCAAGTTGGCAGAGAAGGGAGAAAGAATGAAAAGAAGATACGTGCAGCCATTATCGAGACCAAAACGATGTAAAACTCCCAGTTATGCTTGAACAGCGGACAGGGGGAATGTGTGAGCGTGTGAGACTGAGAAAGTGAGAATTTTGGGAGGGAGAAAGGCAAGAGAGAGAAAAATTGGAGAGATAAATAAACTGAAGAGAGAGAGACAGATGGATAGGAGGACAGGGAGATAGAACTGATAAGTTAGTATTCTACAAAACCCAAAGGGAAGAAGCCTCAGCGAGGAAACAAGTTTTCAAGGAAACAATTACTTGGCAAGCAAACAGCTGCCATCTAAAGGTTATCTTCTTATAATGATTGAATTCTTTCTTTTTCCTGCCTGCTAAATTCTAGATAGAGAAACGCAAATTAGCTCTTTTTTTCCCCTCCCTTTTCACTCAGTCTCTGTCCATCCTATTTGATGGTAAGATGAAAAGACACGGACTGAGAAATTGCCAGGAGGAAATTTTCTCACAGGCGATTACTTTTGATGATAGCCAATGTTCATGTGAAAATACGGACTCAGAGGAAATGGAACCACAACCACTGCCAAATCAGCCAGACTTTGCCAAAAAAAAAAACTTGAATCATTCAAATGTCAAGCCCTTTGAAAAGAATGACTTTTTTTTTTTTTATTATTGATGATCGTCTATAATTTATTGATTCATTGACAGTGTTCTGACAGAACTGACTTGACTACGTCAACAGTGTGAAATTTTTGCAGAATGCTGACGCTGACTCCGTGACATACATGGCTGTTTTTAAGAATTTAATAATAAGATTCTTTTTGTATATACTTTTTGGGCTTTTTTCCCCGTAAGCTAGGTTCAAACCCTGGGCTGCTGTGGCAAGGACTGAGCATTCATACACAGGGCACAAACTCTTTCTACTGAGCTAACCAGTGCCCCTAAAAACTTTAAACTGCATACAAAACATGACTTATCATAAGTAATGCTGTGTCACTACCCTAAACAACATGTATTGAAAACAGGCTTGTTCTTATATCAAGAGTTTAGATCTCACAGGCTGCAGCTATGTAGCAAAAATACAGTGCATGGTTGAAATTGGTATTTTATGTTTAATTTAATCCATTTGCGTCCTGAACCCTCTGTATGAGGGCATGATCAGCATTTTATCCTATAAGCTATAATCCTGGTTTGGAGCAAAGAGAAGATACTAAAACCAAGTACTATAAACCACTGTGCAGACATGAAGCATGACTTGCAGTGTCTGTTCTTCTGTTGCATGTTATATTGCAGTAACCTCAGCCAGACTTAAGCAAAGCAGAGAATGTTTAAACATGGAGATGAGAATGCAAAATATCAGCAGAAAACAGTGTCATAAATGTGCAAGTATTCACACACATTTTATCACACTGCAAACGTATCTTTGCACATGCAGATACATGCACCTTCCCACACCAACCATCTGTTCATGTTTTATCCTTCCTTCCCTTGTGTTTCAGTGCAGGCCGAGGCAAGGATATAATCCGTGACTCAGAATCTTTGAGGAGACTAAAATTCAAAAGATTCAGATGGCAAACGTACATGTAAAAGTAATACGATTTAAAAGAACAGTTTGACATTTTGGGATGCCACTGAATTTCTTGCCAAGGGACAGATCAGAGTTATATTCTCATCTCACTTAAGAGAGTGAATATGTGTACTTCACAAAATGTCCAATATCTATAGACTGTACACTCAGGAGGTCATTCAATTAAAAAAAACAAAAATGTCTGTATACTACAGAAAGTACATTATATAAGTGGAAAACGGAAAGGGGGCAGAGTGACAGAGAGGAAAAAAATGAACACGACTGTGACCTAGAGACGATTAAAGGAGAGTGCAGAACAAAGGTGGATCTAGGACAGAAATAAAAATGACACACGAGGGGAATTGAATAGGGAGCTTAGAGAAGACAAGCCTGATAGATGCTGTAATTGGACAAGGTGCTGGTCAGGAGGCGCCGGGATTCACTGATAGACACTTGAAAGCACAGGTGTGCTCACACGCACAGATGCCTCAGTGAGTGCACTGACAAAAACATTACAGGATACAGAGGATGCCAGACTTTGACATGCGGGGACTATTATGAAGAGAGCTTTCCCTAAATGGAAGCTCCAAAATACCATGTGCCATTCTGAGTCATGGTTTCTCTTGGCACAAACTGCTGTGCACCACTTACAGCTTCATTTTTTCACTTAAATTGCACTGTCATCGGCATATAATCATTGTATTTTTACATTTTGCTTTTTGGGAAAAAAAACATTAGCATCAAACTTTTTGCAAGTTCCTCAAGTCTTTGACATTTGTCTTGACATGGTGATCTATTGTCAACAATTGCATTCTGACAAAATATACCAAAAGCTACAAGATTACAGACTAACTATGACTTGGGTTACTTACACAAAGGCTCCAACACCTTTAAACAGACTAGAACATAAATACATATAAAGATACAAATAAACACACTGGCAGCTTTTGTCATCTTCAAATTTGTTCAGAGAGAAAACAGATAAAATGTTCCTTCTGTACTGTTTTCTCTGGTACCATTGTCAGTTGCATGCAGACAAAAACAGTGACACATCTAAACGCAGCCTATTAGAGACCATCACAATCATACATAGACTCACATACACACATACAGACATACACACATGCACACATGCACACACTAGAGTCAGCAGTACAGGCATGTGAACTGGCTGTTTCACTGTGTAACTTTGTGCTTTGGGTATGATCACCCGAAATATGTAACACTTTATAGCACTGTCACACACCACCAACGATTTCACTGCTTTTGGTGGATCATAAAAGTAAAACATTTCTGGTTTTACCTCTAGCTGCTGTGTAATCTCTAGTGTAGACTGTGAGCTCATCGCACCAGGGGAGTGTTAGTGTTGGGAGATTTGGACCATGGGGAAAAGGAGATTTCAGACGGGGGGTGTGGTGGAATGCAAACAGAGAGTGACATGTGGACATGTCACTCTCTGTGACATGTGGACATATTGTCAGAGGTAAAGGGACTGAAGGGGAGGTGACAGGAAACCAGGAAGAGAAAGGGAAAGCAACCAAACAAGAGTACAAGCAAGACTGACTTTTAGTTGTTGCGGCATGAGCTTTGTGAAATAAAAAACAGATGTCGAGCTGGGCTTCTTGCTTAGTAATAAGTAATATTGGCTGACTATTATGTCTTGTGTTATTGCACCCGCTTGATTTGGCTGTTGGATGTGTACAGCTGTCCATGTTTACCACATTTCTGCACTTTGAAACTGTTTCTAAATCAAATGTCTATGTAATTTCACTTTAACTGCTTATCTACTTTGGTAATGTTTCATAATAATGTCTTTTAACCGTTTTTAATTTATCCAATCAAATCACTTGGTAGGAGCTAACTGTGGTATGAATTGTAGTACTGTAGGCAGCTGGCAGTGAACTTACAAGAGGATTGTGTGTGATTTGAAGAAAATGATTATCTGTGGTGTCTTTTTTTCTCCAGTGGACATTTTATACATTCTAAGAAAACACTGACCTTTTCTCATATTTTCCACATTACGCAACATGTACAGTATAACATCTGTATGTGAATGTGCTGTGTCAAGGTTAAGTTATATGGAGATTGAAAAACATAGTCCTAAACAAACTGTTTTGAATAGGATTGTATCCATTAAATCCTGGGCACATGTAAACAGTACATGTGCATGGAGCCCTTGAGTCCTTGAGTATGTACTGTATGTCACATGAAATACAGCATAAATAAAATAGAAAAACATACACACACAGGACAAGAAAGCAATATGAATTGATTCCAGACTTCATGGAAACACTGGTTTGGGAGGTCAAAAGGCTTTTGACGTCTCTGTTGATGTCTTACATTGACTGACCTAATGTATTGCCACACATTACATATGTGCAGCTACAATTATTGATGATTATCAATTCTGTATAAATTGCTGATTGAAGCCAGGATTTAAAAACCCCTCTGAAAACTTTAACACGATGGCAGTGTTTGGCATTCTTCCTTGGGGTGGGTAATATTTTTAAAGAATTAAGCAAATGCTCTATTTAGCCCACTAAAATATGTCTTCTTAAGATTATTCCAGATGATGGAAAATTTACAGTACACCTTTCTGAACTGGGCCAGTAGACACATTGCATGACACCGAGAAAGGGGTAACGTTTAAATGACTCATTGCAAAAACAACAACCGCAAAATATCTAGATACAATTTAAATGCCTACAGATAATGGGAAGTAGATAAAAGATGCCAGTCAATATTTGGTTGATTGCTCAGGCCTGATCAGGATGTAATGGTGTCAAACTGCTAGAGAACTGTGACAGAAGTGGTTGCTACTAGTAACAGCATGCCCAAATGAAACCAACTGCTGGTGGCAGAATAGTCCGTTTCCTATCAGGCCAAAACAAGACACATGCCGTGTATGAAATTGCTCCCCGTTTTTCCTTAAACAATGTTTTACCTGCGGCATTTTATTTGAGTGTCTGGTTTCCAAGTGTGAAATTCATACTCTCCACAGAGCCTGCAGATATCATAACAACAAATGTTGCTGTGTCCAACAGATAGTAGTAGTAGTAGAAGCAGTGTCCATAACATGTGCACTGCTTTCAGCTAACATTTCCACATTGCAATGCCCTATATTTTATACTATGACTTTACACTGCACCTGTCAGTGATGACAAAATTAAGGCAATTTATTTACTGCCTCTATTGAGCGTCCATTAGAGAGGAAGTAGTAAATGAAAGGAAGAGAAAGTGCCTTCAGATACTGATACTAACTACTGGTGGTAGAATGATTTATTTCTTATCACTCGGCTCTCTCACTACCAGTTAACGATTTTAATTTCTCTTCTGCCTGTTTTCTATTTACCAGACACATGTTAATCCAAGATTACAAACTGATTTAGTGGAGAAGAAAAAAAAACACTGAAATTGTATTCTGATATGTTGACTTAAATTCTGTTTGTGTCTCCTTTTTACTTTACGTCTCATCCATAAACATGGAAGAGAAGCAACAAGGTTGAGGGCAAAGCGGGCGGATGGACTTTACAACAGGCAGGTTAGGATCATGGTATGTTGAAAGGGGCCTAAAAGGGAGAGACCCTGAATGTGGTGCTGAAAACACATGCCTAATGTAACAGCTTGATCAATACCCACATTGAAGGAAAGAGTGCATGGCTGCTGTATTTCTTTACAATATCAATCCCCATGCGCGCTGAAGTTATTCTACTGTAACACATGACTTGTCAATGTGAAATGTTTGAAATTGTAAATTGCTTTTAAAATCTTGCAGTAAAGATAATTAAAACGCAAATTAAATAGAGCAAAATCAGAATCATTTGAGTAGCATCTGTCGAGGGGCATGTCCGCCAAGTTGACATGACTGTCCTACACATGCTTAACTCCCCACAGATAGCTGCTGCCGCGGTACTCAGACAGTCCATCAGCTTGCAGACACTGACCATATCTCTCAGCCCCCATGTGACTCTTCAGTGTCAGAGTTACAGACCCAAGGGCGAGCTGAGAGTCAGTTTAAAAGCCAGAACGATGACTACTCGCGCTGTAGCGCCGGGCTGGGCGATGTGGAAGGAGGCTGAGCACTCTCACCTTTTAACCCTGCCACAACATAATGAAAGTGTACAAGTCAGGAGGGGGAGAGGAGGATAGAGTGCTCCAGAAAGAAATAACAGATGAAAGGACTGATGTGAAGGAATGACAGGTAGTGGATGGATAAAGAAGACCTTAGCCCTCCACTCATCTGCCAGCACAAACACTCCCTCCATCCATCACTCAGCTGGTGCACAGACGAGCCTAAGATAATGTGCAAATGTTGACGCTTTTGAAGATGAATGATAGTAGGAAGACAGAAGATAGATAGATAGATAGATAGATAGATAGATAGATAGATAGATAGATAGATAGATAGATAGATAGATAGATAGATAGATAGATAGAAAGAACATTTTCTCTTTTGAAACCTACAAGTCAATATTTTGAGTCCTCTGTGGAAGTTCTCTAATTCCTCTGGAGCGCCATCCCCTCCATCAAGGTACTTGACAATTGCAAATTTCGGTTTTAATCACACCCCTGCATTGACAGGAAGAAAAGCAGGTGGCAACCCAAGTGATTTTTGACAAGTACTCACTGGCATCCTGAATCCACGGAATAAAGATCTTGATTCTTATTATAGTAAATCAACACTGAAGAGGCCGACTGTGCGTAATTAAGGAGTCTGTCGGAGGAAAAAAAAAAACATAAATTGACATCCTCCAGAGTGTTTTGTCTGTCTCTCAGTAGAGAGTAATCAACATAAGCAGAAAAGCAAGTAAACAGACGCCAGAATATTACAGCAGTTCATTCACAAACTCTACAAGGTCTTCTCCTAATGAGGGAACATTAATGAATGAAACTGCCTACAGTTTCAACTTTGAATTAGTCAGCGGGCTTTGTGTAGAAATAGTACACTAAAGCTGAGACTAATAATACTGCATGTGGAAGCAAGCAAAGAAAAACTCTTTGCAGACTGTTAGCAGAGAAGAACGGCACAGAGAGGCAAGCAGCAAGACTGTGAAAGGCTGGAATAGAGTTCATGGGAGTGCAGCAAGAGTGATTCATACTTCTCCCCGTTAGTATAAAGGGAGTATAAGTGCCCCCACCCAGTCACAATAGATGACTATCAGCAAAAACTTTTGCTATAGCCATCCATTTGGATTTTTAACAAATCGCTCCCTGGGCCAAAAAGAAGACTTTGCTGGTGGAAAAGGCTGTGACACCGTGACTGGGTCAGTTCTTGCTGAAGCTGCAGATAGTTCACACTAAAGCCTTATTCATAAACCAAGCTAAGGTTTCCAGATTGGCTCAAAGGTCTTTTCTGGTTGGTTATTTATTCATTTTTACATTTTATCTGCTAGTTTTTTTGTTCAACCTTACGGTATTTGCATAGATAGAAAGAAAATGATTTCAGGAGTAAGCAAGTAAGTGTCCTTTCTCTGAAACATGAACACTAACAAAACTATATACAAAAGTAAACTCTATATAGACAGCGCTGTGCAAGACTGTCCTCTCATGAAGAACAACAGCAAATTCCCCAAAGCATTGTTTTTACGTTCACGTGACAAAGCCCACAAGGTGACACAGGAATTATGATGGGAATGAAGGAGGATGTCAGGTGACTTATTACACAGAGCCAAAGTCCATTATACAGGAGGGTGGAGTGGAGGAGACATGATGGCGTTAATGTATTGTAAGCAGCCATATGATTACCACCACTAAGAAGAGTATTAGCTATAAATACGATGATACAAATGACTGGAGCTGTTTTATGATTTTGAACTTTGCATTTATTGCATCCATTTATTCACTACTGCAGTACAGATTAGGTCTAAAGACATATTTGAAAAAGGAATTTAGCTGGAGTCTAATATACTTGATTTTTTTAGACTAGTTTCATTTACAGTGGCTGCAGGGGAGAAGACTGACCCTGTGACTCTTGTGTCCATCCTAATAAAGCATAATTCCGCTCGATGTTCAGTGAGATTTCACAGTCATTTTACTCATTATGACGGCTCTGTGCACACACTGGGTATATCTACAAATCTGATAGCCATGATGTTTAAATATACATGCAGCAGCTTCATTTCTACACACAACTGAACCAACACTATAGGTCAGTGCCTCTCAAACTTTTTACACCGCGTACCACCACAGAATATATTCAGCTCCCCAAGTACTATTATAACAGATGTTAAAACACACTTGACCCTATTCAACTTCAGATAGTTCACACAGGTTTATTATTCATACTAGTACCGTACTGGTACAGAACTGGTACCAGAACCAGAACTCCTTGTTGGTAAAGGGTTTAATCCTGATCTATACTTTTCTGCACTCTTCCATATATTTCCTGTTAGGAGCCATGCCTGCAGTGTTTTTGAACTAATCGTGGCTGTAAAGTGTGCTACTCACTACCTGCATGAACATGATATTCAAATGAATTATGCCAGGAGATGCAAAACATATTTTTCCCGTGGTCTCATAGTTTAAGCATTTCATTCAAAATGTAGCAGTATTTTTTTTAAAAATTTATTTATTTAATAAAAAAAATATATTTCAGAGATTACTCTGTGAACCACTCGAAGAAGCTCACATAGCATGAGTTGTACTTGTACACAGTTTGAGAACCAGTGCTTTAGAAATGTATCTACACATCTATAGTGTTAGTTCATTTTATTTATTCAGATTAATTTGTCCAGGTCAGATATGTTTCTTTTTAATCACCCTATACTATGAAATACAAAATGATGTCATGAGTTGGAAGTTGGTTGGTAGTTCTCCATCACTGCTTTAAAACGGTTATTATGTCTCTCACCATCTCTTTGTCATTCTGTGTGTAAGGGGGGAGTTGGTGGCAGGATAGCTATGTTGATTTTACCCAAATAATCCCCTGTAAGATTACACAACAGTTTGAAAGATCATTTTAACAGGAGAGCGGATTATATGTTGAAACAAACCCCATCAGTTAGCATTGTAAACTCAAAGCTAAATCTCAAAGGACAGAGGGAAAATTAATTTCAGATGACCTGTTTGGTTTACATCTGTGCACATAGCACAGAGCCGCACAGTTGCAGGGGATTGGAAGAGACGGATAGAAAGCCCTGGGCAATACACATCTGTATGACACTGCCTGCATCAATTTAACTGAGAAATGCGGATCAAATGGTATGCATCATGGGCCAACAGACTGACAATATGCAAGCACCCCGCTTGAAGATATAGTACGCGCACAAAAACGCACATGACTATAGAGCCTCTAGCCAAGTAATATGCATTTATATGACTGTGTGCATAGACTTGGATATGCAGTTCAAATGCCACATCATAAAAAAGGAAGCTACACATACACCTACACACACACACACACACACACACACACACACATATATATACTGTATGGACACACAAGCTGTCACTTGCTCGCATGCAACTCTATGCAACAGTGACTCACTGCATAGGAGCCAGACTCCCAATATCCACAGGACTGAAGCTACAGGCCAAATGTGTTTAGTGACTCCTTTCACTCAGACGCCTTTCCACATGATATGGCGGCTAATGTGGTATAATTAAGACTGCATCGCACAGACACGTTTTCAGGACTGACACACAACTAGAGGGCAAAGAGTCCCTTTATTCCGAGTGCAGAGAGAGGTTGAGGGGACTGAGGTGAAAATGGATGTAGAGGAGCGAGGAATACGTTGTCGATGCAAATCAGCAGTGGAAGTAGGCATGAGTGTGGAGGGGAAAGTAATGTATGGGAGCCTGAGTGCCTGCTTCACATAGATAAAGTAAAATGTCAGCTAAATACACATTTCAGTCTACCTCGCTTTTTTTTTTTTCGCTTTGTAGAAACCTCCGCCAAACAGTTAGTGAGCTGCTCAGGATTTATAGAATCACTAGCTCGCATACCATGAGTCGTACTTGTACACTGCTTTTTCTGACACTTATCACTGGATTTACTTTGTTATTTAATCTGTTCGTTTACAGATACCCAAATGTGAAGATTCTCAGCTCGTCTCTGGTTTATTTCATTGTATGTCAATGTATCTTTGTTTGCTGCTCAAAATAAGGACGTCTCTTTGGGTCCTGTGAACTTCTAATCATGGATAACAGAATGTATTATGAGATATGGTCCTAAGTGTGATATTGTACTTATGTAAAGGTCTGATTTAATAATGCGGTAATAAATGCAACATAGCCCACTTAACGGCTTTAACCTGAGATTGTTGGGCGTACAGCCCTCCTTTTCAAAATCATGAAGAGTGGGATGCAGTGCTGCACAGAGAGAGATATGAGGTTGTACAAGTGCCCAAACAGAGATAAATATAAACCTGGGTAGTACTGCTGTCATCTCTCCTTCATACTCCAAACAAAGCCTCTCATCTGAGTTGGCAACATGTTGAGGAGCCCATCAAGGTATTCGTGACCTTCATCATCATCCAGACTGCATGATAAAGTAGCAGAAAATAGTACATACAATTTATTTTGGTTCATTTTAGAACATGCATCAATGATTTGGATCTGTTTATCCTAAGAACTCCTGAAGAGCATTTTAATATCCTTTTTCCCTTTATGCCTGCCTTTCACTTCTGCCTAGGTGGAGAGCCTTTCAGAAACAATCTCATGTAGAAATACTGTAGAATTCAGTCCTTCCAGACTTCACATGTGCACAGGTTCAAAGACATGCACAACTCATCAAATGAAGTGCTCAGATATGAAAACAAGGTGGACAAAAGCAGGAGCCAAAATCCATATTATGGATGAGGCCAGGTTTGCAAAAACTCAGAAGGATTGTTAAATCTGACATTTCTAAATTTGGTTCCGTTAACTTTGGTTAAAACAGGTGAGATGTTGTTTAGAAACACATGTTAAAATCAAACCGAACCAAATTTTGTTAACTAGTTGTGTGTGTCCAAGAAAAATGTGGTCGAGTGTAGCCAACTAAAAACTACTTAACGTCAGGGTAAGACCAGAAAATAGCAATCAGTGTTGACCTTTCAGTGTCCTCATCATCTTTTTCTTCATCCATCTTGATTGAAACTGTAATAGAAAAAAATCATGGTGACAACAACACCACAGAGATAAAAGTTTTTTTTTGAAGCAAAGCTGCATAAGTATCTGCGCAAATAAAGTTTGCATGAGTCACAAAGTGAGTCCCTTATTTGTTAGTCGATGGCATAGCTCCAGGTTATTAGATGAAAGCATTGGATGTTGCATGTATAACTTTGGTAGGAAATTGTTTTTATTCATAAATATTGAGTATACTGCCATGCATTAAATGATAGTATATGCTAATTCAACAAAATTGTTATTCCTCCGTGGATGTTTGGGTATGCAGACGGTCACTATCTCCAAGAGCAGGAGAGAAGAGAGAGTAGATATTAAAAAAAAGTCCAAAGTCCACTTAGTCCAATATCTCTAGGGCACTCATCACTTCTCTTTTCATTCCTTCACCCATCTCCCCATTTCAAATATTGCTTTCTTGTATCCATCCACAATGACTTTTTCCTCCTTTCATCCATAAATTAAGTTGTCCATCTCTTGATTCAGTCTACCACATCAGCCATTTTTCCTTCTACTGTCAATCACTGGTCCGACTGTCAACCAACATGTATCCTTCTATTCTGCATGCACCCATAACCAATATCTCCATGTCGTCGACACATACTTCCCTTCATCCTCACCAGCATCACCGGTGATTCCACGTGGCCTTGTCATCATTTTAAAGGGGGACACTGGGGTCTTGCTCAGAGCAGCCCTTTCTTTAAATAACGTGCATTTTAAAATCAGGCTCTTCATGAAGACTCAACAAGGAGCTGGTTCATCATGAAAGACGCAATGCAGACAGGCCAGATTTGAGCAGCATGTGATATAAGACCAACACTGGATCAACTCCACACATTCTGGGAGGGGAAGACAGGTATCATTTTTACTTTGATATGTATGTTAGCATCATGTTTTTATCTGGCCTTGTTAAAACAACACTGCACTGAATCAATTTACAGCACAGACATCAACACAGGCATTTGTCTGATTAGACCTATTCTCTGTTCTTTTTACAGTTGATAGCCTGAGCAAAAGGCTTATAAGTCCAAGAAACTAAAAAAAAAACTCCAAGGGTTTGCAAGGCTTCATAGTCTGATGTCCAGCTGTGTGTTCATTGGTTTTAGGACTTTTATAAAATGTTGTGTTGCTCAGAGGTTTTCAAATTGAGCAGCGGGTCTCCCCAGAAGGGGTCTACACAGTTTCACTGAAAGCGCAGTGAATGATGGAGTGTAAAATAAAAAGAAGATAACATGGAGTAGCCTAAATGTGTTGTTCACAATTGTTCACCAAAATAGCCACCATTATGACTAATACACAGATTACAAAGTGAAAAAGGGTAAAGCTGTTTCATAGTGGATCATCAGAAGCTCAAATTTATAGCTGTTCATGAGAAATCCAGTGGTGGAGAAATCCAGTGGTGGAGAAATCCAGCCTAATGAATGTGGTCCCCTGGAGTTAAAATGTGGCCCACTCATGCAGTCACATGCAGTTGTTACCACTTTGTATTAAAATTGCCTGCGAATTAACAATAGTCTGATGATGATGAACAATTAAATAGCCTAGAAAAGTGCACTGGGAAACATGATATAGTGTGGATGAATTCTTAAATTAAAACAAACAGTAAACACTTAATTTCATGTTTAACTCATCACAAAAACACATTTCATTCAATCTTCAGAATGAAAAAACTGTCTCTACAGCTGTTTTTCTTTGCTGCGTCTTTGAGCTCCTTGGCTCACTGAAAGAGAGTCTGTCACTGCTCTTGCTCATTCTTTTGAGGGCAAACCATTCCATTACCAAAATAAAAATCGACACTCTCCAATGGCCCATCTCCAGTGGTAACACACACTACTGAAATGCTATTAGTAATTAGTAACATTGCCTTGTTACCACTAAAAGTAACATATTAATGAAACTTGCTACTTGTAATGTGTTACCCCCCAACACTCTAGATGACATCATGGTTACATCAATTGTCAGAGAGACAATCCTCTTAACTAAACAGACAGATAACTTCTTTAGCACACAGTCAAAGAATGATTGATTACATGATGTGCACCATGTATTATACACACCATAAAACCTATGCAATATACCAAATACAGCTAGCTGAAAGCCGTTAACAGTACAGGTGATATGGCGGGAAATGGAAAGTACATTAGACCAAAACATGGCCTAACCTAGTCATTTACATAAAAATATGAACATCAATGGAAATATAGGCATTGTATAAGGGGCTGCACTTACAGACAATGCTTCTATATGTGACTCCAAAACTGTTGTAGATGTAGCATACCCATGTGCCCCCTCTGAGTGCAAGGAACAAAATGGCCTTCTACTAGGTTCAAAGGGCACCCAATAGTATGCAAAACCAGAATAGACACCGCCTAGTGGCTGCTGAATGAATTGTGAGAGACTTATCATGGTTGTGGTGAAAAGAAACCAACATTGACTGATGTTACATTACTTGGACAATGACTCTTGTCCATTGGCAGTAAAGCAGGAAGTAGTAGGACAGCCACTAAAGACAGCTGGAGGACTTGATACAACTGATCTTGAGGACAGTATCCATCAGTATCAGTCTGGCCGTAACAGATGATAGCTGTAGGAAGACTCTTTAGAGAGAAAGAGGGAGAAGTTTTCTGGCAGAAAAACACACAGACATACATCATAAAGCATAACTCCGCACTATATAATCATATACACAAAAACACTGCTGGGTGTTTATTCCCACACATAAATATATACTGATGACCCAGAGGGAACACCCTGACAGCTTCACAGGCTGTGTGTGTCTATCTTTGACATATTTACATCTTTAGTTCGCGTGACCCCCTTTTTTTCCCCAGTAAATGATGGTGTTGATCTTGACGGCATGAGTGTGTGACTGACATATGTAGTTGGGCCCTGAGGTTAGCATTATAACCTTGTTCCCTGTCACATCTTTGTCGTCCCCTGCAGCACACTGTTTGTGTGTGCTGGCACATAAGAAATGCCCCAGTGTCATTTTGTATACAGCTTGGGAATATGACTGCGCTCAGTTTGCTCCGGAGAAGATGTTGCCAGCATGCTTTGACAGCAGACAGAATTCTAATAGCAGAATAAAGTTTTTTTTTTTCTTTTTTCCGTTGACTTCAGTGACATGTGGAAGGAGTTAGTTTAGAAAAAGAAGACTCTGCTTCAACAACTACACAAATCCTCACACACACACACACACACACACACACACACACTGCTGGGCAGGTGTAGGTCGATGAGTAAACAAGATTGCAATCTTTGCGTGTCACATCAGAGTGACAGCCTCAAAGGACACGTCAGAAGTGTCCGCACTCATCAATGAGTGACATTTAACCGAGCTGCAGACAGATTGGGATGAACCCTAACTTCACATGCATACACCTTTTCCCTCCAAGTACATACA
Organism: Nibea coibor; assembly: GCA_023373845.1. Lineage (NCBI taxonomy): Eukaryota > Metazoa > Chordata > Actinopteri > Sciaenidae > Nibea > Nibea coibor. Next base: position 6,382,883 of record CM041718.1, on the reverse strand, counting down.
CAGGCAACAACACGCATCCTCACATCTACTGTCCTTTAGTAGCTTTTTCCACAGGACACTCTCACTCTTACTCAGTGACTTCCAACTCTACACCATTTTTTTTGGTTAGTTGTGCTCATGGCCAATTCTCCCCTCCCATGATTGGATGTATCCTCCATTCTATTCTTTTTATTGCTCTTTCCCTGCTTCCTTTTCATCAGATCACACCTGTCTTCATAACCCAACAGTGATTTCCTGTCCATGTGAAGAAATATAGCTATACCAACCTCCAAGCTCATTTAAGCTTTATTGTGTAGCAGGATGGAAAAACATGTTTAATGTGAAAAGACCTGATGACTGAAATGTCATGCTTCAGAACCAGGTGGACATGACGCTCACCTGCACACACAGTCTCACAGAATCTTTCTGATCCTATGAAGGATCACTGGAAGTGGCACTTATCGCACTCATTGTGCTTCATCAGTCCTGTTTATGGACATGTTGTTGGCAAACATCATTTGCCATCATTAAAACCTGTTCATGTCATGGTATTGGTCCAAGTGGATGTGATTTACTTTTCTGGAAAAGTAACGATATATCTCAGATTAATTTTCTCACTGCCCGAGTGCAAACCAATAATGACAAAACTTAATAATAAAACCTTATTTCTTACACTCAACCACAGAATTTATGTAGTCTCCCACTGAAGATTAGTTATGACAATTTTTATATCTACAATTTCTTTTTTTTAAAAGATTTTTTTGGGGCATTTTTGAGCTTTTTATTTGACAGCGACAGCTTGAAGAGTGACAGGAATGTGGGGAGAGAGAGATGGGGAATGACATGCGGGTTGGATTCAAACCCTGGGCTGCGGCAACAAGGACTGAGCCTTTGTACATGGGGCGGATGCTCTATCAACTGAGCTAAACACCACCCCAGATTTGTGTCTTTATTATCAGCCAACTTCCTACCTAACGTTATCCATCCTTTGCACTTAATTTTACAAGTTTCTTTATCTACTACTGCCTACAAACCTTTCTTTCAGAATGAAATGCTACTTTAAATGACATTCTTACTATAGACTCACGTGACAGGATGAAGTGAGTCCCAAATAACTGCATGCATTTATTTATTTATTTATTGTCACAAAGAACAAGATCTGCACTCCAAGGTGGATGGAACTATTGTCGTCTATAGATGTTAAACTCTCATCTATTGTCTATGTGCAAGACTTTAACTTTATTGCCTTTACTTTTCCAAGAAGCACCTTTAGGTTACAGGTGCAAAGATCAGGAGAACAAGGTAACATATTCAAATGATTTGAACTTTTCCCCATGATGTATAGATGTATTTTTCTGGGACCCCCGTAAATCCATATCCACTGACAGCAGTAAATATCAGATAGAAGATACCAATGTTCCACAGTATGAATAAAATTATGCTGCCTTTTCCTCTCTGATTGCCAGAAGGCCTGTATTAAAATTGTATTGTATCAAAGTGGAAGATGAAAGGCTATCCTCCTACACTCAGCGGATAAGAGATCTGATGCTGTTTGTGCAGTTAGAGACGATCAGATTTACTTTGAAAGGCTCTGCTGACAGATTTTATTAGAACTGACAGTCATTCATCACCCATGTCAAAAACCTGAGGTCGGATAACTTACTCTGAGGATTATTTTGTTTGGTTGTAGCTGAGTGCAGCAAAATCAATTCTATTTTATATATATATATATATATATATATATATATATATATATATATATATATATGATGATACATCAAAACCGACATATGGCAAATATCTAATGTGCAACTTGAGATCAGACAATTATTCTTATTTTTTTATTTATTTTTTTTCTCTTTTGTTTCTGACAAAATAACACATCTCAGGTGTAGCGTGTTATAGCAGCGAGAATCTATGTGGGGAGACAACAAGAGGAGGATAAGCCTGTCAGCTATACAGCAGAATGAAAGTCATAAACACAACACCTATTTATCTTTTGATGTACTGCATACCAGCAGCAACAACAATGATAATAGTGACATATATCAATAGAATCATAGAATCATCACAGAAGGCTGTGTTGCTGCAGGCAAACAGTATAGAAGACATTGCACTTACGCACTGTTAATCTGTCAAACACAAATTAGCATTTAAATAAAGTTTTACAGCTAAGGGAGATATTAAAGTTGATATATGTGGCTTTTGTATCGGCATGCAGCAGAAAAGTTGGCTCCCGCTGATCTGGAGACACATACCCAGCTGTTTTTGTGTGTGTCTGTGTGTTTTTGTAACTCAAATGGATCTTTGTCCAGGTTAGTTCCACAGAGAATAAGGATTACTGTTTCAAGGAAGACCTGGCAGCGACAACGTGCAGTGAGATAGAACAACAGTAAGACATTTCAGGAGAGAAGGAGAGCAGCGAGACTAACAAATGCAGCTGCAAGATTTCTTTTTATCTTTTAAAGTTACCCCAAAAAACCTCTTGCCAAACTTTTTAGGCCGATCACATAAAATGTTCCTGTGAGAAGCTCGAGTGCACAATAAATCAATATAGACAGTGTAGTTGCATTAAAAATGTGATAAAATGAGGGATAATGAAAAAATCGTTACTGAGCTTTATGAAAAGCAAATAAAGATTAAAATGGACAACCCTTTTCTTATTTTGAAATGCCAAGATATAAGCATACACTGTAGCTAACCAGGAAAAAGAGAAAGAGGCTCGGGGTGGGGCCGCAGAGTACCCTACAGTATATGATCCTTATTTGAAATGACATGACCACCACCACTGTCTGATAGGATTGATTTTCTCTATCTCATTTTATTTCTCCATCTGCTCGGGTACAGGCCTCTCAGATATGCCCAGTGCTACGGGTCTATCTCTGACCTCAACAAGTCCTAAATCGGCTTACGCTTTGGGCAATCTGTGCACCGCAGCTCACAATCCTCTGTTTCTCTGTCTGAGTCAGACGGTCACTCTCTCTCTCTTTCTCTATTTTCCATCCATTTTCCACTTCTTTAATTCATAAAAATTGCATTAATATAATAAAAATCACTCCCACCCCAGTACA